>CM035108.1:35617486-36217486 GCA_020205505.1 Panax japonicus
TAGAGTTTTCATCTCTATCTCTATTATTTATAAATTATACGAAATTAGTCTTTGACAATATCGTACTCGTACTTGTATACGATCTTCTACTCAACACGTCAGCTACCACATTCGTTTTTCCAGGATGGCATGGTCAGAACATGTGCTGAAATGAGTCTCCTCTTGAGTTCTTCGAAGCTCTTCCCACATTCTTTGCTCCATTCGAATTTTGTATCTCTACGAGTCAGCTGCGTTAATGGAATAGCGATTCGAGAATATCCTTAACGAATCTCCGATAATAACCAACTAAGCCTAGAAACCTACGTATTTCGATTACCGACTTAGGTTGTTCTCAACTATGACTCACATCCCAATCTTGGATAACACGTCACAACAGCACCTATCAGTTTACTACCGCACGAATATGGCGTCCCCTACGAAAAGTCTGGCTTTTGTGTATTCCACAAAGGAAGTCACCAGATAAAGGCTCGGGTATCAACTTCTACAGTTGGATTTTTAACTCCTGAAGTTCAATAGGAGCCATTCGATATGAGATTTTAGAAATGGGTTTTGTACCGGATTCAAAGTCGATACAAAATTTAATATCACGCTCTAGGAGTAAGCCAAGAAATTCTTCAGGAAATACATCAGGAAATTTACTAACAACAGAAATATCATTCAAATCTGACGTATTTTTGTTTAAGTCCATGACATGGGCTAAGAAAACATAACATCCATTTTTCAATAAACGAATGACTTCATGGCTTGATATAAAAATGTTTGACTTCAATGGTTTGATTGCTTGATTCGAATATCAGGTTGCTTAAGAATATGAAAACTAACAACCTTACGAAAGCAATCAATTTTGGCATGATGAGTAGTTAACCAATCAATCCCCAAAATCACATCAAAAGCAAATATCTCTATAGAAATAAGGTTAACAAGTAATGTGATAGTGCCAACTTGAATCAAGCAAGATTTCTAAACAACGGATGTAATGAAAGTTTCTCCTAACAGAGTCTCCATAAATAGGTCAAAGTCTAATTTCTCCATAGTCAAGTTCAAACTTTGAGCGCAAACAAGAGAGATAAAAGAATGGGTAGAACCGGTACCTAGTAAGGTATAAACTTCGCAAGAATTATAATTAACTAACCCGTGCTAACTTCGTTTGGGTTCCTCGCATTTTGACCGGTCACGACAAACGCTCTTCCAGGAACTGTTGACTTTGACTTTTCTGGGACAGCCTTTTGAATCACCATCCCCGCTGGAATTGGTTTCGCTACCATACACTCTCGAGCGATATGTCCTTCCTTTCCACAATTATAGCATACCTTGAACTGTTGTGGGCAGTTTGGGCTGATATGTCCCTCTTTCCCGCATTTATAACATACGACCGGTGGTCTTTCTCCTCCCTTGGAACCAGTTGCTGCTGGTGCTGACGTCTTCACATGGTCGTTGTTGAATCTCCTCTTTTTAAAATCTCCTCCCAACTCGCTTCTTCTATTTTCATGGTCGTGATTACCACCAGAGTGGTTACCACCTTTGCCCGTATTCTTCTTTCTTCGCTGGTTATCATTGTTCTGATGACTGCTGTCACCAGTATGATCCTGGTTATGGTCCCTCGGTTGAACGTACTCGTTATCTCGCTCTAACAACTGAGCCCTGTTGACAACATCTGAATAGATAGAAAATTTATGAGAAATGAGATACTGACGTATACCGGGTTTCAAACCTCTTAGAAACATCCGCGTCATACGTTCCTCATTCTCCACCAAATGAGGTGCAAACCTGGATAACTCCGCGAACTTCGCCTCGTACTGGGACACCGTCATGTTATTCTGCTCTAATCTAATAAACTCCACTTCCTTCATATGGCGAATACTTTCAGGAAAGTATTTTTCGTTGAAAAGTTTCTGAAACGTCTCCCATGACATGCTAAGTGCAGCTGGATGGGTACGCTTCACAGATTCCCACCAGTAATCTGCCTCACCACGGAACATAAAGGTGGCGAATGGAACCTTCTGTTCCTCCGTGCATCCCAAGACATCAAATATCTTGGTAATTTGCTTGACCCATGTTTCCGCCATGATTGGATCGGGCTTTCCCTTAAATTCTGGTGGTCCCAACTATTTGAACTGCTTGGCTGTGACAAGCCGCGCGTTGTTATCATTTCCACCTGTATTTTGAACACGAGTCTCCCTCGTCTGATTTTGCATGAACTGCAAAAAGCTCCTAAACATCCCGTCGTTTATCGTCTGCTAAGTGGCGTTGTTCACAGGAGGAACATTGCCAGCCTGTTGCACGTTCTCCTCGTTAGTAAGTACAGGCATCTCCACGGTCTCATTAATTCCACTGTTAACATTCTCAGTCGACATCCTCAAATACTGTCATAAAACAAGGGTTAATTAAGGAAATCAATAAATCACATAATATCCCTATATAGTGACCAACTAACAAATAAGCTTAGGTAAGACACACTAGCGAAGGAATTACTCATCTCTCCCCTCCTAGTTCTATTCCCCGATCTCCGCCAGAGATCATATCCCTAAGCTCTGATACCAACTGTGACAACCCCAAAATAGGTCCATTCTACCTAACCCATTCTGAGTCGTCAAATACATGGTACAGAAACAACTACAACTTTTACCACCCATAAGCTGTGAGTTTGAATACAAACATTATCATCTAGACAATATCCACATGCAAATAAATCCCCATCATAATTATTGATACATAATTTTACAAAAAATGGTGAGGACTACTAAACAACTCTCTCTAGAACCTTCATTCCATACCCCGACTAGTACTCGCTACATTCTCGCCTCCTGAGAAGAAAAATGGAACAACAAGGAAAAGGGTGAGCTCAACTAGCCCAGTAAAGAATATTATGACTAAGATAATGTACAACAAATTATCCTTAGTCTTCAACAGGGAAAAATCTGATAGAATACAATAGACAACAAGTTTTAGATCAACAACTGCAGCGGAAATAACAATTCATTAGAAGAGTTAAGTAGAGAATAAAATCTACTAACATCTATGAATTTAAAAGTCCATCATCAATATTTTATCCCTGTAACATCAATCAATATATATCTCAAATCAAATCAAATATTCATCTTTGCACTACAGGCCAAAGATATTCATCAGTCGGTCATGTTCATCTAAACACCTGTTCATCTTTGCACTACGGGCCAAAGATATTCAGTAATACCATCATTTAGGATTGAGGATGATGAAAAATATTTTAAAGGAAACGAATCCAGTGAAACAAAATAACAAGTATTAAGGATTCGTACTTTAAACAATTCGAGTTCAAAAATACTTCATAAATAATCATACTGAAGTAAAATTCAAGAATGATCAAAACATAGATCCAATCAAAACTAGTATCCAGAATAGATATTTTGGACAAAAAGAAGAAATTTTATTTTTTCGGTGAATAATACCGTATTCGTGAATAGTAACTCTGACACCAAAAGATAGAAATTTCACAAAAACATCATCACGTTTCATGAATAGTACTGGTGAATAGTAACTCGTGAATAGTAACTCATGAATAGTTCCAAAATTGATAAAAAATTTCAACCAACATTTCAGCATAATGATATTGAAGAAATAATATCATTTGAGAAGAAAATAACATCCTTTACCTCGAAAGACAGCACTTCTAGTTAAAATACCGGATATAGGCTATGACTTGAACTTGCACCGTATAGCAATACTCAAAGTATACTCAAAATACTCACAAGAATACGCTCGATAATATAGAGAGAGAAAACTTCAATTTCTGGTGTGATTTTCAATTCTAACCTAAGCACCTATTTATAGGAAATTGCTTAGAACACCAAAGCAGAAAATTTAATATAATAATAATATATATAATCAAAATTCTCTACGCACACAAATCTGAACCAAGCTTCAGCCACACATGTTAAATGACTTTCAAAAATGAAAAAAAACGTTTTTCTTAAAAAAAATATTTTAAACTTCCAAAAATCAATTATTTCGGAGCTTCGAAACTTCAAAAATTCACAATAAATAGCCCTTTTGCAAGAAAATTCGAATCTCGCGACTTTTTATAGGAATTTCAATTCTCTACAACTTTGCAGAAGAAAGTTTTTTCCAAATTCCAAACAGAAATTGACCAAAATTCACAAACGAGCGATTTTACAGGCTATAATTAAATTTCAGTCAATAATTGTGTCCACCAACACACAAAATATGTGTTAAACATTTAATGCCACAAAAATACTCTTCCTCCTCATATACTCATATATCCCACATTCATTATAAAAATATCACCGTTAATATATTATTAAAATAATATATTTAAATGAATTATTTTATCAGAAAAAGATAAAATTTCAATTTTCAACAATTGTCACATTAAAAAATTTTCTCCATCTATATCCACATAAAATCAATATTTTCCTCATCATATAAATCAATAATTTAATTATTCACAAATAATATTACAGAATCACAGTACTAGCAACCAGGCCGTTCCCAGGAAAGAGGGGGCTTTCCAATAAGAATTTCTCCTTACTGGCGCGCAATTAGGTGACCAAACCTCTCCTTAGACAGAACTTTCTAGACATTGCCAATAATGTTTTCGAATAATATTATTCAGATAATATGAATTATTGCTTCGATAATGGAAAATACTGTGTAGTGACAATTATTGAAACAACAGTAATATAAAATATCAATGCAGCAATTATTGAATCAATAACATAAAATACTGAACAGTAATTACTGTAACAATTATTGAGTAGTGCCTTCTTACGTAAGAATCAATAATTGGTGCAATACCGTGTGCTACTGTGCAACAACGCGTATTACTGTGTTTCAACCACCGGGTATTCCAACAGTATTAATGGTAACAACCACGCCGTTATTTATAAACAACTTATATTTGTCGTTTTCTTCATCCAATCGCTTTCCGTTATGGGGCCCACAAAAGACTGCGCCGTCGTACAAATATTCCCCGACAGCAAGAATATTCCACGACCAAACGAATATTCCCCGACAACAATGAATATTTTATAACCACTTGCTTATTCGAAATATTTGCGCATTTTACCCATAACTTTCCACATTAATCAAATCAACCCTTACTATTTGAAAATAATAAATAAAGGAAATTCCTTTTTATTTAAAAAATTTTCGGGGTCTTACAACCTCCCCTCCTTATGAAATTTCGTCCTCGAAATTGACGTACGTAACTGGTGTTTCGAAAAGATGAGAATACCTCGCTTTCATTTCCGTTTCCAATTCCAATGTCATTTCCTCTATAGCATGATTCCTCCACAAAACTTTAACTTGTGGTATGACCTTCGTGCGTAGGACATGCTCCTTCCCATCCAACATCTTGACAGGTACCTCCTCGTACGTTAAGTCTTCGGCTATTTCGTCCGGTTCTAACTCAATGACGTGGTTCGAGTCGTCCACATCGGTACATAAAAAAAACGTTATAAACACGCGACATACTTGGCGGTAAAACGAGTCTATAGGCCACAGTTCCTATTCGATCAAGGATTTCAAATGGACTAATAAATCGAAGGTTTGAGCTTTGCTCACATTGCCAATTCTCGCTTTTGGAATAACAACTTCTTGCACCTCCTTCTTCAAATTCATCAGCTCCGGTGTGTAGCTTGAACAGCTTTAACTTTATCGATTAAAGTCGATTATACTCGTATATCATCACGTGGGTACCTAGAGTTTTCATCTCTATCTCTATTATTTATAAATTATACGAAATTAGTCTTTGACAATATCGTACTCGTACTTGTATACGATCTTCTACTCAACACGTCAGCTACCACATTCGCTTTTCCAGGATGGCATGGTCAGAACATGTGCTGAAATGAGTCTCCTCTTGAGTTCTTCGAAGCTCTTCCCACATTCCTTGCTCCATTCGAATTTTGTATCTCTACGAGTCAGCTGCGTTAATGGAATAGCGATTCGAGAATATCCTTAAACGAATCTCCGATAATAACCAACTAAGCCTAGAAACCTACGTATTTCGATTACCGACTTAGGTTGTTCTCAACTATGACTCACATCCCAATCTTGGATAACACGTCACAACAGCACCTATCAGTTTACTACCGCACGAATATGGCGTCCCCTACGAAAAGTCTGGCTTTTGTGTATTCCACAAAGGAAGTCACCAGATAAAGGCTCGGGTATCAACTTCTACAGTTGGATTTTTAACTCCTGAAGTTCAATAGGAGCCATTCGATATGAGATTTTAGAAATGGGTTTTGTACCGGATTCAAAGTCGATACAAAATTTAATATCACGCTCTAGGAGTAAGCCAAGAAATTCTTCAGGAAATACATCAGGAAATTTACTAACAACAGAAATATCATTCAAATCTGACGTATTTTTGTTTAAGTCCATGACATGGGCTAAGAAAACATAACATCCATTTTTCAATAAACGAATGACTTCATGGCTTGATATAAAAATGTTTGACTTCAATGGTTTGATTGCTTGATTCGAATATCAGGTTGCTTAAGAATATGAAAACTAACAACCTTACGAAAGCAATCAATTTTGGCATGATGAGTAGTTAACCAATCAATCCCCAAAATCACATCAAAAGCAAATATCTCTATAGAAATAAGGTTAACAAGTAATGTGATAGTGCCAACTTGAATCAAGCAAGATTTCTAAACAACGGATGTAATGAAAGTTTCTCCTAACAGAGTCTCCATAAATAGGTCAAAGTCTAATTTCTCCATAGTCAAGTTCAAACTTTGAGCGCAAACAAGAGAGATAAAAGAATGGGTAGAACCGGTACCTAGTAAGGTATAAACTTCGCAAGAATTATAATTAACTAACCCGTGCTAACTTCGTTTGGGTTCCTCGCATTTTGACCGGTCACGACAAACGCTCTTCCAGGAACTGTTGACTTTGACTTTTCTGGGACAGCCTTTTGAATCACCATCCCCGCTGGAATTGGTTTCGCTACCATACACTCTCGAGCGATATGTCCTTCCTTTCCACAATTATAGCATACCTTGAACTGTTGTGGGCAGTTTGGGCTGATATGTCCCTCTTTCCCGCATTTATAACATACGACCGGTGGTCTTTCTCCTCCCTTGGAACCAGTTGCTGCTGGTGCTGACGTCTTCACATGGTCGTTGTTGAATCTCCTCTTTTTAAAATCTCCTCCCAACTCGCTTCTTCTATTTTCATGGTCGTGATTACCACCAGAGTGGTTACCACCTTTGCCCGTATTCTTCTTTCTTCGCTGGTTATCATTGTTCTGATGACTGCTGTCACCAGTATGATCCTGGTTATGGTCCCTCGGTTGAACGTACTCGTTATCTCGCTCTAACAACTGAGCCCTGTTGACAACATCTGAATAGATAGAAAATTTATGAGAAATGAGATACTGACGTATACCGGGTTTCAAACCTCTTAGAAACATCCGCGTCATACGTTCCTCATTCTCCACCAAATGAGGTGCAAACCTGGATAACTCCGCGAACTTCGCCTCGTACTGGGACACCGTCATGTTATTCTGCTCTAATCTAATAAACTCCACTTCCTTCATATGGCGAATACTTTCAGGAAAGTATTTTTCGTTGAAAAGTTTCTGAAACGTCTCCCATGACATGCTAAGTGCAGCTGGATGGGTACGCTTCACAGATTCCCACCAGTAATCTGCCTCACCACGGAACATAAAGGTGGCGAATGGAACCTTCTGTTCCTCCGTGCATCCCAAGACATCAAATATCTTGGTAATTTGCTTGACCCATGTTTCCGCCATGATTGGATCGGGCTTTCCCTTAAATTCTGGTGGTCCCAACTATTTGAACTGCTTGGCTGTGACAAGCCGCGCGTTGTTATCATTTCCACCTGTATTTTGAACACGAGTCTCCCTCGTCTGATTTTGCATGAACTGCAAAAAGCTCCTAAACATCCCGTCGTTTATCGTCTGCTAAGTGGCGTTGTTCACAGGAGGAACATTGCCAGCCTGTTGCACGTTCTCCTCGTTAGTAAGTACAGGCATCTCCACGGTCTCATTAATTCCACTGTTAACATTCTCAGTCGACATCCTCAAATACTGTCATAAAACAAGGGTTAATTAAGGAAATCAATAAATCACATAATATCCCTATATAGTGACCAACTAACAAATAAGCTTAGGTAAGACACACTAGCGAAGGAATTACTCATCTCTCCCCTCCTAGTTCTATTCCCCGATCTCCGCCAGAGATCATATCCCTAAGCTCTGATACCAACTGTGACAACCCCAAAATAGGTCCATTCTACCTAACCCATTCTGAGTCGTCAAATACATGGTACAGAAACAACTACAACTTTTACCACCCATAAGCTGTGAGTTTGAATACAAATGTTGCCTAATTTTTTAATAGCACTTACCACGCAAGTATACGCGTTCAATTGTAATATTCAGCAAGCAAGGATATCGTTCCCACGAGGAAATAGACTAATATTTAGCAAATACTAATTCTAATGCAATTAATCCTATTTTAAACTAAGAAAATTTTGTTTATGATTTGAAAATTAAACTTAACAAACTAATAATTAAAATAAGAATTTCACAAGAAAAACTGCAGATTCAACAGATTAAGATTACAACTTCCCTTAGTATTTCATTTAAACTAACTTACTTCCCATTTAAAATAAATCAATTAATATGAATTGTTATCCAAGAATGCTTTATAGATATTCATGCTCTTCTTCCAAAGACACATGAACAAATCCTTCTAAATCCAATCTTTAAGATGCAGAATTATAAGGAACACCCCAATTAATCAACTCACTATATTCCTATGTGAATCAAGTTAATTAGGATTTATGCACAAATTCTTTCAATGGATACAAAAGACACATAGGTATATTCCTATCCTACATGCTAATCATATTAACCCTATTCAGATTATATGAACAGATGTTATCATATCCAGATCTCAATCTATACTCCATCTTCCAATTTCATATAGATTATCACAGTAATTGTTGGCCAAACAATTAATCAATAAGCATAAGATATAATAAACAATTCAATAAAAACCAACTTTCATTCAATGGGAAGCTTGCAATTTAAACTACATACCAAGTTCCGTTGCAATCTTAATTAAAATTTAGTTCATGCTAATAATAAAGAAAAACATAATCCAGATAAATAATCCAAACATCCCAGATAGTTACAAAAGATAAAACTAGAGAAGAGAAGAAGAAACTCTGATTTTGCTCCAATACTCTCTCGTAGATCTTCAGCCTTTTGCAATTCTCCTTCGTGTTTTTCTTCCTTGTTCTCTCTGCAAATCTCTTGAAAACTTGATTGATTCCTTGTCAAAATCGTTCCCCTCTCCTTTGTAGAGTCCTCTCCTACTTGTATTGGTCTCAGCCCTCATTCAGACTCCTCTTTGGCTTCAAAAACCCACTTGACAGCTGCAAAACGCACCAATCTACGCATTAGAGCGCCTAGGCGCTCACCATAGTGCAATTCCAAGCGCCTAGGCGCTTGGCCATGTCCTCATATTTACAGAAATGCCACTCAGCTTTAATTTTCATGATTTTTGACCTTTTTCTTCTCCGAAATGACCAATTTGTCCCTCCAACTCCAACCTACAACAAATAAACACAAAACACATAAAAAGATCCTAAAAACAATTAAATATAACAATAATTAAGTTTAATAATACCAGATTCATAGGTATAAAACCTACTCATCAAATACCCCCAAACTTAACCAATTGCTTGTCCCCAAGCAACACAACACAATGCAACAGCTAAATATGCAATGCAAATGCAACTATCTAAATGTCTACATTCCAGCAGTCAAACAGAACAAAATCTATTCATCAAGCCTCAGAGAAATCACAATAAACATGATAGTACATCATATCAAAACAGATTTGTAATTTCATCATCAATCATCAAATCTTAACCTGTTATTATTGATATAGTGTGTGTATGCTTAACATCCGTGCTAACTGATATGATACTAAATACAACACATAATAAATCTCTTTAAAGAAATCATACAGTGTAAATTCACAAAATTCACGAACAAGCTAAACCAACTAAAAACAAATATCCACCAAAATTTAAGAGTCCAATCCGGGATACTTATGCTCTTTTCTTTCTTTTTTTTTTCTTTACGGGGGCTTTTTGCTCTTTTCCCGTTTTATTGTTTTTTTTTTTTTTTTTTAACCATGACTGTGCAATGTCTCATTCCATTAGGCTAACAGTGTCACCCCTTAGCGAGCTTTCGACCAACGACTCCCAGACCATATAAGACCTTAGGGCGCTAGGTTTTAAGATACCCCTTCGGGCGTACTTGCTCAAGTAACAAAGGCCCCGAAACAAAACTAGCCAGAGTATATATATATATATTTTTTTTTTCTTTTTTTTTTTTTTTTTTTTTTCAAGCTTATATATCCCAAATTTTTCCCCCAAACTTAAGTTTTTATCTAAATTCAGTCATCTTCGCCTATTCATGTCTTTCATTCATTTAAACTAGCATTATCCTCTAGAAGTCCATTATGTGTCAATTTAAACTCAATCAGTCAACATAGTTGTTTATACTGTGCTATCCTTATTATATCAATTTCAAACAGGCAAAGATTCAAATCTTGACAAGAAATCACGTCAAAGTTTTAACAGACAATACTATACTTGTCTACTCAATTCCAATCTCATCACTGACCAAGACAGATTTAAACTATTTAACAGCTGGAACATGCAAATGCTTAAAATAATTTTTTTTTTTTTTTTTTTTTATTTTTTCAATAAAAACTACATGAATGCAACTAAATGCAAAACTATATGCATGAACTGAAGCTGGAAACCTACACCCCCAAACTTAAATTATGCAATGCCCTCATTGTATATAACAAATAAAATTTAAGGAATTAAGCACTGAGGACTTCCCTGAAAGATAGAAGCTTTACTCCTCGTCAGAATCTTCTTCATCTTCTTCATCTGGGGGGTATGCGGACAATGGTGGAAATTGGTAAGGAGCGGCACTTGGATTCATGCGAGCAAACATTTCAAGGAATGCTGTGCTAAAATTCTGATACACCTCCGTTTGCCGCTGAGCTAAACTATCCTGATTTCTTTCCATTCTATCAAAACCTTCCTGAACTTGAGTGGCAACCATGTCGATTCTTCTAGTTTGATGTCTCAAATCGCGACGGATATCTTCATAAAAATTAGGAGGTTGCTCTGAACTTCCAGCTGCAGGAGGATTCTCGTGGACTTGATGACTAGGCTCAGATGCAGGCTCGGTAGGAGCAATAATGAATCCTAACCCTCTCGGGTGTGGTATCCCCCCACTCCATACCTTGTACTTCTTAATAAGCGAGTGGTCAATTGCGGCTAAAGGAGGCTGTGTAGCTTCCTCGGCATCCCATTTCACCCCAGCTTGTTGGCATAGTCCTGTGATCAAAGATGGGAGTGGTAATCCACCGGAGGTCCCTCCTCGAATTGCTTTGTCAATGGAATCATGAATAACTTGGCCCACATCAATAATTTTCCCTGATGCAATGCAGAAAAGCAGGGCTGCCCTTTGATTTACAACATCACTCATATGCCTACATGGCATCATCTTGGCACAAATAAATGCATGCCATGCCTTCCCATAATTGCTTAGTTTGGATGCGGGGAACAACACAGCTTCATGTTGATCTGTTAATTTCCATGTCGTTCCAGGCACACACAAGGCTTGAATAATCTCACTGTAGTCTAGCTCGTGTTGTAGATATTGCATGTATCCATTGTTGGGTATCGTGTTCAAACCATAATATGCATTTATTGACCCAAAACTGACCTCCACAGATTTACCTCGAACCCAAATGACGTTACCAACATGATCTATGGCATTTGCGTAGAACTCCTTAACAATCTTAACAACAGATGCATCCGGTTGAGCTGTGAATTTCATCCATCTTCTACTCCCAATCATCTGTAATAATTCCCCATCTTCTATATCGGGCAATAGTCCGCGCTCGGGAATTAGTGCTTTGTTAGAGAGTACATTATAATATCTGTCCGACGCTTTAGCACTTGTGAATCTCTTTTTGTCGTATTTTTGTGAAGTGCCCGAAGTCTCTCCTCTTTGTCTCTTACTAGCCATAGTCTTATGTACTAACTTCTTGTGAACCCAAATGATACTCAAAAATTTAGGAGAGCCAAAATCTTTGTTGTGACAATTTATCAAACACTTTGTGTGCACAAATTTGGAACACTATTAGTATGCACTCCCCCCAAACTTAAATTTCACCAATTGTTGCAATTACTAAACAAACTATACATCCAATGTAATTCAAACAACAAATAAGAGTACCCACACCCAATTGAGCCAACACAATGATAGAAACTAACTTCCAAGTACTAACCTAACTATTATCCAAGTGAATCCAAAGAATTTGCAATAACACCTTGTGTACTTACTTGGGTATAGCCAAATCTTGATGTTCAATCAAAGTTGGATGAGCAATTTGAGCCTTGAACCCTTACTTCAAGTAGATGTGGCTTGAATGCAAGTGGAATCCCGAATTGGTGAAGAAGATGATAATATGGAACTTAGTTGCTTTGGTTTGGGTAGAGATGTAGTGTTTGATTTGGATTTGGAAGAGATAGATTAGTTGTTTAGGCTAGATTAGATGAGGGTTTTGATATGTGGAGGGTTAGAGATGGAGTAGGAGAGTAAGAGAGGCTTTGAATTGGAATGGGAGAGGAGTTGCCCGAATTGGGGCTTAAGGAAATTTTTTTTTTTATATGGGAGCGCCTAGGCGCTTGGTGTGTGTACTATTTGGGCGCCTAGGCGCTTGCTTGCAGAAACTCTTGGGCGAGTGGAGCGCCTAGGCGCTTGGTGTGTGCACTGTTTGGGCGCCTAGGCGCTTGGTCTGGGCAACACCTTCTGACTTTGAGCGCCTAGGCGCTTGAAATGCCTTGATGGGGAGCGCCTAGGCGCTTGGCATGGTTTGTAGCTACTGACTTGAAGCGCCTAGGCGGTTGGAATGGCTTGTAGTTGAGCGCCTAGGCGCTTGGGGCTTTTCCAACATTCGCTGCTCTGACGTCCTTTGGGAAAATAGTCATAACTTCTTCGTCCGAACTCCGATTTAGATGATTCAAGATGTTCTGGAAAGAGGAGAAGTAGATCTACAACTTTCATTCTTGAAGTTTCACGAAATAATATCCGGAGCCGTGGTCAAATTGGCTCTGAAGTGACTTCATTGTAAATGGCAACCCGAAAACGCGAATCTAGCCACTCCAAACATCGATCCATGTAATTTTTATCCCAAACCTCGTCAAATATCCCCAATCTTAAACTTGTGCGTGTTTTCCTTTCCTGCAATCAATTGAATCTCTGTTAGAGAACAAGGTATGCAACAAATCCTAAACTAGCAAAGTTTAACCACTAAATAACTAATGGTAAAGTAAATTAATAAAAGTAGAAATATCGAATAATAATAAAACTTCCTGGGTTGCCTCCCAGTTAGCGCTTGGTTTATAGTCTTCAGCCTGACTTTCTCCTCTGTTCTAATCGGCAAGGTTGACCGATGTCTTTTCACGATCAAAACAACCCCCATAGTAGTGCTTCAATCTCTGACCGTTGACTTTAAAATTACGTTTTGAATACGGGTCTTCCACTTCTACAGCTCCATGAGGATAAACTTTTGAGATTATAAATGGCCCAGACCATCGAGATTTCAACTTTCCAGGAAACAGTTTAAGCCTCGAATTGTATAATAACACTGTTTGACCTGCTTCAAACTTTCTTTCCAGAATTTTCTCATCATGCCACCTCTTAATCTTTTCTTTATATAACTTCGCATTCTCATACGATTGGAGTCTGAACTCATCCATTTGATTCAATTGTAAGAGGCGCTTTTCTCCCGCAGCAGATATATCAAGGTTTAACTTCCGAATTGCCCAATAAGCACTGTGTTCGAGTTCAACTGGAAGATGGCATGCCTTCCCATAAACTAACCTATACGGAGACATCCCTATCGGAGTTTTGTAAGCTGTACGGTATGCCCAGAGAGCATCGTCCAACTTGCTAGACCAATCTTTCCGACTAGGATTCACTATCTTCTCAAGGATTCTTTTCACTTCTCGGTTAGATACCTCGGCTTGACCACTTGTCTGTGGATGGTAAGCAGTAGCTATCTTATGAGTGATTCCATATTTTGCAAGGATAGCTGAAAACTGCTTATTACAGAAATGAGTTCCTTCATCACTAATGATGGCGCGAGGAGTGCCGAATCTAGAGAAAATGTTCTTCCGAATGAACTTAATCACAACTTTCGCGTCATTGGTAGGTGCTGCTATAGCTTCTACCCACTTTGAAACGTAGTCCACCGCTAGAAGTATATAGGAGTTACAGAAAGATGGTGGAAATGGTCCCATGAAGTCAATTCCCCAAACATCAAACAATTCGACTTCCAGGATCATATTAAGTGGCATCTCGTGTCGCTTTGATATATTACCAACTCTTTGGCATCTGTCACATTTTAATGAGAACACACGGGCATCTTTGAAGAGTGTGGGCCAGAAAAACCCACATTGAAGCACTTTAGCTGCCGTTCTTTCTCCCCCAAAATGTCCACCATAGTCAGATGCATGACATTGGTGTAGAATACTCTCCATTTCAACTTCCGGGATGCACCTTCTTATTACTTGATCGCCACATTGTTTAAATAAGAATGGCTCATCCCATAAATACTGTTTCACGTCATGGAGAAATTTCTTCTTCTGCTGGCTTGTCAAATCAGGTGGAAATACCTTACCGACAATGAAATTTACATAATCTGCATACCATGGTGTATCCATCCTTACCGCAAATAGTTGTTCATCCGGAAAAAATTCGTTGATCACTGTTGTGTCATTTTTCTTTAGTTCTGAATTCTCTAACCGTGATAAATGATCAGCAACCTGATTTTCTGTTCCTTTTCGGTCCCGGATCTCCAAGTCAAACTCTTGTAGCAATAATACCCATCTAATTAATCTCGGCTTCGCGTCTTTCTTTGCTATTAAGTACTTAATTGCCGAATGATCCGTAAACACAATCACCTTTGTCCCAATCAAATATGAGCGAAATTTATCAAATGCATAAACAACTGCTAATAGCTCCTTCTCGGTAGTGGTGTAATTCAGTTGAGCATCTGTCAATGTTTTACTAGCATAGTATATAGCATGAAAAATCTTATCCTTTCGTTGGCCAAGAACTGCACCAATCGCATAGTCGCTAGCATCACACATTAATTCGAACGGTATAGTCCAATCTGGTGCTATGATTACAGGTGCGGTAACAAGTTTCTTCTTTAACACATCAAACGCTTCTAGGCATGCTTGATCAAAGTTGAATGAGACATCCTTCTCCAAAAGATTGCACAGTGGTTTTGTGATTTTGGAGAAGTCTTTTATAAATCGTCTATAGAAACCAGCGTGTCCCAAGAAACTTCGAATACCCTTTACAGAAATTGGTGGTGGCAGGTTCTCAATGGTTTCGATTTTTGCTCTATCAACCTCAATTCCTTTTGATGACACTCGGTGACCCAAGATTATCCCTTCTTGCACCATAAAATGACATTTCTCCCAGTTCAAAACCAAATTTGTTTCCATACACCGTTTTAGCACGAGTGTGAGATTTTCCAAACAATAATCAAACGAATTCCCAAAAACTGAAAAATCATCCATAAATACCTCAAGATTTTGTTCAACCATATCTGAAAAAATAGCCATCATACACCGTTGAAACGTTGCTGGCGCATTACATAACCCGAAAGACATTCTGCGAAAAGCAAAGGTGCCATATGGGCATGTGAATGTTGTTTTCTCCTGATCCTCGGGTGCAATGGCAATTTGGTTATAGCCCGAATATCCATCCAAGAGGCAATAATACTCGTGCCCTGCAAGTCTGTCCAACATTTGATCTATGAATGGTAGAGGAAAATGGTCCTTACGAGTGGCCTTATTCAACTTCCTGTAATCCATACACACTCGCCAACCAGTAACTGTTCGCATTGGGATCAATTCATTCTGCTCGTTCGCAACTACTGTCATTCCCCCTTTCTTCGGCACGCATTGAACCGGACTTACCCATGAGCTATCTGAGATAGGGTAGATAATTCCAGCATCCAACCATTTAATGATCTCCTTTTTAACGACTTCCTTCATGATTGGATTGAGTCTTCGTTGTTGTTCAATAGTTGGTTTTGCCTCGTCTTCCAACAAAATCTTATGCATACAAATTGATGGGCTTATCCCCTTGATATCTGCAATAGTCCATCCAAGAGCAGTCTTATATTGTCGAAGTACCCTTAGTAGCTTTTCTTCTTGAACCTTATCAAGTGATGCAGAAATAATGACTGGCAAGGAAGAAGAAGAACCCAGGTAGGTGTACCGGAGGTGGTTAGGCAATGGCTTAAGTTCCAAGGTAGGCGGTTCTTCTATGGATGATGTCACCTTTTCATCTAGCTTTCCCCGATAATCCAGAGGTTCAAATTTTTGTGGACATCGTGTGAACTTTGGAGCTGAATCTAGCATTTGGACCCATTCTATCACCATTGAATCATCAAATAATTTTTCACTAACCAATGCGGTTTCAAGAGGGTTTTCAATCACAGATTCACCAAATACCTCTTCAGTTGCTTCTTCAATAAGATCAACTCTTAAGCACTCTTCCTCTTCCTTCGGAAATTTCATAGCCTTGAAAACATTAAAAGTTACTTCTTCATCTTGAACTCTCATTGTTAACTCTCCCTTTTGTACATCAATTAATGTCCTTCCAGTGGCTAAAAACGGTCTTCCAAGGATAATGGGTATGTCTTTATCCTCTTCATAGTCCAACACAATGAAGTCTGCTGGGAATATGAATTTGTCCACCTTCACTAATATGTCTTCCACGATGCCCCTAGGGTACGTCACTGATCTATCTGCGAGCTGTAGAGATATATTTGTTGGCTTTGGGGTTGGTAATCCCAACTGAGTGTAGATCGAAAGTGGCATCAAGTTAATACTTGCCCCCAAATCACACAAACATCTGTTAAAGAACTGGGGCCCAATCGTGCACGGTATTGTAAAGCTACCCGGATCCTTCAACTTCGGTGGTAACTTTCTTTGCAGAATTGCGCTGCATTCTTCTGTCAATGCTACTGTTTCGAACTCCCCTAGCTTCCTCTTTCTTGCTAAAATATCTTTCATAAATTTTGCATAACTAGGCATTTGTTCTAAGGCATCTGCGAATGGAATGTTGATTTGCAGCTTTTTGAACACTTCTAAAAATTTTGAAAATTGTTGATTTAATTTCTGCTTTTGAAATCTTTGAGGAAACGGCACAGGTGGTACAACTGTTGTTTGCTTGTCTCCTTGTTGTTTTGTCACAACTTTTTCCTCAGATTTACTTTCTGAATCTCCACTCTCTTGTTCACCATCCTCAGCAGAAATTACTTTCTTGTGTCCGTCCAATTCTGTAGTCAACTCCTTCCCGCTTCTGAGTGTAACTGCCTTACAGTGCTCACTTCCATCATTCCTTGGATTTTTCTCCGTATCACTAGGTAAAGAACCTGGACTTCTAGTATTCATAGAATTAGCCATTTGCCCTATTTGATTCTCAAGATGCTTTATTGCAGCATTTTGGGTTTTCGTTACGGTTTCCAACTGAGTTGCAAATCTTGCCATCATTTCTTCCATTTGTGAAAACTTTTGAAGTTCTTGAGTTTGTTGCTGTGGTTGAAATCCAGGTGGATATGTTTGCCTTGGAGCTTGAGCTTGTGACTGATTATTACTCCAAGAAAAATTCGGGTGGTTTCTCACTCCTGAATTGTAGTTGTTTGCATAACTGCTCTGCTGCCTGTTAATATTGGAAACAAAATGGACTGATTCAGGATTTATTGCACATTGATCACTTGAGTGGTTACCCGCACATATTTCACATATCGTTTCCATTTTCTGAACTGGTTGTAACCCAAGTGAATCTATCTTCTTTGTAAGAGCAGACATTTGAGCTGTCATTTGAGCTGACAATGCTGTCATCGCATCCACTTCATACACTCCGACTGTCCTTTGCGGAGTTGTTCTTGCTGTTGGCCATTGATAATTATTAGCTGCCATGGTTTCAAGCAACTCATATCCCTCATCACAATTCTTGGCCATAATAGCTCCTCCTGCTGCAGCATCTATACTCGATCTCACTGTGCCGAATAAACCATTATAAAACGTTTGCACCTGAAGCCATTTAGGAATTCCATGGTGTGGACATTTTCGCAATGAATCCTTGAATCTCTCCCATGCTTCATATAGTGATTCTGAATCGTGCTGAACGAAAGAGAAGATATCGTTCCGCAACTTTGCTGTTTTTGCAGGTGGGAAAAACTTTGCAAGAAATTTCTGGGCTAAATCATTCCATGTAGTGATCGAGCCTGGTGGTAGTGAATGGAGCCAACTCTTAGCCTTATCTCTGAGGGTAAATGGAAATAGCCTTAGCCTTATTGCATCCTCTGACACATTATTATACTTGAAAGTATCGCAGATTTCTATAAAGCTGACTATGTGATCGTTCGGATCATCGTTTGGTAACCCTCCAAACTGGCATGAATTTTGAATCATCTGTATTGTCCCCGGTTTTATTTCAAAACTTGTAGCAGTAATGGCAGGTCTCGTAATACTCGACTGAATTTCAGTAACCCGCGGTGTAGCATAATCCCGCAGTGCTTTTTGCTCTTCTTCAGCCATAGTATCTTCCTTATCAAGTGCTTCTTTGGTTTCTTTAACCCACTTACGCAACCGCTGAAATCTTTTCTCGATGTCGTCCTCGTGAGGCAATAAATCTGGCTTCTTCGATCGCGTTTGCATAAACTAGTCAAAAGCACCTGAATAGAACAGAACAGAACAGAAAAAGTTTAAATTAAGATTAACGCTATAAAAATCAATAATGACAAAATATTAAACTAATTTCCCCGGCAACGGCGCCAAAAACTTGTTGCCTAATTTTTTAATAGCACTTACCACGCAAGTATACGCGTTCAATTGTAATATTCAGCAAGCAAGGATATCGTTCCCACGAGGAAATAGACTAATATTTAGCAAATACTAATTCTAATGCAATTAATCCTATTTTAAACTAAGAAAATTTTGTTTATGATTTGAAAATTAAACTTAACAAACTAATAATTAAAATAAGAATTTCACAAGAAAAACTGCAGATTCAACAGATTAAGATTACAACTTCCCTTAGTATTTCATTTAAACTAACTTACTTCCCATTTAAAATAAATCAATTAATATGAATTGTTATCCAAGAATGCTTTATAGATATTCATGCTCTTCTTCCAAAGACACATGAACAAATCCTTCTAAATCCAATCTTTAAGATGCAGAATTATAAGGAACACCCCAATTAATCAACTCACTATATTCCTATGTGAATCAAGTTAATTAGGATTTATGCACAAATTCTTTCAATGGATACAAAAGACACATAGGTATATTCCTATCCTACATGCTAATCATATTAACCCTATTCAGATTATATGAACAGATGTTATCATATCCAGATCTCAATCTATACTCCATCTTCCAATTTCATATAGATTATCACAGTAATTGTTGGCCAAACAATTAATCAATAAGCATAAGATATAATAAACAATTCAATAAAAACCAACTTTCATTCAATGGGAAGCTTGCAATTTAAACTACATACCAAGTTCCGTTGCAATCTTAATTAAAATTTAGTTCATGCTAATAATAAAGAAAAACATAATCCAGATAAATAATCCAAACATCCCAGATAGTTACAAAAGATAAAACTAGAGAAGAGAAGAAGAAACTCTGATTTTGCTCCAATACTCTCTCGTAGATCTTCAGCCTTTTGCAATTCTCCTTCGTGTTTTTCTTCCTTGTTCTCTCTGCAAATCTCTTGAAAACTTGATTGATTCCTTGTCAAAATCGTTCCCCTCTCCTTTGTAGAGTCCTCTCCTACTTGTATTGGTCTCAGCCCTCATTCAGACTCCTCTTTGGCTTCAAAAACCCACTTGACAGCTGCAAAACGCACCAATCTACGCATTAGAGCGCCTAGGCGCTCACCATAGTGCAATTCCAAGCGCCTAGGCGCTTGGCCATGTCCTCATATTTACAGAAATGCCACTCAGCTTTAATTTTCATGATTTTTGACCTTTTTCTTCTCCGAAATGACCAATTTGTCCCTCCAACTCCAACCTACAACAAATAAACACAAAACACATAAAAAGATCCTAAAAACAATTAAATATAACAATAATTAAGTTTAATAATACCAGATTCATAGGTATAAAACCTACTCATCAACAAACATTATCATCTAGACAATATCCACATGCAAATAAATCCCCATCATAATTATTGATACATAATTTTACAAAAAATGGTGAGGACTACTAAACAACTCTCTCTAGAACCTTCATTCCATACCCCGACTAGTACTCGCTACATTCTCGCCTCCTGAGAAGAAAAATGGAACAACAAGGAAAAGGGTGAGCTCAACTAGCCCAGTAAAGAATATTATGACTAAGATAATGTACAACAAATTATCCTTAGTCTTCAACAGGGAAAAATCTGATAGAATACAATAGACAACAAGTTTTAGATCAACAACTGCAGCGGAAATAACAATTCATTAGAAGAGTTAAGTAGAGAATAAAATCTACTAACATCTATGAATTTAAAAGTCCATCATCAATATTTTATCCCTGTAACATCAATCAATATATATCTCAAATCAAATCAAATATTCATCTTTGCACTACAGGCCAAAGATATTCATCAGTCGGTCATGTTCATCTAAACACCTGTTCATCTTTGCACTACGGGCCAAAGATATTCAGTAATACCATCATTTAGGATTGAGGATGATGAAAAATATTTTAAAGGAAACGAATCCAGTGAAACAAAATAACAAGTATTAAGGATTCGTACTTTAAACAATTCGAGTTCAAAAATACTTCATAAATAATCATACTGAAGTAAAATTCAAGAATGATCAAAACATAGATCCAATCAAAACTAGTATCCAGAATAGATATTTTGGACAAAAAGAAGAAATTTTATTTTTTCGGTGAATAATACCGTATTCGTGAATAGTAACTCCGACACCAAAAGATAGAAATTTCACAAAAAACATCATCACGTTTCATGAATAGTACTGGTGAATAGTAACTTGTGAATAGTAACTCATGAATAGTAACTCGTGAATAGTAACTCATGAATAGTAACACTGACATGAAAAAGTTCCAAAATTGATAAAAAATTTCAACCAACATTTCAGCATAATGATATTGAAGAAATAATATCATTTGAGAAGAAAATAACATCCTTTACCTCGAAAGACAGCACTTCTAGTTAAAATACCGGATATAGGCTATGACTTGAACTTGCACCGTATAGCAATACTCAAAGTATACTCAAAATACTCACAAGAATACGCTCGATAATATAGAGAGAGAAAACTTCAATTTCTGGTGTGATTTTCAATTCTAACCTAAGCACCTATTTATAGGAAATTGCTTAGAACACCAAAGCAGAAAATTTAATATAATAATAATATATATAATCAAAATTCTCTACGCACACAAATCTGAACCAAGCTTCAGCCACACATGTTAAATGACTTTCAAAAATGAAAAAAAACGTTTTTCTTAAAAAAAATATTTTAAACTTCCAAAAATCAATTATTTCGGAGCTTCGAAACTTCAAAAATTCACAATAAATAGCCCTTTTGCAAGAAAATTCGAATCTCGCGACTTTTTATAGGAATTTCAATTCTCTACAACTTTGCAGAAGAAAGTTTTTCCAAATTCCAAACAGAAATTGACCAAAATTCACAAACGAGCGATTTTACAGGCTATAATCAAATTTCAGTCAATAATTGTGTCCACCAACACACAAAATATGTGTTAAACATTTAATGCCACAAAAATACTCTTCCTCCTCATATACTCATATATCCCACATTCATTATAAAAATATCACCGTTAATATATTATTAAAATAATATATTTAAATGAATTATTTTATCAGAAAAAGATAAAATTTCAATTTTCAACAATTGTCACATTAAAAAATTTTCTCCATCTATATCCACATAAAATCAATATTTTCCTCATCATATAAATCAATAATTTAATTATTCACAAATAATATTACAGAATCACAGTACTAGCAACCAGGCCGTTCCCAGGAAAGAGGGGGCTTTCCAATAAGAATTTCTCCTTACTGGCGCGCAATTAGGTGACCAAACCTCTCCTTAGACAGAACTTTCTAGACATTGCCAATAATGTTATCAAATAATATTATTCAGATAATATGAATTATTGCTTCGATAATGGAAAATACTGTGTAGTGACAATTATTGAAACAACAGTAATATAAAATATCAATGCAGCAATTATTGAATCAATAACATAAAATACTGAACAGTAATTACTGTAACAATTATTGAGTAGTGCCTTCTTACGTAAGAATCAATAATTGGTGCAATACCGTGTGCTACTGTGCAACAACGCGTATTACTGTGTTTCAACCACCGGGTATTCCAACAGTATTAATGGTAACAACCACGCCGTTATTTATAAACAACTTATATTTGTCGTTTTCTTCATCCAATCGCTTTCCGTTATGGGGCCCACAAAAGACTGCGCCGTCGTACAAATATTCCCCGACAGCAAGAATATTCCACGACCAAACGAATATTCCCCGACAACAATGAATATTTTATAACCACTTGCTTATTCGAAATATTTGCGCATTTTACCCATAACTTTCCACATTAATCAAATCAACCCTTACTATTTGAAAATAATAAATAAAGGAAATTCCTTTTTATTTAAAAAATTTTCGGGGTCTTACAACCTCCCCTCCTTATGAAATTTCGTCCTCGAAATTGACGTACGTAACTGGTGTTTCGAAAAGATGAGAATACCTCGCTTTCATTTCCGTTTCCAATTCCAATGTCATTTCCTCTATAGCATGATTCCTCCACAAAACTTTAACTTGTGGTATGACCTTCGTGCGTAGGACATGCTCCTTCCCATCCAACATCTTGACAGGTACCTCCTCGTACGTTAAGTCTTCGGCTATTTCGTCCGGTTCTAACTCAATGACGTGGTTCGAGTCGTCCACATCGGTACATAAAAAAAACGTTATAAACACGCGACATACTTGGCGGTAAAACGAGTCTATAGGCCACAGTTCCTATTCGATCAAGGATTTCAAATGGACTAATAAATCGAAGGTTTGAGCTTTGCTCACATTGCCAATTCTCGCTTTTGGAATAACAACTTCTTGCACCTCCTTCTTCAAATTCATCAGCTCCGGTGTGTAGCTTGAACAGCTTTAACTTTATCGATTAAAGTCGATTATACTCGTATATCATCACGTGGGTACCTAGAGTTTTCATCTCTATCTCTATTATTTATAAATTATACGAAATTAGTCTTTGACAATATCGTACTCGTACTTGTATACGATCTTCTACTCAACACGTCAGCTACCACATTCGCTTTTCCAGGATGGCATGGTCAGAACATGTGCTGAAATGAGTCTCCTCTTGAGTTCTTCGAAGCTCTTCCCACATTCCTTGCTCCATTCGAATTTTGTATCTCTACGAGTCAGCTGCGTTAATGGAATAGCGATTCGAGAATATCCTTAAACGAATCTCCGATAATAACCAACTAAGCCTAGAAACCTACGTATTTCGATTACCGACTTAGGTTGTTCTCAACTATGACTCACATCCCAATCTTGGATAACACGTCACAACAGCACCTATCAGTTTACTACCGCACGAATATGGCGTCCCCTACGAAAAGTCTGGCTTTTGTGTATTCCACAAAGGAAGTCACCAGATAAAGGCTCGGGTATCAACTTCTACAGTTGGATTTTTAACTCCTGAAGTTCAATAGGAGCCATTCGATATGAGATTTTAGAAATGGGTTTTGTACCGGATTCAAAGTCGATACAAAATTTAATATCACGCTCTAGGAGTAAGCCAAGAAATTCTTCAGGAAATACATCAGGAAATTTACTAACAACAGAAATATCATTCAAATCTGACGTATTTTTGTTTAAGTCCATGACATGGGCTAAGAAAACATAACATCCATTTTTCAATAAACGAATGACTTCATGGCTTGATATAAAAATGTTTGACTTCAATGGTTTGATTGCTTGATTCGAATATCAGGTTGCTTAAGAATATGAAAACTAACAACCTTACGAAAGCAATCAATTTTGGCATGATGAGTAGTTAACCAATCAATCCCCAAAATCACATCAAAAGCAAATATCTCTATAGAAATAAGGTTAACAAGTAATGTGATAGTGCCAACTTGAATCAAGCAAGATTTCTAAACAACGGATGTAATGAAAGTTTCTCCTAACAGAGTCTCCATAAATAGGTCAAAGTCTAATTTCTCCATAGTCAAGTTCAAACTTTGAGCGCAAACAAGAGAGATAAAAGAATGGGTAGAACCGGTACCTAGTAAGGTATAAACTTCGCAAGAATTATAATTAACTAATCCGTGCTAACTTCGTTTGGGTTCCTCGCATTTTGACCGGTCACGACAAACGCTCTTCCAGGAACTGTTGACTTTGACTTTTCTGGGACAGCCTTTTGAATCACCATCCCCGCTGGAATTGGTTTCGCTACCATACACTCTCGAGCGATATGTCCTTCCTTTCCACAATTATAGCATACCTTGAACTGTTGTGGGCAGTTTGGGCTGATATGTCCCTCTTTCCCGCATTTATAACATACGACCGGTGGTCTTTCTCCTCCCTTGGAACCAGTTGCTGCTGGTGCTGACGTCTTCACATGGTCGTTGTTGAATCTCCTCTTTTTAAAATCTCCTCCCAACTCGCTTCTTCTATTTTCATGGTCGTGATTACCACCAGAGTGGTTACCACCTTTGCCCGTATTCTTCTTTCTTCGCTGGTTATCATTGTTCTGATGACTGCTGTCACCAGTATGATCCTGGTTATGGTCCCTCGGTTGAACGTACTCGTTATCTCGCTCTAACAACTGAGCCCTGTTGACAACATCTGAATAGATAGAAAATTTATGAGAAATGAGATACTGACGTATACCGGGTTTCAAACCTCTTAGAAACATCCGCGTCATACGTTCCTCATTCTCCACCAAATGAGGTGCAAACCTGGATAACTCCGCGAACTTCGCCTCGTACTGGGACACCGTCATGTTATTCTGCTCTAATCTAATAAACTCCACTTCCTTCATATGGCGAATACTTTCAGGAAAGTATTTTTCGTTGAAAAGTTTCTGAAACGTCTCCCATGACATGCTAAGTGCAGCTGGATGGGTACGCTTCACAGATTCCCACCAGTAATCTGCCTCACCACGGAACATAAAGGTGGCGAATGGAACCTTCTGTTCCTCCGTGCATCCCAAGACATCAAATATCTTGGTAATTTGCTTGACCCATGTTTCCGCCATGATTGGATCGGGCTTTCCCTTAAATTCTGGTGGTCCCAACTATTTGAACTGCTTGGCTGTGACAAGCCGCGCGTTGTTATCATTTCCACCTGTATTTTGAACACGAGTCTCCCTCGTCTGATTTTGCATGAACTGCAAAAAGCTCCTAAACATCCCGTCGTTTATCGTCTGCTAAGTGGCGTTGTTCACAGGAGGAACATTGCCAGCCTGTTGCACGTTCTCCTCGTTAGTAAGTACAGGCATCTCCACGGTCTCATTAATTCCACTGTTAACATTCTCAGTCGACATCCTCAAATACTGTCATAAAACAAGGGTTAATTAAGGAAATCAATAAATCACATAATATCCCTATATAGTGACCAACTAACAAATAAGCTTAGGTAAGACACACTAGCGAAGGAATTACTCATCTCTCCCCTCCTAGTTCTATTCCCCGATCTCCGCCAGAGATCATATCCCTAAGCTCTGATACCAACTGTGACAACCCCAAAATAGGTCCATTCTACCTAACCCATTCTGAGTCGTCAAATACATGGTACAGAAACAACTACAACTTTTACCACCCATAAGCTGTGAGTTTGAATACAAACATTATCATCTAGACAATATCCACATGCAAATAAATCCCCATCATAATTATTGATACATAATTTTACAAAAAATGGTGAGGACTACTAAACAACTCTCTCTAGAACCTTCATTCCATACCCCGACTAGTACTCGCTACATTCTCGCCTCCTGAGAAGAAAAATGGAACAACAAGGAAAAGGGTGAGCTCAACTAGCCCAGTAAAGAATATTATGACTAAGATAATGTACAACAAATTATCCTTAGTCTTCAACAGGGAAAAATCTGATAGAATACAATAGACAACAAGTTTTAGATCAACAACTGCAGCGGAAATAACAATTCATTAGAAGAGTTAAGTAGAGAATAAAATCTACTAACATCTATGAATTTAAAAGTCCATCATCAATATTTTATCCCTGTAACATCAATCAATATATATCTCAAATCAAATCAAATATTCATCTTTGCACTACAGGCCAAAGATATTCATCAGTCGGTCATGTTCATCTAAACACCTGTTCATCTTTGCACTACGGGCCAAAGATATTCAGTAATACCATCATTTAGGATTGAGGATGATGAAAAATATTTTAAAGGAAACGAATCCAGTGAAACAAAATAACAAGTATTAAGGATTCGTACTTTAAACAATTCGAGTTCAAAAATACTTCATAAATAATCATACTGAAGTAAAATTCAAGAATGATCAAAACATAGATCCAATCAAAACTAGTATCCAGAATAGATATTTTGGACAAAAAGAAGAAATTTTATTTTTTCGGTGAATAATACCGTATTCGTACACCAAAAGATAGAAATTTCACAAAAAACATCATCACGTTTCATGAATAGTACTGGTGAATAGTAACTTGTGAATAGTAACTCATGAATAGTAACTCGTGAATAGTAACTCATGAATAGTAACACTGACATGAAAAAGTTCCAAAATTGATAAAAAATTTCAACCAACATTTCAGCATAATGATATTGAAGAAATAATATCATTTGAGAAGAAAATAACATCATTTACCTCGAAAGACAGCACTTCTAGTTAAAATACCGGATATAGGCTATGACTTGAACTTGCACCGTATAGCAATACTCAAAGTATACTCAAAATACTCACAAGAATACGCTCGATAATATAGAGAGAGAAAACTTCAATTTCTGGTGTGATTTTCAATTCTAACCTAAGCACCTATTTATAGGAAATTGCTTAGAACACCAAAGCAGAAAATTTAATATAATAATAATATATATAATCAAAATTCTCTACGCACACAAATCTGAACCAAGCTTCAGCCACACATGTTAAATGACTTTCAAAAATGAAAAAAAACGTTTTTCTTAAAAAAAATATTTTAAACTTCCAAAAATCAATTATTTCGGAGCTTCGAAACTTCAAAAATTCACAATAAATAGCCCTTTTGCAAGAAAATTCGAATCTCGCGACTTTTTATAGGAATTTCAATTCTCTACAACTTTGCAGAAGAAAGTTTTTCCAAATTCCAAACAGAAATTGACCAAAATTCACAAACGAGCGATTTTACAGGCTATAATCAAATTTCAGTCAATAATTGTGTCCACCAACACACAAAATATGTGTTAAACATTTAATGCCACAAAAATACTCTTCCTCCTCATATACTCATATATCCCACATTCATTATAAAAATATCACCGTTAATATATTATTAAAATAATATATTTAAATGAATTATTTTATCAGAAAAAGATAAAATTTCAATTTTCAACAATTGTCACATTAAAAAATTTTCTCCATCTATATCCACATAAAATCAATATTTTCCTCATCATATAAATCAATAATTTAATTATTCACAAATAATATTACAGAATCACAGTACTAGCAACCAGGCCGTTCCCAGGAAAGAGGGGGCTTTCCAATAAGAATTTCTCCTTACTGGCGCGCAATTAGGTGACCAAACCTCTCCTTAGACAGAACTTTCTAGACATTGCCAATAATGTTATCAAATAATATTATTCAGATAATATGAATTATTGCTTCGATAATGGAAAATACTGTGTAGTGACAATTATTGAAACAACAGTAATATAAAATATCAATGCAGCAATTATTGAATCAATAACATAAAATACTGAACAGTAATTACTGTAACAATTATTGAGTAGTGCCTTCTTACGTAAGAATCAATAATTGGTGCAATACCGTGTGCTACTGTGCAACAACGCGTATTACTGTGTTTCAACCACCGGGTATTCCAACAGTATTAACGGTAACAACCACGCCGTTATTTATAAATAACTTATATTTGTCGTTTTCTTCATCCAATCGCTTTCCATTATGGGGCCCACAAAAGACTGCGCCGTCGTACAAATATTCCCCGACAGCAAGAATATTCCACGACCAAACGAATATTCCCCGACAACAATGAATATTTTATAACCACTTGCTTATTCGAAATATTTGCGCATTTTACCCATAACTTTCCACATTAATCAAATCAACCCTTACTATTTGAAAATAATAAATAAAGGAAATTCCTTTTTATTTAAAAAAATTTCGGGGTCTTACATGCACAACCCTTTATTATGATAACACAAAGTTGTATGTCTTTAGACATCTTGTATGATAGTGGCAAAACACTCTTCCAAAGTTGGGTTCACCTCACCCTATTCGGTTCACCAAAATTAAATATCAAATGACGTATACAATAAGATACACTTATCTAAAGTTCTCAATAAAATTATTTCCATACTATTTAGGGAGAACCTCAACAGCTATAGACCACCGTTATATTCCCTTGTTATCCCCGCTCGACCCTGCAACACTCTTATAACCTGAAAGGAATTGTGAAGCAAAAGGGTGAGCACAACTAGCTCAGTAAAAAATATCATGGCTAAAGATAATAAAATTATCAATAGCCTTCATCAGTAATAAATCAGAGATTTAGAACATGTGGTAGATAATAAAACTTTTCAACCATAGTTGAAGCGGAACGAGCAATCCATTAAAAGAGTCAAATAGACCATCAGGTCTATTATCTTCTCCATGTTAAAAGTTCACCAATAATGTTTTATCCCTGTAACATCAATCAACAATTCATGTCCACAATCATATAAATAACTCATAATTATAATTGTGATTCTGAATTTCCTCTTCGCACCCAGGACGAAGATAATTTTCATCATCTATCTTCACCTGAAACATCAAAAATCATGGTTATACCAAATCAAAATTTCTGCTCATAATCATACTAATAAATTCATCTTTGCACTACAGACCAAAGACATACAACTGTATTTTAGAAGAGTCAAGTAGAGCATGATATCTACTATCTTTTATGAATTAAAAGTGTATAATCAATATTTTATCGCTGAGACTCAGCTTAATAAATAATTCACATCATCGAATCATCCCTGCACTACGGCCAAGGATATTCATTAGTATTATGACCACGAATTATCCATGCACTACAGGCCAAGGATATTCATGTTTCCAACAATGGTCATGATTATACCGAATAATACCTGGTTATAATCATACCACAACTGTCCATCAATGCACTACGGGCCAATGAAGACTTTTATCACATCATTTGTAACATTACGGTCATGATTATACCAAATAATTCCTGGTCATACTCATATCAAGTCCATCTATGCACGTAAGCCACATATGACTTTCATCACAATATAAGCATGAGGATGATGATAATAATATAAGCATTAATCAAACGAAACAAGGATAAATATTAAAGACTTTAAATTTATCCAGAGTTTAAAATATCCAAATGTTATCAATCACTTAATAATCTCATAATCTAATATCATTAATATTATAACAATATTTTAATCATTTCTTAAACTTATAAATAATTTATTTTAATTGTTTACACTTTACCAAATAATGCATTTAATCATTCAAAAATGTCATACTCATAAGATTTCATCACCAATGATTAAATTCTTCATCAAAAATCTGCATATACCTTATATAGGATTTCCAAGCCATAAAATCCTATTTACCAATTTTTTAACTTCATATAACATATTTAATTCATATGTTCGTAACTAAATCATTTTTATGAAAAATAACAAATCAATCCCAAAAAGTTTGCTTTTCTGGTATTTAGCAGAATATAGTACCATATTGAACGTACAGACAGACATGCGGTAGTCCACATAGACAGGTTATTCTAACAGAATAATAAAGAATAGAATAACAAAGAAATTCACCAGGCATGCGATAGACCGCACAGACAGGTTATTCCAATAGAATAATAAATAATGGAATAACAGAAGAATTTCACCATGTATACGGTAGTCCGCGTATACAGGTTATTCCAATAGAATAATAAGGAATGGAATAACAATAGCTCTCTTCATGAATACGAAAGAAATAATACCCCTTACTATAATAATAATATCCCTTACCTCAGAAGAAAACTGAATACTGGAATAGTGAGGTAGCAGACTTCTCTTCTTCTTTCTTTCTATAATTTCTCTCTATAATAATTGATCTATAGCTTTAGTGAATTAGTGAAAATAATGAAGGAATGAGCTTTTATTTATAGAAAAATATAGTTTCCATAATTGCACATTTTGGGGCTTGAAATATTACAGTATAATACTTTCCTCTTTTCCTTCATTTTTAATTTAGTCCTGCAAGTATTATCAAACTTGCACCACCTCCCCTAATAGTAAATCATGTGAATCAATAGTAAATCACGTGACTCAATAGTTCTAGACATGTGAAAATACGAATTATAGTATAGTACCTCCATCTATACCTCTATTTTTAACTTAGTCATGGAAGTATTATCAATCTTGCACCAACTCCCCTAATAGTAAATGAATGTGAATCAATAATACATACATGTGAAAAATAGTTATAATCATGTGAATCAATAGTAATTAATTGATCATTTATCCGGTTAATTACCCGATTGGTCAATATAACCTCCAGACATTAATTATTATCGAAATAAATATCGATTTTCACTAACACTAATAATTCCAACACAATGGAACTATTAAATTCATCTTTAATAAACACGAACTTATTCATCATTAATATTATAATTCACAATACTTAACAACCAAGTCGTTCCCAGGAAATAGGGGGCTTTTCGATAAGAATTTCTCCGTATTAGCGCGCAATTAGGTGACCAAACCACTCTTGGACAGACCTTCTAGACATTGTCAATATTAAAAATAATAATATGAATAACTTTGTCGTCTCAATTATTGATTTAACAATATAACATATTATGTAGATGATACTGTGACAATAATTGAATCAATAATATGAGAGATATGATGCAGCAATTACTGTAGCAATATTTGAGTATAACTGAGTGACTTCTTATGTAAGCATCAATAATCAATACCGTGTGCTACTACGCAACCACGCGTATTACTGTACTTTTACTACCGGGTAGTTTAACAATTTTAACGGTAACACTTTCGCTGTTATTTTTATAAAAAGATAATTCTGTCGTTTTCTTACTACGACAATACTTCCGTTGTGGGATCCACCAATGATTGTACTGTCGTACAAATATTTTCTGTTAAAATGAATATTCCCCGACCAATCGAATATTATATAACAACTTACTTACTTTGCAAAATTTATAAATATTAACCACAACTATAACATTATATCAAATCCACACCATAATATTAAAAAAAATATTTTGAGAAATTTAAATCTTTATTCATAAAATTTGGGGTTTCACAATAAACATGAGGATGATGACAATGATATAAGAATTCAATTAAAAGAAAGCAAATGATAAATTTTTAAATATTTATAATTTAATTTATCCAGAATTCAATAACGACCAAATTGTCAACATGATACTGCTTTGTGGAGTAAAATTCAAAAATAATATTGTATCAAAAATTATTTGGACCGAAAAGAAATTAATTTTTATCTTGAATAGTACCTGTGTGAATAGTACCATATGAATAGTACTTCAGGAATCGTAATCCCGTGAATAGTATTCCGGCATGAAAAAGTTAAAACTTATCAAGAATGCTCAGAATAATATTTTCATGAAAAGATACTGGATGAAGCGCAAATATCAAGGATATTCTACTAATTTCATTGAGTATAGAAGACAAAATTTAACAAAATGAGTGTAGAATTCTGAATCTGAAATAAAATAATATTACTTACATACTATAGAGTATGGAAGAAAATATTATTTCTTACGAGTATTGAACAAAAATAATATCTCTTACCTTAAAAAGGAAAGTATTCCAAATGGTATAGCGGGGATATTCTTGAACAAAAACTTATACTATTATTTACGGTAAAAGCTTCCTAAAACTCTAAAGAAATACGCTCAACATTATAGAAGAAGAATTTTCTGTTTCTGGTGTGATTTTTAATTCTAACTAAGAATCCTATTTATAGGAGAATGGAAGGATACTATTTAGAAAATAAAATCACAGACTGCACAGTGGAAAGAAAAAAATCACGGACGAAGAATTCGATGGCGAAAATTTTATTTTCATTTTACTATACATACACTATGCAAACACTATGCATAATAAAATATAATATATTCTATTTTTTCATAAAAAACAAAACTTATAATAATATATAATATTAATTTACTCTATTCCCCCGGGCAACCTTTCCGCCCCCCATTCTCATTACCAAAGTCAATCCACCAAAGTCATATATATATATATATATATATATATATATATATATATATATATATATATATATATATATATATATATATATATATTATCATACTCATAACACACATCATTTTGAAAAATGGGTAAATGGGGGTCTATATAATAAACAAAATTTACAACAAATACTTCATAAAAATTCCTTTAGTATTTTTAATAACATTTATTCATCATTATTATAACTCGCAATATTAACAACCAGATCATTCTTAGGAAAGAGGGGGCTTTCCGATAAGGATTTCTCCCTATTGGCGCGCAATTAGGTGACCAAACCTCTCCTTGACAGAACTTTCTAGACATTGTCAATTTTGCAAGTAATAATATAAATAACTTTGTCGTCTTAATTATTGATTTAATAATATATAAAAATATCGACAATAATTGAATCAAATAACGTGAGATACTATGCAACAATTAATGTAGCAATAATTGAACAAAACTGAGTGACTTCTCACGTAAGCATCAATAATCAATACCGCGTGCTACTAGGTAGCCACGCGTATTACTGTACCTTTATCACCGGGTATTTCAACAGTTAACGGTAAAACTTTCGCCTTAATTTTTATAAAAAGATATTTCTATCATTTTCTCATTCCGACAATAATTACTTTATAAGGTCCACCAATGATTGTGCTATCGTACGAATATTTCCTGACCAATCAAATATTATATAACAACTTGCTTACTTTGCAAAATTTATAAATATTACCCACAACTATAACATTATAACAAAATTCATACCTTAATATTCAAAAATGATATTTATAGAAAAATTCATCTTTATTCATAAAAGTTAGGGTCTTACACAGACTCGATACAGGATTTTGTGAATATGGTCACTCAAGCTATGCATAATGGAATATCAGTCGCGGGGAATCAGCCAGATAATCGATTGACGAACTTCAAAGACTTTAAGGCAGTTGGACCGCCAGGATTTAGAGGATCAACTGACCTTGTAGAAGTGTTTGTGATAGCTAGATTAATGGAGGGGCAAAAGACAGCTTTGGCCACCTATATGATGAAAGGGGAGGCAAATTTTTGGTGAGAGACAAATCAAACTAGAGCTGGAGAAGGGAGTAGTGGTGGTAGGACTGGAAAAAGGAAAGGAGATAATTTCAGAAATACCAAAAATAGGCCAGAAGGTGGAAAGAAACAGGTTGTGAATTGTGGGAATTGCGGAAAGAATCACTCAGGAGAGTGTCTTAAAGGTAAGTTTGTGTGTTATAAGTGTGGGCAGGAGGGACATATCTCTCCCAACAGCCCCAATCCTAGTATGAATAGTGGGTGTTTCAGGTGTGGATCAACGGAGCATAAGGTGAAGGACTGTCCAAAAAGGAAAATGGAGGCAGGGAGTGTGAACACGGGGAAAAGCAGCGGGACTCTAGCGATAACGGGACCGAATTCAACCAGTAAAATCAACTTCAAGAGTCTTCAACAAGACGGTCCAGGATATCGTGGCAGCTGGTGATGGAACTCCAGGTATTATTCGTATAAATTTTATTTTCTTATACACGATTTTCCTATATATAGTAAATTATTTTATAAAGAAATTTTGAAGGAAGAATTTGAGTTCTATTAGAAATCGATTTTTAGTTTAATCAAATAGACAATCTTTATGTTGAATAGTTAAAGATCAGTTCGATCAAATTTGATCGAGATCTACTTAAAATGACTGTGTATGCTATGCACCCTAGTATGTATATGTTTTAAAATGGTGATTCCGGGGACAGAATCTTTATAAGGGAGGGTGAATGTAATAACCCGATATTTTCTATATAATTAAATCAGAAATTTTGTGTATAATTTTTTTTATTTTAAAGATGGGAATACATGCAATATAATGTGTATGTATTTATTACATAAATAATTTTCTTAGAATTATTGACATTACAAATTATATTTTTATAATTAATTTTGTAGTAAAAATATTTTTATTATTTATTTTATATGAAAATATGATTATTATATTATTTAATAATATATAGATTGATTATTAGAATTATTATAATAATTATTTTATTATATAAATTTTAGTTTAGATTATTAAGTTAATTATTATAACTTAATTAATAATGCTATATATGCAAGGTACGTAAATCAGATATGGAATCCAAACCCTAATTTTAGATTTTAAACAAGGAATGAGAAAATAATATTATATTAATTATATTTCAGTGCTATAAATATGTATTGTGTGTGTGGACTGATAATAATTGGTCAATTATGGAGTATAATGTCAAAACCCTAGTATTAATTTGTTAAACCCTATTTTGAAATTTAAATAGGCGTTCAAGACTGGGTAGTGATTGTGTTATATGATTTATGTTGCGTATTATAGAATTTAATGTTAATTAGAAAAACCCTAATTAATATTTGGAAACTCTAATTGTTAGAAACCCTAATTTCTAAAATTAGAAACCCTATTTGTTATTTAGTAACCCTAATTATCAAATTAGAGCCCTAATTGCTAAATTAGCAATCTTAATTATAATTAGTAAAACCTAAACCTAATTTTCAAGTCTTTGTAATTAGGAAACCTAAATTAATTTAGAAACCCTAATTTATAATTTAAGAAACTAAAAATTGTACATTTTAAACCAAATTACAAAATCCTAGAAATCCATATTTCTTAAAACCTTAGGGTTAAACTGTGACGCCCCCAAAACAGGTATACATCACCCATTTTGGGTCGCCAGATACATGGAACAGAACTCAACTACAAACTTCTTTATATACAACTGTCGTGCAAAATACGACAAAACATAGCTAAGAGTTTAAACACGAATATTTCCTTCTAGACAATATCCACACTCAATGGAGTCCTCATTACAATTATTATCACACTATTTTATAAAAATAGTGAGGACTACTATAGCCACCATCTCGGACCATCACTCTATTCCCTGACTCATTCCAGCTATATTCTCATTTCCTGAAGAGAACAGTGAAAGAAAAGGGTGAGCTCAACTAGCCCAGTAAGAAATATTATGACTAAGATAATACAAAATAAATTATCCTTAGCCTTCAACAGTGCTAAACTGATAAAATACAATAAACATCAAGTTTAACTGCAGGGGAATAAGCAATCCATTAGAAGAGTCAAGTAGAACATAATGTCAACTATCTCCTCTAGATTAAAATTCCATCATTAATATTTCATTCCTGTAATACTCATCAACAGTTCTTTGTCATACCCAAGACAAAAAGAACTATCATCACCTGTCTTCACCTGAACCATCAAAGATTATAGTTAAATCCATAATTCATTTTTATAATCATATAAATAAATAATTTCTCCTTGCCACAAAGGCTTAATAGAACTTTACTCAATATCCTTACCCCAAAGGCTAAAGATATTCAAATGTAATAACAATGATCATACCAATCAGTTGTCTACCTTTGCACTACGGGTCAAAGATATTCAAATATAAAACCAATGGTCATGATCATACCAATCAATTGTCTGTCAGTGCACTACGACCAAAGACATTCAACTATTAACTAATGGTCATGATCCTGCCAATCACATTATCGAATTAACCCTGCACTACGTCCAAGGTATTCGTTAGTATCACCAGTGGTCATGATCATGTCATACACCTGTCCATCTTTGCACGTAAACCAAAGATATACAACTATAAAACCAATAATCAACAGTCCATCTTTGCACGTAAGCCAAAAATATACAACTGTAAAACCAATAATCAACCGTCCATCTTTGCACGTAAGTCAAAGATATACAATTGTAAAATCAATAATCAACAGTTCATTTTTTCACATAACCCAAAGATGACTTTCATCACAATATAAGCATGAGGATGATGACAATGATATAAGCATTAATCAAACGAAATCAAGGATAAATATTAAAGACTTTAAATTTATCCAGAGTTTAAAAATATCCAAATTGTCAACATGATACTTCTTTATAGAGTAAAATTCAAGAATAATATTCATGTACCAAAAATAATTTGGACAAAAAAGAAATATCTTTTTTGGGTAAATAGTTCCTCGTGAATAGTACCCTGTGAATAGTACTTCAGGAATAGTACCTAGTGAATAGTATCCTGGCATAAAAATTACCCCAAATATCCGAGTGAATAATATTCGGGTGAATAGTAATTTGGGTGAATAGTAACCTATAAATAGTAACTCGTGAATAGTACTCCGACACGAAAAGTGCCCCGAATACCCGAATGAATAATACTAGAGTGAATAGTTACTGGGTGAATAGTAACTCGTAAAAAAAATACCAAAGAAAATGATATTCCATTACGAGTACAAAAGAAATGATATCTCATATGAGTATAATAAAGTATACGAAACTGCAAATGAATTTTTACCCACCATGCGGTAATCCACGTAGACAGATCATTTCCAAAATTTAATAAGGAATGAATACAAAGGATCATTCACCGGGTATGCGGTAATCCACATAGATAGGTTATTACAACGGAATAATAAAGAATGGAATAACAAAAGAATTCATCAGGCATGCGACAGACTGCACAGACAGGTTATTCCAATAGAATAATAAAGAATGGAACCAGGTCATGCGTAATCTGTATAGACAGGATATTCCAACAGAATAATAAAGAATGGAACCAGGTCATGCGTAATCCGTACAGACAGAATATTCCAACAGAATAATAAAGAATGGAACCAGGTTATGCGTAATCCACACAGACAAGATATTCTAACAGAATAGTAAAGAATGGAATAACAACAGAATTCACCAGGCATGTGATAGATCGCACAGATAGGTTATTCCAACAGAATAATAAAGAATGGAATAACAAAAGAATTTTACCATGTATACGGTACTTCGCATAGACATGTTATTCCAACATAATAATAAAGAATGGAATAACAACCCTTACGAGTATTGAAAGAAAATAACTCTCTTCATAAATACGAAAGAATAATACCCCTTACATAATAATGATATCCCTTACCTTAGAAGAAATTGGATACTGGAATAGTGAGGTAGTAGATTTCTCTACTTCTTTCTCTCTATAATTTCTCTCTATAATAATTGCTCTATAACTTTAGTGAATCGGTGAGAAATGAAAGAAGAATGAGCTTTTATTTATAAAAAAAATATAGTTTCAATAATTGCATATTTTGGGGCTCAAAATATTACAGTATAATACCTTCCTCTTTTTCTTCATTTTTAATTTAGTCCTGCAAGTATTATCAAACTTGCACCACCTCCCCTAATAGTAAATCATGTGAATCAATAGTAAATCATGTGACTCAATAGTTCTAATCATGTGAAAAAATTAATTATAGTATAGTACCTTCAACTATACATCCATTTTTAACTTAGTCATGCAAGTATTATCAATCTTGCACCAACTCCCCTAATAGTAAATGAATGTGAATCAATAGTACACACATGTGAACAAATAGTTATAATCATGTGAATCAATAGCAATTAATTGCTCATTTATCCAGTTAATTACTCGACTGGTCAATATAACCTCCAGACATCAATTATTATCGAAATAAATGTCAATTTTCACTAACACTAATAATTCCAACACAATGGAACTATCAATTTCATCTTTAATCAACACGAACTTTTACATCATTAATATTATAACTCACAATATTTAACAACCAGGTCGTTCCCAGGAAAGAGGGGGCTTTTCGATAAGGATTTCTCCCTATTGGCGCGCAATTAGATTATCTAACCTCTCCTTGACAGAACTTCTAGACATTGTCAATATTGCAAATAATATGAATAACTTTGTCGTCTCAATTATTAATTTAATAATATAACATATTATGTAGATGATACTGTGACAATAATTGAATCAATAATATGAGAGATATGATGAAGCAATTATTGTAGCAATAATTGAGTATAACTGAGTGACTCTCACGTAAGCATCAATAATCAATACCGTGTGCTACTATGCAACCACACATATTACTGTACTTTTATCACTGATTATTTTTGACAACCTGTTTACTTTGAAAAAATTTCACATATCACCCTTAATTTTAACCTATTATTATCAATTTAACCATTTACTAAATAGAATAATTATAAGAAAATTGAATACTTTCATTTCATAAAATTTGGGATCTCACGTAAACCCTAAGGGTAAAACCCTAAGGGTTTGTCAAGATTATAGTTTTACCATTAAAATTAGATTGCAAATGACCTAAATGCCCCTCTTGCATTATATGAGATAACTTGTGTATCTTGCCATATTTATAGTAGGTAACCAACCAAGATTGCACATGTGACTAAATATAACACATATCAGCCACAAATTATCAGCAAATTCATTGTATCCAAGTTATATATATAGATTCAAGAGAGAGAAAAGTCACTTATTAAGCCCATTTGTTCAACTTGCTCTCCACAAATCCTCTCTCTTTCAAAACCTACAAAATATATTAGTACTTCAGTCCCAAACAAAGCCCCACTATCTCCTCTAACAAATCGAAAGCCATAGATTCAAGTTTTGCTCAAAAAGAGGTATAAAACCTAATTTATAATTTGATCTCGGTTTCTACGTTAAATGTTATGTGTTTGTGTTTAAACAGGTTATTTGTAGTATATATATAAGTGATCTTGTAAAGTCCCCGAACCCGGATACTTGAAACCCGAACTCGGTACTTCACGATACCATTTCTATGAGCGAAAATATTACTAATAATAATAACAATAATATAAATGATAAACTTATCTTACCTTTATCAGAGTTAAATCCCAAGTACGCAACCTTTACTAAATGACACCGTAAACCTAATCTGTTTGCTTTTTTTTTTTTACTTGTTCTTGATCGATCCTTCTGATTGTTCACACTTATCTGAAAACATTTAAATTAAGCAAGGATGAGCATTTGAGTACCCATCAAGTATTATATGTATATAAGTTGAAAGAATTTAAATGTTTTCTTTAAAATATCCATTTATAACAAGTTAATAGTTGTGAAGTATTCTGAACCGATATTAATAACATAACAACCCTCTTTCAAATTTTTTGAAACTACGTACTGGCTATAAATAAGGTTTAAGTGACATTCTATGAACATTATTTTTTTTATTTTCGAAAAGGTTTAGCAGAACTTCATCCGCAAACCGTCATAACTTACGGACACGGGGGTGATCAGCCCGTTGTGCCCTGTATTGATCAATACTACATTACAAGAACGATGTTATCATTTACTTGATCCGCCTTGGGCGCATAAAAGTTTTCCCGTGAACGGGATGTTCATATTTGTCAGGGTTCCAGACAAAAAGGTTTTATTTTATCCAACAATAATCTGTAATTCAACATATATGTATAACAAAGGTGTATCAACATGTGATTAAATACAATGATTATCCAAGTGGGGACACTTGTATAATCATTTATAGAATTAACGAACAGAATATATATCTGAATTACCTTATACTAACATGTTGATAATCAAAGGGCGTATATAATATAGGTTTAACAATCTGTACATTAATAATAACAATTCTGAACTTTCCACTTCTGTCCATTGCATAAAGAAAATGTAAAGTTAGTATACTTGCCTGATGCGCTGCTTACAATTCTCAACTTAGTTCTATCTTTCTATCACGACCTATCATTAATCAAATCAATCGTTCGATTAGAACAGTATACCGTAACACATAGTACTGCATTTCGCAGTCAGCACATAACCTAATCATCTTATCACACATGTTCAACAATCATGACATCACAAACAAACATCAACACATTCCTAATCACATTGTCACACAACCTTAATAACCATTGAATCACAAATAAACAGTTAACTAATCACATTATCTAAGTTCAGATCAATTTCTGAAATATGTCGGTCTACCGACATCTTTATCGGGTAAAAATTGAGTTTAAGACTCTAAACAGTTGACCAATATCCATTTAGACTAATTAAATAACCGTCATATCATTTTTCATGACCTTATAATAATTATAAAATAATTATTACCATTTATCATAATTTTTGAAATATCAGAATCATTATTAAATGATTTAAATATCAAACAATTCTATTATCATTAATATTTAATTAATATTAAACTATTAATGAAGCCATTGCCTAAAATATTAAAGTTATTTATAATAATTCAAAATATTTTTAAAGTACTTATATTACCCTTAAATGATTTTTAAAACATATAAAATCATTATTAAATAATTACCATTAATATTTAAATATTAAGGAACTATTATCTAAATATTAAAAGTCATTAATTATAATTTAAAATATTTTTAATTCATTTATATCCCTTTTAAATGATTTTTAAATAAATAAAACCATTTTTAAACTATTTATTTAATATAATTATTAAATAACTTTAATATCATTAATTAATGAAATTAACCATTAAATATTAAAAGTTATATTTTATAACTTAAAATATTCTTAAATACCTTATTATTATTTAAAATAATTTTTAATATAATAAAATCATTTTTAATCATTTATTTAATTCATTTAATAAATAACATAACTATCATTAATATTAATTTATTAATGAAAATTATCACAAAATATTAAAAGTTATCAAAAATAACTCAAAATTATTTTCTAACACAATAATATAATTTTTCATGAATTAAAACCATTTTTAAATAATTTATCTAATATTGTAATTAAATAAATAAATACCATTTACATTCCAAAAATATTAAATATTTTTGAAATATACCCAAAATAATTAAAATATAATTTTCAGACATTTAAATAATTTTTAAGAATTTATTATGTATTTTTAATAATTAAAAACCATTTTTATCAATTTTTTATTAATTTCTGGAAATTATAATTAAAACCTTCGCTAAAGGGCTATAGCGACACTTTCTGTCGCTATAGGTGTTCTTGAGGATTTCTAGAAAATCTTGACAGTGTGCTAGGGGGTGGTTTGACCGAGTGTAATTTCATGTGTGAAGTGTTTCTGGACTTGGTTTTGGTCAGATCATGTAGAGAAACTGTAAAACTACAAGATCCAACAACAAATATGCTTATATCATGCACCAAATGAAATATCTAAGCCATTAAAATGGCTGTCAGAGGCTGTTCTTCATTTCTGGAAACCCAGAAATGAAGAACAGATCATGGGGCTCAGTTTGAACCATCACTACATTCGAATCGCATAACATTTTTGTGATCTAAAGGTTTTAGGTTGTAAATCACATGTAACTAAAGAGATCTAATATAAAACATCAACAAAAAAATCAACAAATTCAACAGTTAATAGCCGGTCAAACCATGTCAGAAGCTTGCTTCTAAAATTTCTGGGTTTTCCCAGAAAGTGAAATCATGGCCGATCGGCCTACTTTGACCGAAAATCACACTCATCCTGTTGATTATTAACATGATCTAAAGTTATACACTTAAAGTACATATGTCAAGCTATTCATTGATTACAAAAACACCAATAAACAAAATTAAATCAGTCAGATCTGAGCTGTTCAAAAATCTGTCAGACACGATTTTTAGGTTCTGGGCTTACCCAGATTTCGACCGGTCATGCCCGGTCAACGGGTTTTGACCGATCATAACTTCCAATCTATAACTGATCCAACTTTGATTCTTGTATCAGATAAAAGATCACATACAAGACTACAAAATACAACACTTAAACAACAAAAACACAAAACATACTAAGATCTACACGGTCTGACATTTGTTGTCAGACCATAAAATGAAATTTTTCCAGATTCTAGAAATCTTCAAATCTGAGCTTCTAGATGTTATGGATCTAACATCTAGCAACCCAGATCATCATTAGACAACATAAACAACATATTTTAACAACAAAACACAAGATCTAACAATAAATTTTGAACAAAAATTTAAGGTAGGGTTTTATACCTTTTATGCTTAATTTCTTAATTTTGGCTGCTGATCTGTTGTGGATTTCGTGGGGCTTGATAAAAAAACTGAAATGCTTTAGGAAATTCGTGGGTTTGAGAGAAAAGGGACTAGGTTGAGTGTTGTATAAAAATTTGGCCAACTAATGTTCATTTCTCTCTCTTCAATCTATTTATATAATGTTGGTGCATGTATGGCTGTTGAAAATGGATGATATAAAAAGATTTTTGGCACATGGGATTATCTAGGGTTGGTGAACAACCCAAGATTTGGAAAGATTTGCAAGAAAGCTCAATTAAATAAATCAAAAATGCTATTTTAGTAATTTAACAAAGTAATTAAGGGTATTCTTGTCCATGGTACTTGAATCTAGGTTTTAATCACTCGATTTTAATCCTTAAGGTTCCCCAAATAATTTCTAGGGCTTGAACAATTAAGACTAAAGCTCAATAAAATTTTAATTATAACTTACTAATTAAAATTTAAGGTTTTAATAGAAAATTAGGGTTTTTAAAATATCTTAGGGTTTTCAAAAAAATAAATTAATTAGGGTTTCTAGATCATATAATTATCACTGACTTTGCTAATTTAGCAATTAGGGTTTAAGATTTTGATAATTAGGGTTACCGATTTATAATTAGGTTTTCTAATTATCAAATTAGAATTCTATGTATTAGGGTTTTAATTTCTATATCACCAGTCGTTAATCACATTATCGTGATTGCATAACGACTTAACAAATTCTCAAAGTCATGAATGACTTTCACATTAGAGTTTCAAATCAATTAGGGTTTCAAGAAATTAATTTAGGGTTCTAGATTTTAGAGTTTTAATTTACTAATTAGATTCATCTTAATTAGTAATTAAAGTCTATCATACTTGATATTAATCATAATAACACTATTTCTGACTGATCAAACCTTCGGTTTAGGTTTTCGGATTAAGGTTTCTAATTATTAGAAAATCAAATATAATTAGGGTTTACATTTAAAGTTAGGGTTTTCTATAATTAGCAAAATATTAAATAACACATAACATATATCATACAACATCGTCATATAACAGTCTTAAACTCACAATTTATTTTCAAATTAGGGTTTTCCACCGAAAACTAGGGTTTAACCAATTAACATTAGGGTTTTTAAAATTAAACACCATAATTGACCAATCATCATCAACACGTACATACGGCACATATTTATAGCACTGAAAAATCAAAATATAATTAATATTATATTATTATCACCATTCCTCATTCCATAACCAGAAATAGGTTTTATAAAATATTATTAGGGTTTGATCGTAATATAATAAAACTATTCCACAGATTAACATTACACACATAACCATATATATCTATAACACTGAAAAATAACAATATAATATTATTATTCTCATTCCTTAATCAAAACCCGAAATTAGGGTTTGGATTCCATATCTGATTTATCTTGCATAAATAACATTCTTAATTAAGTTAAAATATTTAATTTAACATCCTGAATAAATTCATATAATGAAATAATCATTATAATTATTCTAAAATCATTTCATATATTATTTAAATAATATAAGATTATATTTTCCTTAAAAAATAATTAATAAAACATTTCTCATAAGGAATTAATTAATATAAAAATTATAATTGATAATAATCAATAATTCTAAAAATAAATTTATTTGCAAATATTTATGTAATAAATATATTTTTATTTACCACATAAATACATATACATATTATCTTGTACAAATCCTCATCCTTATAATAATAATAAAAAAAATTATACGCAAAATTTTAGTTTTATTTATTTAGAAAATATCGGGTTGTCACAGATCTGGGTTGATAGATGTTATATCCATAACATCTATAGGCTCGGATTTGATGATTTCAAAAATCTGGAAATTTTTTAAAAATGGTCTGACAGTCGAATGTCAGGGCCCATAGATCTTTACTTGTTAGTTGATTGTTGTGTTTTATGTTGTAGATCGGTTCTATGTCATGTGGACTGTTATCTTGAACTAACATCATGCTTATATTATGTATATATTACAAGTTATTAATGGTCAAAGGTCGTTGACCGACCATGACTTTACAAATCTGGGTAACCCAGAATTTTTCCAGAAGTCTGACAACGTTTTTGCAGGGCTCTGATCTTGCGTATGTTTGATATTTAGGCCATGTTGTTGTTTTAATGTTGTAGTATGCTACATGGACTACATATCCATGTCATTATATCACTCAGATCTTGCACAGGATCATAGATAATCGTGGTCAAACAATGGTTGACCAACTTACCGGATGAAGATTCTGGGTAACCCAAAAATCTTCAAAGGCAGCTTCTGACAAGCTTTTGACCGACCTAGATCTCATTGTTATGATGTTGTTAGATTAATTTGATGATATGTTGTTGTTCCTTGACACAAGTACTATAAAATAGAACCTTTAGTTCACACAAACAAGCAATAGAATGCAAGTTATTAGGATCTAAAAGTATGAACATGAACTGTTCTTCATTTCTGGGTAACCCAGAAATGAAGAACAGCCCCTGACAACAACTTTGAGAGATTATATCTCTTTGTTACGATCTAGTATGGCCATGAAATCAGTTGGTGGTTATAGTATTACATGAATACTACATTCTTAATACTTTAGCAGCCCAGAAAACGTAAGGATCAAAGAATTACACTTGGTCAAACCTAGTACCTAGTAAACTGTCTATGAAGGCTCAAGAACACCAAAGGCTACACTTTATGTCGCTAAAGGCTATAGCGACAGTTTATTTAATTTTATTTAATTTATTATCTAAAAATTAATTTAAAATAGTAATTAATTTATAAAAATTCCAAAAATAGTTTTAAAAATTATTTTAAGTTATAAAAATTAACTTTTAATAATTTGGCATATTTTTCATAAATATTACTATTTATTTAAATATTATTAATATTTAATTTATTTAATAAATATATTAAATAAATTAATTAAAAATAATTTTATTATATTAAAAATTATTTTAAATGATAATAAGGTATTTAAAAATATTTTAAGTTATAAAATATGACGCCCCCAAAATAGATATACATCACCCATTCTCAGTAGCCAAATATATGGTACATAATACAAATACAAACTTAAATATACAACATGAGCTGTGAGTTTTAATACAAATATTGTTTTTTAGACAGTATTCAAACTAAAAATAAGTCCTCAATATATTTATTATAACTATTTCACGGAATAGTGATGACTACTAATACAAACATCTTGACCGTCACTCTGTTCTCCGACTAGTCCCAGCTATATTCTCATTTCCTGAAGAGAACAATGAAAACAAAGGGTGAGCTCAACTAGCCCAGTAAGAAATATTATGACTAAGATAATGCAAAATAAATTATCGTTAGCCTTCAACAGTGTTAAATTGATAAAATACAATAGATATCAAGTTTAACTGCAGCGGAACAAGCAATCCATTAAAAGAGTCAAGTAGAACATTAAATCTACTATCTTCTATAATTTAAAAAGTTTATCAATAGTTTTATCGTTGAGACTCAGCTTAATAAATAATCCACATCGTCGAATCATCCCTGCACTACGACCAAGGATATTCATTAGTATCACGACCACAAATTATCCATGCACTACGGGCTAAGGATATTCGTGTTTTCACCAATGGTCATGATCATGCCAACAACTATCCATCAATGCACTACGGGCCAATAAGGACTTTTACCACATCATTTGTAACATTATGGTCATGATTATACCGAATAATCCATGGTCATAATCATACCAAGTCCATCTATGCACTACAGGCCACAGATGACTTTTATCGTAATATAAACATGAGGATGATGACAATGATATAAGAATTCAATTAAAAGAAAGCAAAAGATAAATTTTTAAAGATTTATAATTTAATTTATCCAGAATTCAATAATATCCAAATTGTCAACACGATATTGCTTTGTGGTAGTAAAATTCAAGAATAATATTGTATCAAAAATGATTTTGACCGAAAAGAAATTAATTTTTGTCATGAATAGTACCTTGGGTGAATAATAATTGCGTGAATAGTGTAAGACCCCCAAATAATTAATAAATGAAATTTAATTTTCTTTAATTATTATTTTGAATAGTAAGGGTTGATTTGATTAATGTGGATAGTTATGGGTAAAATACGCAAATATTTCAAAATAAGCAAGTGGTTATAAAATATTCATTGTTGTCAGGGAATATTCGTTTGGTCGTGGAATATTCGTACTGTCGGGGAATATTCGTACGACGGCGCAGCCATGTGTGGGCCCCATAACGGAAAGCGATTGGAGGAAGAAAACGACAAATATAAGCTGTTTAAAAATAACGGCGTAGTTGTTACCGTTTACACTGTTGGAATACCCGGTGGTTAAAATACAGTAATACGCGTTGTTGCACAGTAGCACACGGTATTGCACAGTATTTTAAATTATTGATCCTTACGTAAGAAGGCACTACTCAATAATTGCTACAGGAGTTACTGTTTATTACTTTATTGATTCAATAATTGCTGCGTTGATATTTATATTATTATTGTTTCAATAATTGTCATTGCACATTATTTTCCATTATCAGATCAATAATTCATATTATTTGAATAATATTATCAGATAACATTATTGGCAATGTCTAGAAAGTTCTGTCAAGGAGAGGTTTGGTCATCTAATTGCGCGCCAGTAAGGAGAAATCCTTATTGGAAAGCCCCCTCTATCCTGGGAACGGCCTGGTTGTCAGTACTGTGATTCTGTAATATTATTTTTAATAATTAATTATTGATTATTATGATAAAGAAAATATTTATTTTATGTGGATATAGATGGAGAAAATTTTTAATGTGACAATTGTTGAAAATTAATTTTTTATCTTTTTCTGATAAAATAATTCATTTAAATATATTATTTTAATAATATATTAACGGTGATATTTTTACAATGAATGTGGGATATATGAGTATTTGAGGAGGAAGAGTATTTTTGTGGCATTAAATGTTTAACATATATTTTGTGTGTCGGTGGACACAATTCTTGACCGAAAATTGATTATAGACTGTAAAATCGCTCGTTTGTGGATTTTGGATAATTTCTATTTGGAATTTGGAAAAATTTTCTTCTGCAAAGTTGTAGAGAATTGAAATTCCTATAAAAATTCGCGAGATTCGAATTTTCTAACAAAAGGGCTATTTATTGTGAATTATTGAAGTTCCGGAGTTCCGAAATAATTGATTTTTGGAAGTTTTAATTATTATTTTCAACAAAAACGTTTTTCAAAGGTTGGTGGGCATCTTTAACATGTGTTTGATGGCTAAAATCAGATTCCTTGGTGGTTGGCTTGAATGTTTTGTAAATATAAATATTATATTAATTTAGTCTCCTTTGGCGTTCTAACATTTTTCTATAAATAGAGGGCTAAGTTAGAATTGAAAATCACACCAGAAACAAAGTTTTCTCTCTTTATCTCTCTATATTATCGAGCGTATTCTTGTGAGTATACTTTGAGTGTTGCTATACGGTGCGAGTTTCTGTCAGCACTATACCGAAATTCAGTCAGAAGTACGGTTATTTTGAGGTAAGGGATGTTATTTTCTTCTTAAATGATATTATTTTCTTCAATATCATTATGCCGAAATATTGGTGAACGTTTTTATCAAATTTGGAACTTTTGTGCCGGAGTTACTATTCACGTATACGGTACTATTCACGTATACGGCACTATTCACGAATACGGTACTATTCACAGAAAAAATTATTTTTTTTTCTTTTCGTCCAAAATATCTATTGTGGATACTAGCTTTGATTGTATCCATGTTTTGATCATTCTTGAATTTTACACCACTATGATTATTTTTGAGGTATTTTTGGACATGGATAAAACAAAGTACGAATCTTTAATCCTTGTCATTTTGTTTCACTGGATTCACTTCTTTAAAAATATTTTTGTTATCATCTTCAGTCTTAAAGGATGTTATTATTGAATATCTTTGGCCTGTAGTGCAAACATGAATGATTTCTGATGAATATCTTTGGCCCGTAGTGCAAAGATGAACAGGTGTTTAGATGAACATGACCAACAGATGAATATCCTTGGCCTGTAGTGCAAGGATGAATATATGATTCAAGATGTGCATTGATTGATGTTACAGGGATAAAAAATATTGTTGATGGACTGTTAAATTCATAGACATTAGTAGATTTCATCCTCTACGTAACTCTTCTATGAATTAATATTTTCCGCTGCGAATATTGATTTAAAACTTGTTGTCTATTGTATTCTATCAGATTTTTCCCTGTTGAAGACTAACGATAATTTGTTGTATATTATCTTAGTCATAATATTCTTTACTGAGCTAGTTGAGCTCACCCTTTTCCTTTTTGTTCCATTTTTCTTCTCAGGAGACGAGAATATAGCGGGTACGAGTCGGGGTATGAATTGATGGTCCTTGAGAGAGTTGTTTAGTAGTCCTCACCATTCTTGTAAAATAATATATCAATAATTGTATTGAGGACATAGTTGGGTATGTATATTGTCTAGATGACAATGTTTGTATTCAAACTCACAGATGACCATGTCTTTGGCGACTCAAAATGGGTTGGATGGAATGGACCTATTTTGGGGGCGTCACAAATAGTACCTCGTGAATAGCACTTTGGGAATTGTAATCCCGTGAATAGTATTCCGGCATGAGAAAGTTAAAACTTATCAAGAATGCTCAGAATAATATTTTCATGAAAAGATATTGGATGAAGCACAAATATCAAGGATATTCTACTAATTTCATAGAGTATAGAAGCCAAAACTTAACAAAATGAGTGTAGAATTCTGAATCTGAAATGAAAAAATATTACTTACATACTATAGAGTATGGAAAAAAATATTATTTCTTACGAGTATTAAACAAAAATAATATCCCTTACATTAAATAGGAGAGTATTCCAACTGGTATAGCGGGGATATTCTTGAAGAAAACTTATATTGTTACGCTCAAAGCTTCCTAAAACTCTAAAGAAACACGCTCAATATTATAGAAGAAGAATGTTCTGATTTTGGTGTGATTTTCAATTCTAACTAAGCATCCTATTTATAGGAGAATGGAAGGATACTATTTAGAAAATAAAATCACGGATTGCACAGTGGAAAGAAAAAAAAATCACGGACGAAGAATTCGACGAAAAAAAATTTTATTTTGATTTTACTATGCAAACACTATGCATAATAAATTATAATATATTCTATTTTTTCATAAAAAAAACAAAACTTATAATAATATATAATATTAATTTACCCTCTTCCCCCGGGCAACCTTTCCGCCCCCCATTCTCATTACAAAAATTAATCCACCAAAGTTATATATATATATATATATATATATATATATATATATATATATATATATATATATATATTACCATACTCATAACACACATCATTTTGAAAAATGGGTAAATGGGGGTCAATATAATAAACAAAATTTATAACAAATACTTCATAAAAATCCCTTTAGTATTTTTAATAACATTTATTCATCATTATTATAACTCGCAATATTAACAACCTGATCGTTCTTAGGAAATAGGGGGCTTTTCGATAAGAATTTCTCCCAATTAGAGCGCAATTAGGTGACCAAACCTCTCATTGACAGAACTTTCTAGTCATCGTCAATATTGCAAGTAATAATATGAATAACTTTGTCGTCTCAATTATTGATTTAATAATATATAAAAACATCGATAATAATTGAATCAAATAACGTGAGATACTATGCAACAATTACTTTAGCAATAATTGAACAAAACTGAGTGACTTCTCACGTAAGCGTCAATAATCAATATCGTGTGCTACTATTCAACCACGCGTATTACTGTACTTTTATCACCGGTATTTCAACAATTAACGGTAAAACTTTCGCCGTTATTTTCATAAAAAGATATTTCTGTCGTTTTCTTATTCCAACAATAATTACGTTGTGGGATCCACCAATGATTGTATCATCGTACGAATATTCCATTTTTAAAACGAATATTCCTCGACCAATCGAATATTATATAACAACTTGCTTACTTTGCAAAATTTATAAATATTACCCACAACTATAATATTATAACAAATTCACACCTTAATATTCAAAAATGATATTTATAGAAAAATTCATCTTTATTCATAAAAGTTGGGGTTTTACATAAAATATAACTTTTAATATTTTAAAGAAAATTTCATTAATTATTTAATATTAATGATATTAGAATTATATAATAATTATATTAAATAAATTAGTTAAAAATAATTTTAATATTATAAAAATTATTTTAAATGAAAATAAAGTGTTTAAAAATATTTTAAGTTATAAAATATAACTTTTAATATTTAAAGGATAATTTCATTAATAATTTAATAGTAATGATATTAGATTTATTTATTAATTATATTAAATAAATAATTTAAAAATGATTTTATTTATTTAAAAATCATTTAAAAAAGATATAAATGAATTAAAAATATTTTAAGTTATAATAAATGACTTTTAATATTTTGATAAATAATATATTAATATTTAAATATTAATTATAATTATTTAAAAATGATTTTAATTGTTTTAAAAATTATTTAAGGGTAATATTAATACTTTAAAATATTCTAAGTTAATATAAAAAACTTTAATATTTTGGCAATGGTTTCATTAATATTTTAATATTAATTAAATATTAATGATAATAGAATTACTTAATATTTAAATTATTTAATAATGATTCCGATGTTTGAAAAATCATGATAAATTATAATAATTAATTAAAAATTATTATAAGTCATTTAAAAATAATATGACTCATATTTAAGTTATTTAAATGGATATTGAACTACAGGATAGAGTCTTAGACCTGATAATTACCCGATAAAGCCGTCGGTACACCGACATGTTTCAGAAATTCATCTGGACTTATATAAATTGATTGTATACGTGTTTGTTTGTGATCCAATGACTGCTAAACATATGTGACAATGTGGTTAGGTTATATGTTGACTGCAAATAGCAGTACTAAGTGATATGTTATGTTATGTTATTCTAATCGATAAAATGATCTTATTAATGATAGGTCTTGATATAAAAGATAAAACTAAGTTGTATAAGCAGCAGATCAAGAAAGTATCCTATCTTTGCATTTACTTTATGTAATGGACATGCGTAAGCAAATATCAGAACTATTCTTTTTCATTGTTCAAATATCTTTACATTTGTATATACTTATGCAATGATTCTATATAAGTAAGTTATTAGATTATAATCTGTTGTATAAGTTCCTTGATTCTGTTATTATAGATCAAGATATATATTTTGTTCGTTAATTTCTAAGCATGGTTATACAAGTGACCTCACTTGGATAATTATGGTATTTAATCACATGTTGATATATAGCTATTGATTTCTGGTATGTATACATTAATTAAAATCCGTCTAAGCTATTTAACCCAGCTAGACACAGATTTAGAAATATCGTTGAACATTATAGCACTTTATTGTATCCAATCAAATTGTTTTGGTTCGGATTCCCGACTAAGTATGAACATCCCGAACATGGGAAAATTTTTGTGCGCCTAAGGCGGATAAGATGAACGAAAATATCATTCTTATATGTAGTATTGATCAATACATGGCACATTGGGATGATCACCCTCGTGCCTGTAAGTTATGATGGTTTGCGGATGAAGTTCTGCTAAATCTTAGCAAAAATTAAAAACAATGTTCATAGTCTGTCTAATGATCTTCATTTATAGTCAGTACATAATTTCAAATTTTTGATATAGAATTGATATGTTGTTATTATTGGTTCAGCTTAATTCACAATTGTTAATTCATTGTAAAAGTGTCATTCAAAGAAAACATTTATTCCTTTTAGCTAATATTTATTGTTGCTATTACTTGCTGGGCAATCAAATGCTCATTCTTGCTTTAAATTTAAATGTTTTCAGCTAAGTGTGATCAACCTGAATGTTCAAGCGAGAACAAGGGAAAAAAAGGAAACGGAATAAGTTTAATGGTATATTTTGTAATAGTTAGACATTATTAAGAGAATGGTATTTATTATCTATCATGTAATGAATGTTTAAAGGTTGCGTACTTTGGATTAGACTCTGATATATGTATATTAAGTTTGATATTTATGTTATTGTTATTATTATTAGTATTATTCTGCTCATAGAAATGGTATCGTGAAGCACCGAGTTCGGGTTTCAAGTTCTTGAATTTGGGGGCGTCAAATATGTTACGTAAATATGTGGAAGACCCGAACCACACTATTGAATTAGAACCAGACGAGATAGCGGAATATTTAACATATGAAGAGTTACCTGTTAAAATTTTGGATAAAAAGGAACATATTCTACGCTCCAAGGTTATACCTCAAGTCAAAGTTTTGTGGAGAACCGACGATATTGAGGAAATGACCTGGGAGTTAGAATATCAAATGAAATCAAGGTATCCTCACCTCTTCGATATACCAGGTACGTACACCAATTTTGAGGACCAAATTTCATAAGAAGGAGAGGTTGTAAGACCCCAACTTTTATGAATAAAAATTTAATTTTCTTGAAATATCTTTTTGAATAATAAGGTGTGGATTTGATATAATGTTATAGTTGTGGGTAATATTAACAAATTTTTGTAAAGTAAGTAAGTTGTTATAAAATATTCGTTTGGTCAGGGAATATTTGTTTTATCAAGGAATATTCGTACGACGGCACAATCATTGGTGGAACCCACAACAGAATTACTTTCGGAGTTAGAAAACTATAGAAATAACTTTTTATAAAAATAACGGCAAAAGTTTTACCATTAACTATTGAAATATCCGGTGATAAAAGTAAAATAATACGCGTGGTTACATAGTAGCACACGATTTTGTACAATATCTTTGATTATTGATGCTTACGTGAGAAGTCACTCAATTTTATTCAATTATTGCCACAGTAGTTGATGCATAGTATCTCATATTATTGATTCAATTATTGTCATAGTATCATCTGCATACTATTTTATATTATTAAATTAATAATTGAGATGACAAAGTTATTCATATTATTATTTATATTATTGACAATGTCTAGAAAGTTCTGTCGAGAAAATAATTTTGGCCACCTAATTGTACGCCAATAAAGAGAAGTCCTTATCGGAAAGCCACTTCTTTCTTGGGAATTATTTGATTGTTAATATTGTGAGTTATAATATTAATGATGAATAAGTTTGTGTTGATTAAAGATATGAATAATAATTTATGAGTGGAAGATGTTTGTTCAATTATCCTTTTAAATTGGTATTTTTCTAGTTGGTTTTGAAAAATAAGGAATTCTTTTACATGGAGTAGCCCTCATTTACCAAAACTATCAAGAGGCGTATTTTTATTTTTGGCAGATGAATTGTCCCTTCACAAAGGGGTAAATTTTGATTGGCTAATCATTTTTTTTCTTATATTAGTATTCCCTTTAATGAAGGGTAGCCTCTGATCGGCTAATCCATTCCATTTGCTAGTTACCTTCAAAAGAGGGTACTCCCTCATTGGTCCTTATCTCCCACTTTGTTAGTTACCTCCTAAGGAGGGCCCTCCCTTATTGGTGGTCTCAAATATATGCTAATAAAATTGTGTCTGAATATTTTTACTGTTCGTCCTTGATTATTTTCCAAAATAGTATCATGTAATTCTCTTATAAATAGGATGCTTAGTTTAGAATTGAAAATCACACCAGAATTAGAGAATTATTCTTCTATAATATTGAGCGTATTTCTTTTGAGTTAAGGAAGTTTTGAGTGTAGAAAACAGTATAAGTTTTCTTCAAGAATATCTCCGCTATACCATTCATTCAGAAGTACTCTCCTTTTTAAGTTAAGGGATGTTATTTTTGTTCAATATTCGCAAGAAATAATATTTTCTTCCATACTCTGTAGTATGTAAGTAATATTATTTCGTTTCAAATTCTGAATTCTACACTCATTTTGTTAAGTATTGCTTCTATACTCCTTGAAATTAGTAGAATATCCTTAAAATTTGCGCTTCATTTAGTATCGCTTCATAAGAATATTTTTTTAAACATTCTTGTTAAATTTTGATCTTTTTATGTCGGGGTACTATTCACAAAGTACTATTCACAGGGTACTATTCACTCAGGTTCTATTCACCCGGAGCACTATTCATGACAAAATTGATTTTTTTTTCCTATTCAAATAATTTTTGATACATGGATATTATTCTTGAATTTTACTCTACAAAGCAGTTATCATGTTGATAATTTAGGCATTCTTGAACTCTGGATAAATTGATTTATAAATCTTTAAAATTTATCCTTGCTCTCACTTAATTGAATTTTTATATCATTGTCATCATCCTCATGTTTATATTATGATAAAAGTCATCTTTGGCCCGTAGTGCATAGATGGATTGTTGATTGGTATGATTATGACTATGTATCAGAATAATCATGACCTGTAATGTTATAAATAATTTGGTAAAAGTTCTCATTGGCCCGTAGTGCATTGATGGACAGTTATTTGGCATGATCATGACCACAAGTGATACTAACAAATATCCTTGGCCCGTAGTGCATGGATAATTCATGGATGCGATAATAATGAATATCCTTGGCCTGTAGTACATGGATAATTCATGGATGTGATACTAACGAATATCATCGGCCCGTAATGCATGGATAATTCATGGATGTGATACTAACAAATATCCTTGACCCGTAGTGCATGGATAATTTGAGGATGTGGATTATTTATTGATTTGTGTTACAACGATAAAATATTGATGATAAACTTTTAAATCATAGAAGATAGTAGATATCATGCTCTAGTTGAGTCTTCTAATGGATTGCTTATTTCGATGCAGTTAAACTTGTTGTCTATTATATTCTATCAGTTGTTATATTGTTGAAGGCTAAGGATAAATTATTCTTCATTATCTTAGTCATAATATTATTTACTGGGCTAGTTGAGCTCACCCTTTTTCTTTCATTGTTCTATTCAGGAAATGAGAATATAGCTGGGACTAGTCGGGGAATGGAGTGACGGTCCATATGGTTGCTATAGTAATCCTTACTATTCTGTGAAATAGTGTGATAATAATTGTAATAATGACTTAATTTGAGTTTGGATATTTTCTACAAGACAATATTCGTGTTAAAACTCTCAGTTTACGTTTGTTGTATTGTATAAATTAAGTTTATATTTGAATTATGTACCATATATTTGGCGACTCAGAATGGGTTGTGTATACCTATTTTGGGGGCGTCACAGTAATATAAGATTACTACATTTAGACACCCAAATTTGTGCATTTTTCCTTTAATAGTGATAGGAAGATAAAAGCGTCATTTTACCCCAATGCTAAGATTTCTAAGCAAAGATTGCAAGGCTCAGGACAAATATTTTTAGCCCCCACATTAACCTCTAAGCAACAGACTACACAAGGCAAGACGAGTGACTAGTAGAAGTTTTTGGAAGGAGGGTTCTTCCCCTTTTTTCCCTATCTACAGATCTGAACCTGATCAAACTTGATGTCTTTGTCTAGCTATCGAAAAGATTTTTTCGGATTGGTATGGCATTATTCCTAACTCTTCCCAATTTGAAAGTTATGGACGTTTCAACACGAAGCACTAAAAATCAACGTCGCTACACGAAAATCAAGGCAGGTGGGCCCCACTGTGACGCCCCCAAATTTAGATACATATAACTCGATTCTGATGTTTCATGATTCAACTCATATATCATACTATTAACAACTCATAGCGAAATAATAAAAATAATTACATTGATATAATATAATTATTCACGTCCCAACTCTCGAAACCATTACTAATACATAACACCACTTAGGGGGAAGGGTTTGATAAAAAGTGAATGAAATGGTTCTAAATCTGAATGAGCTGAATGAAACTTAATACTGAATGAAAAAAGTTGTTTGATAATTGACATGTTTGAAACATCTGAATAACAGATTTTTATTATTTTACCACTTTAAAAAAATTCAAAAATATTGTAAATTTATTTAATATTACTTAATATAATACTTAATATGGTGAAAAAAATGCTTCATTAAGCCAAAAAATGACACTAAACCATTCAACCCAAATCGTCTAAATGGTTGACCGATTCAGCCATTCAGACGCTTTTTAAAAAAAAAATAAACTGCCCTGAATGGCTGACCGATTCAGTCATTCAGTGCGTAACAAAACAATCCCTTAGTTCATAATATCTATAAGTTTTAATATATATAAAGAACATGATCCTAACATAGTGGAACAAAGCTATTCCGTAGCCTTGCATTTGCCCTTATCTTTTTCCCTGAGTTTCTGTCTCGTTCTGTTTTAACTGTACTATTTAAGAAAAGCAAGAGTGAACAAGAAGTTTGCTCAGCAATTATAAAACGAACAATAATATATGGTCATGCTCAAGGTTTAGAAATTTTAGAAGCTTAGTTAATTGAAAAGCAGTTTATGAACTAAATTGGACGAACTGGATACATAATTTTAACAATTTTAAGGTCTAAACATTTTTATTACTGAGTGGTCAATGCGGACCATTAACTCTGTGGAAGGATTATCACTGTATGACTGTAAGCCTTCGATAACAGGTATATGAGGTGATCAGCCTCGTCGTACCTTACATTATGCATAACTTTTAGATATGTTGTAAGACCCCAAATTTTATGAAATAAAAGTATTAATTTTTTCTTATAATTATTATTCAGTAATTGGTTAAATTTATAAAAAGTTAAAGTTAAGTGTGATACGTAAAAATTTTATAAAAGAAGCAAGTAGTCATAAAATATTCTGTTGGTAGGGGAATATTCTTTTTGTCGGAGAATATCCGTACGACAAAGAAATCATTAATGGACCATATAAAGGAAAAATTGTCGAATATAGAAAGCGACAAAAATAATCTTTTTATAAAAATAATGGCAAGACTTTTATCGTTAAACTGTTGAAATATTTGGTGATAAAAGAACAATAATACGCGTTATTACACAGTAGTATACGATATTGCACAGTATCTCTGATTATTGATGCTTACGTAATAAGTCACTCAATTTCGTTCAATTATTATCACAGTATTATCTGTATAATATTTTATATTATTAAAATAATAATTGAGATGTCACAATTATTCATATTATTATTTGTATTATTAACAATGTCTAGGAAGTTCTATCGAGGAAAGGGGTTTGGTTATTTAATTGCGCGCCAGTAAGGAGAAATACTTATCGGAAAGCCCCCTCTTTCCTGGGAACGATCTGGTTGTCAATATTATGAGTTATAATATTAAATGATGAATAATTGTTGAAAGATTAAAAATGTGTTGTGGTAATTATTTATTTAATTTTTTTTATATAAATAGATGGGCTTTTCATGAAGCGTTTGTTGTAAGTTTGACTTATTATTCAATGGGGAGATGTGCAAATTTTTCAAACCATCGGTTGAAGTTATAATAATAAATCAATATGGACTGTTGGTTGAAGTTATAATAGTAAATCAATATGGACTGTTGGTTGAAGTTATAATAGTAAATCAAAATGGACCGCTGATTGAAGTTATAATAGTAAATCAATATGGACCATTCGTGAATTTGTTACTATTTAGTCCATTCTCTTATAAATAAAAGTTCATTATTTCATTCTTTTTTACGAATTCACTAAACTATAAAGAGAGAAACTATAGAGAGAAAGAAGAAGAGTATTCTGTTACTTCACTATTGTAAGACCCCAACTTTTATGAATAAAAATGAATTTTCTATAATTATCATTTTTGAATATTATGGAATGAATTTGATATAATATTATAGTTGTAGGTAATATTTATAAATTTTGCATAATACGCAAGTTGTTATATAATATTCGATTGGTCGGGAAATATTCGTTTTAACAGAAAATATTCGTACGACGACACAATCATTGGTGGACCCCACAACAGAATTATTGTCGGATTGAGAAAACGACAAAAATATTTTTATGAAAATAACGGCGGAAGTTTTACCGTTGATACTGTTTAACTACTCGGTAGTAAAAGTACAGTAATACGCGTGGTTGCATAGTAGCACACGGTATTGATTATTGATGCTTACGTGAGAAGTCATTCAGTTTTATTCAATTATTGTCGATATTTTATATGTTATTAAATCAATAATTGAGATGACAAATTTATTAATATTATTATTTGTAATATTAACGATGTTTAGAAGTTCTGCTAAGGAGAGATTTGGTCACCTAATTGCGCCAATAGGGAGAAATCCTTATTGGAAAGCCCCCTCTTTCCTGGGAACGACCTGGTCGGTTAATAGTGTGAATAAAAAATAATGATTATGAATTTTTATTTTATTCGTATTATTAACGTAATAAAACAAAAAAACTTTTTATATAAAACATAATACTTTTATAAAGTTATTCGTTTTATTATGCTAATAGTAAAATCTTTTTATATAAAACAAAATACTTTTATAAAGATATCTATTTTATTAGACAATAATTAGAATATATTATATTTTATTATGCATAGTGTTTGCATAGTGCCTGCATAGTATTTGCATAGTAAAATCTTTTTAAAAGTTATTCATTTTATTAGATTATAAATAGAATATATTATATTTTATTTAAAAGATTTTTCTTTAAATATGGACCGTCCGATTAAAGCAAATCAATCTGGATCGTTCGTGGATTGGTTACTATTCATTTCATTCTTCTATAAATAGAAGTTCATTCCTTCATTATTTCTTACGAATTCACTGGAACTCTAGAGAGAGAAACTATAGAGAGAAAGAAGAAAAGTATTCTGCTACTTCACTACTCTGATATCAAGTTTCTTTTACGGTAAGGGGTATTATTTCTTTTGTATTCATGAAGAGAACTTCAGTTATTCCATCTTTATTATTCTGTTGGAATAACCTGTATACGCGAACTACCCTATACTTGGTGAAATTCTTCTGTATTCCATTCTTTGTTATTCTGTTGGAATATCCTGTCTGTACGTTTACGCTGGACCTGGTTCCGTCTTGATTTTTCTGTTGGAATATCATGTCTGTGCTTTACACTGGACCTGATTCCGTCTTTATTATTCTGTTAGAACATCCTGTCGGTGTGAATTCACCTGACCTGGTTCCGTTATTTAGTATTCTGTTGGAATAACCTGTCTATGCGAAGTACCACATGTATGGTGACTTCTGTTGTTATTATATTCCTTATTATTCTGTTGGAACATCCTGTCAGTGCGAATTTCGCCTGACCTGGTTCCGTTATTTATTATTCTGTTGGAATAACTTGTCTATGCGAAGTACCACATGCATGGTGACTTTTGTTATTATTCTATTCCTTATTATTTTGTTGGAACATCCTGTCGGTGTGAATTTCGCCTGACCTGGTTCCGTTATTTATTATTCTGTTGGAATAACCTGCCTATGCGAAGTACCGCATGCATGGTGATTTCTTTTGTTATTCCATTCTTTATTATACTTAGTTGGTTAAAGTTTTTACTTCTATACTCCATGAAATTAGTGGAATATCCTTGATATTTGCACTTCATCTAGTATCTTTTCATGGAAATATTCTTCTGAGCATTCTTAAATTTTACTTTACAAAGAAGTATCATGTTGACAATTTGGACGTTATTAGTTCCTGAATAAATTAATTCTTGAACTTGTTTTAATGAATTTTTATATCATTGTCATCATCCTCATGTTTATATTTTTTTGAAAGTCATATGTGGCATGTAGTGCATAGATGGACTTGGTATGATTATGACCATGGATTATTCAGTGTAATCATGACCGTAATGTTACAAATGATGTGGTAAAAGTCCTCATTGGCCCGTAGTGCATTGATGGACAGTTGTTGGCATGATCATGACCATTGATGAATACACGAATATCCTTGACCCGTAGTGCATTGATAATTTGTGGTCGTGACCCTAATGAATATCCTTGGCCGTAGTGCAGGGATGATCTGGATTATTTATTAAGCTGAGTCTCAGCGATAAAAGTGATGAAAACCTTTTTAAATCATAAAAGATAGTAGATTTTATTCTCTACTTGACTCTTTTAATGGATTGCATGTTCCGATGCAGTTAAACGTGATGTCTATTGTATTTTATCAGTTTAACAATGTTGAAGACTAATGATAATTTATTCTGCATTATCTTAGTCATAATATTTCTTATTGGGCTAGTTGAGCTCACCCTTTCTTTCACTGTTCTCTTTAGGAAATGAGAACGTAGCCGGGACTAGTCGGGGAACGGAATGATGGTCCGAGATGGTGTCTTAGTAGTCCTCACTATTCTATAAAATAATGTGATAATAAATGTAATGAGGATTTATTCTGAGAGTGGATATTGTCTAGAAGACAATATTGGTATTAAAACTCACAGCATGTATTTTGTCGTATTTTTACACGAATGTTGTATAATTAAGTTGTATTTGAATTTTGTACCATGTATTTGGCGACTCAAGATGGGTAATGTATACCTATTTTGGGGGCGTCGTAATTGTTATCAAAGCTTAGGGATATGATCCATTGCTGAGATGTGAGATAAAAACTAGGAGGGGAGAGACGGGGAATTCCTTCGCTAGTATGACCTACCTAAGTTTATTTGGTATTTAATTGGTCGGTCAAAGTATAGATATAATATATGATATGTTAATTAACCATTGTTTTGTGGCAGTATTTGAAAATGGCATCCGAGAATGTTGAGAACATCAATGGAGCACAGGAGACCGTTGAGTCTCCACAGATCAATAACCAGGACAATGTGCATCAGGAAGGCGACAATCCTCTTGCAAACAACAACACTGGCCAAATGATAAACGATGGAATGTTCCGAGGCTTCATGCAATTCATACAACATCAGGCGAGAGTGGCTCCTGTCCAAAATGAAGGTGGAAACACTGGCAACTCTTGGACGGTCACCGCCAAACAGTTCAAGGAGCTGGGACCACCGGAGTTTTTTGGAGATCCAAAGCCACTTAAGGCGGAGACGTGGATAAAGCATATCAACAAGATATTTGATGTCTTGGATTGCTTCGAGGAGCAAAAGGTTCCCTTTGCCACTTTCATGTTACGGGCAGAGGCAGATTACTGGTGGGAATCTGTAAAGCGTACTCAACCTGCCACACTGAAGATGTCTTGGTAGAAGTTCCAAGAACTGTTCAACGACAAGTACTTTCCCAAAAGTATTCGTCACATGAAAGAGGTAGATTTCATTAAACTAGAATAAAACAACATGACCGTGTCACAGTACGAAGCCAAGTTTGCTGAACTGTCCCGGTTTGCGTCCTAATTGGTTGATAATGAGGAGAGAATGACGCAAATGTTTCTAAGAGGTTTGAAACCAGAGATACGTCAATATCTTATCTCTCATAAACTATGTTTGTATTCAGATGTTTTTAATAGGGCTCAGTTATTGGAGCGCGATAATGAGTCAACCCAACCAAAAGAGAGCAGCCGGCAAAATGATAATACCAGTGATAGTAGTCATCGAAGCGGTGACAATAAGCGTGGAGGGAATCAACATGCCAGAAATGGTAACCACTTCGGTGGTAATCATGGCCAAAATAATAAGAATGGACATTTTAAGAAAAGAAGATTCAACAATGATGGAAAAACGTTAGCATCAACACCTGTCGTTAAGGAAGGAAAACGACCACCTATCATATGCTTCAAATGTGGAGGGGAGGGACACATCAGTCCAAACTGTACGATGCCCTCCAAAGCATGTTACAATTGTGGAAGAGAAGGACACCTGGCCCGATTTTGTCGTGCACCGAAGACAAGTCCAGCTAGGATGGAGGCAGCAAAGGTCGTCCCAAATAAGACAAAACCGGTTGTTCAAGGGAGAGCGTTTGTCGTGACCTCCCAAAAAGCAAGGAACCCGAACGAGGTCATCACGAATAAGCTTATCATAAACTCCAGTGAAGTATATACCTTATTTGATACCTGTTCTACCCATTCTTTTATTTCTCCTACTTGCGCTCAACGTTTAAATTTGACTCCAGAGAAATTAGACTTTGACTTATCTGTTGAAACTCTGTTGGGAGAAACCTTCATTACATCCACTGTTTATAAGTCTTGTTTGGTTCAAATCGGTACCCTCACATTACCTGTCGATCTTATTTTATTGAAAATACTTCCATTTGACGTAATTCTAGGGATTGATTGGTTAACTACTCATCATGCAAAAATTGATTGTTTTCATAAGGTTGTTATCTTTCATATTCCTAATCAACCTATTATGCGAATTCAAGCAACCACACCATTAAAATCAATCACTGTCATCTCAAGCCATAAAGCTATTCGTTTATTAAAATATGGATGTCAAGCTTTCTTAGCTCATGTCACGGATCTAAACAAAAATACGTCAGTTTTAAATTATATTTCTATTGTTAATGAATTTCCTGACGTATTCCCTGAAGAACTTCTTGGCCTACCCCCAGAGCGTGAAATTGAATTTTTTATCAGCCTTGAACCCGGTACAAAACCCATTTCCAAAGCCCCATATCGAATGGCTCCTATTGAACTTCAGGAGTTAAAGACCCAACTGCAGGAATTGTTAGACATTGGCTTTATTCGTCCTAGTACTTCTCCTTGGGGTGCTCTTGTTCTATTCGTGAAGAAGAAAGATGGGAGTATGCGACTTTGTATTGATTATCAAGAGTTGAATCATATCACCATCAAAAATAGATACCCACTGTCACTTATTGATGACCTATTTGACCAGTTGCAAGGCGCCAAATTCTTTTCAAAGATTGATCTTCATTCCGGATATCACCAATTGAAGATTAGAACTGATGACATTCCAAAGACAGCTTTCAGAACTCGGTACGGGCATTATGAATTCCTAGTCATGTCTTTTGGATTGACTAATGCTCCTGCAGCCTTCATGGATATGATTAACCGAGTATTCAAGGAATATTTGGATCACTTAGTGGTCGTCTTTATTGATGACATCTTTATTTATTCCAAAAGCCGTAATGATCATGAGCAACACTTGAGGCCGATACTCCAAAAGCTTCGTGAGTATAAGCTTTATGCCAAGTTGAAGAAATATGAGTTCTGGCTTGAGGAAATAGCATTCCTTGGGCATGTGGTATCAAGCCATGGAATATCTGTTGACCCAGCAAAGATTGAAGCTATTCAAAGCTGTGAGCAACCTAAATTAGTGACCGAAGTACGTAGCTTTCTCGGCTTAGCTGGTTATTATTGGAGATTCTTAGAAGGGTTTTCTCGAATCGCTACTCCATTAACTCAGTTGACTCGGAAAGATACAAAATTTGGTTGAAACGAGGAATATGAGAAGAGTTTTCAATAACTCTAGAGAAGACTCATTTCAGCACCTATTCTGACAATGCCATCTGGTTCGGAGGGATTTGTCATCTACAGTGATGCTTCAGGCAAAGGGTTAGGATGTGTTCTCATGCAACATGGGAAATTCATAGCATATGCCTCTCGACAACTCAAAGAATATGAGAGGAATTAGCCTACTCATGATCTAGAGTTGGCAGTTGTTGTCTTCGCACTTAAAATTTGGAGGTATTACTTGTATGGGGAGAAAGTAGAGATCTTTACGGATCATAAAAGCCTCAAATATTTCTTCACTCAAAAGGAACTCAACATGCGACAGCGACGTTGGCTTGAACTGTTGAAAGATTATGATCATACAATCCAATACCATCCTGGAAAAGCAAACGTGGTAGCTGACGCATTGAGTAGAAGATCATATGCAGGTACGAGTGCGATATTGTCAACGCAAAGGCCCATTTATATATGACTTGCAAAGGATAGAGATAGAGATAAAGACTTCAGGGACCCACGTGATGATGGCGAATATACGAGTAGAACCGACTTTAATCGATAAAGTTAAAGTTGCTCAAGCTACAGACCTGGAGCTGAAGCGTATGAGGAAGAAAGTCAAAGAAGGTACTATGCCAGAAGAAAGAATTGATGAAGAAGGAATACATCGAGTCAACTCCAGACTTTATGTTCCTAACGACCCTGATTTAAACTATAAAATCATGATGAAGGCACACAACACACCGTTTGCAATCCATCCTGGGAGTACCAAAATATATCGTGATCTTCGACATACATTTTGGTGGGGCAATATGAAGATAGAGATAGCGCTATTTATCTAAGGTGTTTAACTTGTCAACGAGTCAAGGCAGAGCATCAAGTACCAAAAGGTCCATTGCAACCACTTAAAATTTTAAAATGGAAGTGGGAGCACATCACCATGGATTTCGTTACTGGTCTTCCCAAGGTTTCTCAAGTCATAGATGCAATTTGGGTCATTGTTGATAGATTGACCAAAGTCTGCTCATTTCTTACCAATACGAGAAACTTATACACTTGAAAGTCTTGCTCGTATGTACATAAACGAGATTGTAAGACTACATGGTATGCCAGTATCCATAGTTTCTGATTGAGACCCAAGATTCACTTCACGATTTTGGGTTAGTTTGCAAAAAGCTATGGGCACGAATTTACGATTTAGTTCGGTATATCATCCTCAGACGGACGAACAATCAGAGAGGACTATTCAAACTCTTGAAGATTTATTAAGACTCTGTGTCCTTGACTTTAAGGGAAGTTGGGACAAGTTCTTACCATTGGTGGAGTTTTCTTACAACAACAGTTATCAAGCAAGTATTGGCATGGCTCCATTCGAGGCGTTGTATGGAAGAAAGTGTCGTTCTCTAGTATGCTGGGATGAGGTGGGTGAAGCAACGTTTTTTGGGACCGGAGTTGGTACGTATGACTACGGAAAATATTCAAACGATTCGACAACGTATAAAAGCCTCACAAGACCGACAAAAGAGTTATGATGATCTTCATCGAAAGGACATGGAATTCGATATTGGAGATCATGTGTTGTTACGTGTTGCTCCATGGAAAGGAGTTACAAGATTTGGAAAGAGAGGAAAGCTCAATCCTCAATTCATTGGCCCATTTTTAATCCTCGATCGAGTAGGGACTGTAGCCTATAGACTCGCTTTACCGCCAAGTATGTCTCATGTTAATAACTTTTTTCATATATCCATGTTACGTAAATATGTGAAAGACCCGAACCACATTATTGAGTTAGAATCGGACGAAATAGCGGAAGATTTAACGTATGAAGAGGTTCCTATTCAAATCTTGGATAAGAAGGAACATATTCTACGCTCCGAGGTTATACCTCAAGTCAAAGTGTTATAGAGGAACCACGATGTTGAGGAAATGACCTGGGAGTTAGAATCTGAAATAAAATCAAGGTATCCTTACCTCTTCGACATACCAGGTACGTACCCTAATTTCGAGGGTGAAATTTCATAAGAAGGGGAGATTGTAAGACCCCAACTTTTATGAATAAAAATGAATTTTCTATAATTATCATTTTTGAATATTATGGAATGAATTTGATATAATGTTATAATTGTAGGTAATATTTATAAATTTTTCATAGTACGCAAGTTGTTATATAATATTCGATTGCTCGGGGAATATTCGTTTTAACAGAAAATATTCGTACGACGACACAATCATTGGTGGACCCCATAACAGAATTATTGTCGGATTGAGAAAACGACAAAAATATTTTTATGAAAATAACGGCGCAAGTTTTACCGTTGATAATGTTGAACTACTCAGTAGTAAAAGTACAGTTATACGCGTGATTGCATAGTAACACACGGTATTGATTATTGATGCTTACGTGAGAAGTCATTCAGTTTTATTCAATTATTGTCGATATTTTATATGTTATTAAATCAATAATTGAGATGACAGATTTATTAATATTATTATTTGCAATATTAACGATGTTTAGAAGTTCTGCTAAGGAGAGATTTGGTCACCTAATTGCGCCAATTGGGAGAAATCCTTATTGGAAAGCCCCCTCTTTCCTGGGAACGACCTGGTCGGTTAATAGTGTGAATAATAATAATGATTATGAATTTTTGTTTTATTCGTATTATTAACGTAGTAAAACAAAAAAACTTTTTATATAAAACAGAATACTTTTATAAAGTAATTCGTTTTATTAGGCTAATAGTAAAATCTTTTTATATAAAACAGAATACTTTTATAAAGATATTTGTTTTATTAGATAATAATTAGAATATATTATATTTTATTATGCATAGTGTTTATATAGTGCCTGCATAGTATTTGCATAGTAAAATCTTTTTAAAAGTTATTCATTTTATTATATGATAAATAGAATATATTATATTTTATTTAAAAGATTTTGCTTTAAATATGGACTGTCCGATTAAAGTAAATCAATCTGGACCGTTCGTGGATTGGTTACTATTCATTTCATTCTTCTATAAATAGAAGCTCATTCCTTCATTATTTTTTACGAATTCACTGGAACTCTAGAGAGAGAAACTATAGAGAGAGAAACAATAGAGAGAAAGAAGAAAAGTATTCTGCTACTTCACTACTCCGATATCAAGTTTCTTTTACGGTAAGGGGTATTATTTCTTTTGTATTCATGAAGAGAACTTATGTTATTCCATCTTTATTATTCTGTTGGAATAACCTGTATACGCGGGCTACCCTATACTTGGTGAAATTCTTCTGTATTCCATTCTTTGTTATTCTGTTAGAATATCCTGTCTATGCGTTTACGCCGGACCTGGTTTCGTCTTTATTATTCTGTTAGAATATCCTGTCTGTGCTTTACGCCGGACCTGATTCCGTCTTTATTATTCTGTTGGAACATCCTGTCGGTGTGAATTTCACCTGACCTTGTTCCGTTATTTAGTATTCTGTTGGAATAACCTGTCTATGAAAAGTACCACATGCATGGTGAATTCTGTTGTTATTACATTCCTTATTATTCTGTTGGAACATCCTGTCGGTGCGAATTTCGTCTGACCTGGTTCCGTTATTTATTATTCTATTGGAATAACCTGTCTATGCAAAGAACCGCATGTATGGTGATTTCTTTTGTTATTCCATTCTTTATTATACTCAGTTGGTTAAAGTTTTGACTTTTATACTCCATGAAATTAGTGGAATATCCTTGATATTTGCGCTTCATCCAGTATATTTTCGTGGAAATATTCTTCTGAGCATTCTTGAATTTTACTTTACAAAGAAGTATCATGTTGACAATTTGGACGTTATTAGTTCCTGAATAAATTAATTCTTGAACTTGTTTTAATGAATTTTTATATCATTGCCATCATCCTCATGTTTATATTTTTTTGAAAGTTATCTGTGGCCTGTAGTGCATAGATGGACTTGGTATGACTATGACCAGGGATTATTCGGTGTAATCATGACCATAATGTTAGAAATGATGTAGTAAAAGTCATAATTGGCCCGTAGTGCATTGATGGACAGTTGTTGGCATAATCATGACCATTGATGAATACACGAATATCTTTGGCCCGTAGTGCATGGATAATTTGTAGTCGTGACCCTAATGAATATCCTTGGCCGTAGTGCAGGGATGATCTGGATTATTTATTAAGCTGAGTCTCAGCGATAAAAGTGATGAAAACCTTTTTAAATCATAAAAGATAATAGATTTTATTCTCTACTTAACTCTTTTAATGGATTGCACGTTCTGATGCAGTTAAACGTGATGTCTATTGTATTTTATCAGTTTAACAATGTTGAGGACTAATGATAATTTATTCTGCATTATCTTAGTCATAATATTTCTTACTGGACTAATTGAGCTCACCCTTTCTTTCACTGTTCTCTTCAGGAAATGAGAACATAGTCGGGACTAGTCGGGGAACGGAGTGATGGTCCGAGATGGTGTCTTAGTAGTCCTCACTATTCTATAAAATAGTGTGATAATAAATGTAATGAGGACTTATTCTGAGAGTGGATATTGTCTAGAAGACAATATTTGTATTAAAACTCACAGCATGTATTTTGTCGTATTTTTACACGACTGTTGTATAATTAAGTTGTATTTGAATTTTGTACCATGTATTTGGCGACTCAAGATGGGTGATGTATACCTATTTTGGGGGCGTCACAATTATTGCAGTATCCAATCTCCTATTAAGGTAAACGGTATTATTTCTTTCGTATTCGTAAAGGATGTTATTTTCTTCATATTCATAAGCATTTTATTCCTTATTAATCTGCGGAAGCAACCTGTCTACCGGATTTCCGCATTCATGGTGAATGACCCTTCGTATTCATTCTTTATTAATCTGCGGGAGTAACCTGTCTATGTGGATTATCGCATGTATGGTGAATGACCCTTCGTATTCATTCTTTATTAATCTGCGGGAGTAACCTGTCTATGTGGATTATCGCATGTATGGTGAATAACCCTTCGTATTCATTCTTTATTAATCTATGGGAGTAACCTGTCTATGCGGATTACCGCATGCATGGTGACTAATCATTCATATTTATTCTTTATTAAATTGTGGAAATGATATGTCTACGTGGATTACCGCATAACGAGTGAAAATCCAGTTACAATTTCGTATATTCTTTTATACTCATATGAGATGTCATTTCTTTTGTACTCATCAAGGGATATCGTCTTCTTTCATATTTCTCCATTTATGGTACAAATTTATTATTTGTTTCCATAACCTTATTAAATGGTGAAAACCCTTGAAATTAGTAGAATATTCTTAATAGTTTGTGATTCATCCAGTATCATTCCACTATTGGTCTGAACTTTCTTATTAAATGGCGGGATACTATTTATGTCGGGGTACTATTCATTTGGAATACTATTTATTTAGGATACTATTCATTCAGGGTACTTTTTATTCGAGTACTATTCACGACAAAATTAATTTTTTTTCTGTCCAAATTATTTTTGATACATGAATATCATTCTTGAATTTTACTCCATAATTAGTGATCATGTTGACAATTTGGACATTCTTGAAATCTGGATAAATTGAATTATAAATCTCTAATAGTTATCCTTGATCTCACTTGATTGATTCTCTATGTCATTATCATCATCCTTGTGCTTATATTGTGCTGAAAGTTATCTTTAGGCCCGTAGTGCAAAGATGGACTGTTGATTGGTATGATTATGATTAGGAATTGTTTATTGGTATATTCATGACCTTTAATGTTACATATAAAGGTTTGTAGTGAAATTCCTCTTTGGCCCGTAGTGCATAGATGGACAGGTGTTTGACATGATCATGACCACTATTGATACAAACGAATATCTTTGGCCCGTAGTGCATAGATAATTCTTTGATTAAAAATAATTGTTGATTGGTGTTACAGGGATAAAATATTGATGATGGACTTTTAAATCATAGAAGATAGTAGACATCATGCTCTACTTGACTCTTCTAATGGATTACTATTTCTGTTGCAGTTGTTGATCTAAAACTTGTTGTCTATTGTATTCTATCAGGATTTTCCCTATTGAGGACTAAGGATAATTTGTTTTATATTATCTTAGTCATAATATTCTTTAGGGCTAGTTGAGCTCACCATTTTCCTTTTGGTTCCATTGTTCTTCTCAAGAGGCGAGAATATAGCTGGAACTAGTCGAGGAGTGGAGTAATGGTCCAAGATGGTTTCCTCAATATTGTGTAAAATAGTGTGACAATTGTGACGCCCCCAAAATAGGTCCAATCCATCCAACCTATTCTGAGTCGCCAAATACATGGTACAGAAAATAACTACAACTTTATTACTATAATTGTCGTGCAAAATACAACAACACAAATATTGTTAGTTTGAATACAAATATATACTAACTGTGACTCATGTCCCAACCATGGACAACACCTCACAGTGATACCTTACATAAAGGTACAATCTAAAATTGTTTTAGAAATTAAAATCTTTGGGAAATGCTCAAGGAAACCTTCATACATAGGAGGCCATGAATCTAAGTTATGATAGATATCACATGTCCAGAGAATTATCCTTGGTTGATCCAATAGACCCCAAAGAAAAATGAGAAGATTACTATCATGTTCCTTCCAATGGTGAGTCTTCTCTTGACATATAACTATCTCCACCGTCTGCGATTGAACATTATGCTTCAACCCAACTCCAAGATCATATAGGTAGTGCTCATAGATATACTCAGCAAGCGGATCTGCACAACCATTTCTTATGATAACACAAGATTGTATGTCATTAGACATCTTGTATGATAGTGGCAAAACACCCTTCCAAAGTTAGGTTCACCTCACCCTATTGTTGTACACCAAAAACAATTATTAAGTGACATATAATATACGACACACACATCTTAGGTCCTCAATACAATTATATATTGTATGTCATGTCGTTTTATAGTGTGTTGAGAAACTTTGATAGTCTCGAACCACCACACTATTCCCATGTTATCCCCGCTCGACCCAGCTACACTCTTATTACCTTAAATGAATTGTGAAGCAAAAGGGTGAGCACAACTAGCTCAGTAAACAATATTATGACTAAAGATAATTAAATTATCAATAGCTTTCATCAGTAATAAATCAGAGATTTAGAACATATGGTAGATGATAAAACTTTTCAACCATAGTTGCAGCGGAACGAGCAATCCATTAGAAGAGTCAAATAGACCATAAAGTCTATTATCTTCTCCATGTTAAAAGTCCACCAACAATGCTTTAACCCTGTAACATTAATCAACAGATCATGTTCACAGTCATGTGAATAACTCATAATCATAATTGTAGTTCTAATTTTCTCTTCTCATCCATGACGAAGATATTTTTCATCACATGTCTTTACCTGAAACATCAAAGATCATGGTTATACCAAATCACAGTTCATGTTCATAATCATACTATTAAGTTCATCTTTGCACTACGGGCCAAAGATATTCATTAACAGTTCATCTTTGCACTACACGCCAAAGATATTCAACAACAGGTCATCTTTGCACTACGGGCCAAAGATATTCATCAATAATTCATCTTTGCACTACACACCAAAGATATTCATCAACAATTCATCTTTGCACTACAGGCCAAAGATATTAATATTTCAAAGAAATATATAATCATTTCAAAATTAATATAAACAATAATTATAATAATGTTGATCAATTCACCTTCGCTCTTAAGCTAAAAATATTCAATTGTAAATTCAATGGTCATGATCATACCAGTCAACAATTCATCTTTGCACTACTGGCCAAAGAGAACCCATAGTCACGATCATACCAATAATCTACCCATCTTTACACTTAAGTCAAAGAGAAATTTCATCACCGGAATTATAAAAATGTTATATATGATACTAAAAACAATATGATCAAAACCCGAATTTAATTTCAAGAGTAAGATTCATAAATAAACGATTTCATAACACCTTAATCCAAATGTTATAAATCACTTAATAATCTCATAATCTAAAATTGTTAATACTACCATGATATTTTAATCATTTCTTAAACTTATAAACAATTTATTTTAATTGTTTACACTTTACTAATTAATGCATTTAATCATCCTAAAATGCCAAACTCATAATATTTCATCACCAATAACCAACAACCTCATCAAAAATCTGCATATACCATATATAGGATTCCCAAGCCATAAAATCTTATTTTTCAATTTTATTACTTCACATAACATATTTAATTTATTTATTCATAACTAGTCCATTTCATGAAGAATACCAAATCAGTTCCAAAAATATTTCTTTTCTGGGATTTAGCATAATATAGTCCCATATTGAACATATATTTTTCTCGGAATTTTTAAAATTCATTTATTATTTTTCACATGGTCAAAACTACCGAATATTTAGACATTTATCATATATTGTTCTTTTATCCAAAAATTCCAAAATTTATTGAATATACTGATGTTATATAGATGTACTCCCAATAAAAATTTCACTAATTTTGGAGTTAACCACAATGAGTTATAAGGGTTTACTTTTAAAATAGTCTTTTCTCATAAAATTCATAACTCTTAATCTATACATCCAAAAATCGTCATTTTTGGACACAATCAAGAAAACTCATCAAATTATCATTTTTAATTTTTTCTAGAATTTTTGAGGGTCAAAAAAATCACGAAACTGAAAAACATAATAACCCTTAAAATCCCCTACCTCAAAAGAGCTGTGCTTCTGACTGGAATATTGGATGAAATGCTGAAGGAACCTTGCACCGAATAGCAACTCTCCAAGTATCTAAATACTCGCAAAAATATGCTCGATAATATATAGAGAAAGAAAACTTATTTCTGGTGTGATTTTCAATTCTAACTTAAGCGCCTATTTATAAGAAAATGCTAGAATGCCAAAGGAGACTAGATTAATAAAATATATTATAATTATTCTACGCCTCCTCCTTGGAAAAATCAGCAGCCCAGCAGCCCTCCATCATTGAAATTCAATTAATTTGGCAACCCACATGAATTCAAAACAAAGTGGGTCCCCCCTCATTTTAATAAAAATATTTTATTTTCTAAAGCTTCAGTAATTCATAGAAAATAGCCTGTTTATCAGAAAAATACAAATTTTATGTCCATTCCACACGAAATCGAATTCTCTACAACTTTATAGAAGAAAGTTTTTCCAAATTCCAGACCAAAAATATCCGAAATCCACAAACGGATGATTTTAAACACCGTTTCAGCACCTTTTAAAATTCATAACAAATCATGCGATAATTATTAACGGTTCAAAATTTGTGGACATATACTCAACTCATATATGTATAACATATCCAAAAATCACAACGATCCAACGGTCGGATTAAAATTACAACTCACGCAATAAAGCTTTAAGAACACTGATTTGAGTTTTTAATACCTCCAATTCGACAAAATACTAATAAAACACCTCAACATTAATTTCTTCATTTATAACCACATTAATAAATTCATCATTTATATCCACATCAAATAAATATTTCCTTATCATATAAATTAATAATTAATTATTCACAAATAATATTACAGAATCACAATTATGACAACCAGACAGTTCCCAGGAAAGAGGGGGCTTTCCGATAAGGATTTCTCCTTACTGGCGTGCAATTAGGTGACCAAACCTCTCCTTGACAGAACTTTCTAGACATTGCCAATAATGTAATCTAATAATATTATTCAAATAATCTGAATTATTGATCTGATAATGGGAAATGAGTATTATTAAAACAACAATAATATAAAATAACAACGCAGCAATTATTGAATCAATAAAATAAAATATTGAACAGTAATTACTGTAACAATTATTGAGTAGTGCCTTCTTACGTAAGAATCAATAATTCCAAAAATATTGTGCAATACCGTGCGCTACTGTGCAACAACGCGTATTACTGTATTTTAACCACCAGGTATTCCAACAGTGTTAACGGTAATAACTACGCCGTTATTTATAAATATTCAAACTTGTCATTTTCTTCATCCGACAGTTATTCTGTCATGAGGCCCACAAATGGTTGCGCCGTCATACGAATATTCCCCCACAACAAGAATATTCCACGACCAAACGAATATTCCCCAATAGAAATGAGTATTTTATAACCACTTACGTATTTTGAAAATTTTATATATATCATCCTTAACTCAAACTCTTTTTTTTATCAATTTAACCATTTACTAAATAATAATTATAAGAAAAATTGAATAATTTATTTCATAAAATTCGGGGTCTTACAATAATAGTTGTAATGAGGAATTTATTTGAGTTTGGATATTGTCGACGAGATAATATTTGTATTAAACTCACATCTTATGTGTTGTCATATTTTGCACGACAATTGTATAAATGAAGTTGTATTTAAATTCAGTAGTGTGTATCTGACGACCTAGAATGGGTTGTGTTGACCTATTTTGGGGGCGTCACATATGCGATTCGTGCGTGTGTCAGTTTACTGACATAAGATAATTTTCCCTTCAATAAGTATTGTTCATCTCAACATATAAGAGTCCGTGCCAAACTAATTGGTTTGGATAGCTTTCTAAAACATGATTGATTTTATTTCATTATCTGTCTACTCGATTCAAGTAACATAGACACTCTTTTCAAGTATTTATGAGCAATTAAAACTTTCAATGTCCAAATGTTTGGGTTCGAATACTCTTTTAAAGGAATTCAAGTATGAATAATTCGGACTTTCAAAATCAATAATTGGATATGAGATTAATTCTTGTATATATGTAACACGAGTATTTGAATATGAATTATACTTCAGTAAGTATAGCAATTAAATTACTTGTACGAACAATAAAGTATACAAGTTAGGATATTTTCCTGGATTGTTGTTACTATTTGATTCTAAATTTCTTCTCTTCAAGTAACCTACATTCGTTACAAATCATTCTAGCAATTAATCTCTATTAAATTTGTAACGATCGAGAAATTTAATTTAAATATTTATTGAATTAAATAAATATTTTGAATAATTTATTTATTAAGGAAAATAAATAATTAATGAATTGTGGTAAATTAATTTAGTAACTAAATTGATAATGTTAATTAAATTGAATAATGATAATTTTATCTGAAGGATTTAATTTAAGGAAATAATTAAATTAAATCAATTGCTTAATATTTAAGAAAATAATTAAATTAAATGAATTATTTAATTTAAAGGAAATAAATAAATTAAATAAAGTGATGTTTCTAATTTATTAATTAAATTAGATATATAATTATCTATTAAGTATAAGTATAATTATAATGAGATTATAATTATTATTAGTTATTGTTATTATAAATTATTTAATTAACTAGAGTGTGACACAAAATAACTATATAATATAATAATATAAAAATAATTTAGTTTATGAAATTTTTGGTTTGCCAAACAGGGCCTTGTGGCCCTTGGCTTATTCAACAGACGCAAACTTTTTATTTTCTAACGGAAGGGAACGTGGGAGAGGCTAGTTATATTTTCCTTCGCGTCTTATTTATTTGCCTAAGGCTAAGCTAAGAACATAGAGTTTGTGAGAAAACGGGAAAAACACAGAGAGAGTTGCTAAGTTATTTAGGGCTTTGCTGTGGAAGGGGAAGGAATTGAAGCCATTCTATATCAATTGCTTCAATAATCAAGGATTTAAGGTATAATTATTTCTAATTTATATGTTTTTATTTCTTAGTAGATATTCCCTGTAAACTACAATTATGTTAGAGTGATATATATACTTGCATATATGGGTTATATACTGTTAATTACCATATTTGAGGGTTATTTGAGTATCAAATTCGTGAGAATTGGGTTGTAGCAGAAGATTATATATTAGTGTTTATGTTCATATGATATGGCTTTAGAAAGTACGAAATTTGATGCTTTACATGTGTTGTAATATGTAATTTGTAATTGGATTATGTTAATATGTTAAGAAACAAAAACGGCATAATTGGAATCATATCAATTGGTTAAGAAACGAATTCGTGGTGATCGAATTCGCTAAAGGTGTCAAAAATTGAGTTTTTGTATAAAAACATGAAATTTAAGGAATTAAATTAGTTTAATTTGATGTTTGATTGTTCTAAGTCGATGAATATGTTCACAAACATGGTTGTGATAGTTCTATATCATTTTTACATGTTATTATCACTTTTTGGTGGGTGAATTTCGTGTTAGTTGGGCTAAAAAAGACTACTGTTCACTGCCGTCTCTGCCTCTGTCTGTGCACTGGCGCAGCTGCGCCGGTGCCAAGGCAAAAAATAGCGCAGATGCGCCGGTCCCAGACTTAAATATGGCATAACTGCGCCATACCCTGGTCTGACACAGTGAAATCTGCCTATTTCCAGGTCATGTATAATGGACTTATGTTGGTTAAGCAAGCATGTTAATGATGTTAAAACATAATAGAAACTATAATAACAAATTTTGATGTGATGTAATACAAAATGTAAAGATTTTGAAGTGATTGTTAATTGAGTTATATAATGAAACTAAAAAGTGATGTTTTTAAAGGTTAGAGATGAATGGTTAGGTTGTGTTGGCTTTTAATAATATTTCAAACTCGTTAAGTATATTAACCTACGTGGTTAGGTGCTAGGTTAGGGTTATGACCTAAATAATGGTTTAAACCCTAAAGCTAATATTCATACAACTAATTGTTTTTGCGATTTCAATGATGTATGTAGGGTAATTGGAGATTATTTTACATTTGTGTAGCTTACAATCAAGGCAAGTTTTCTAACTCTACCTTGTTATTATTGAGCAAGTTTCTAAACCTTACCTCTTCACATTGAACAAGTTTTATCCTAAAATTTTATTCAGTAAGCTTTCTAACTTCATTCTTTTATTAATGAATGCAAGTTCCTAAACTTTGATTGAGCGAGATTATTGATTTTGTTCTTATGTACGATTGAACAAGCTCTTGTAACTTAATTCGTTGCATCGAATGAGTTTCACATTTTTGTTTCTTGTTATTGTTATTCAAAATTATATTGCTTTAATTCATTGCTTCAAATGAGACTGTTCTAACTCATTTGAATGTAGCACCTTGCATAAATGCCATGCTTACCCAAATGTATACTGTTGTTATTGATCTTTGACCTGAATAGCCTTGTTCAGTTATACATTCTTGTATTAAACCTTCAAGTAGTACTCAAACCTTTATTGATTGAATTAATTCATAACTGAATAGTGTTCTAAAATTCTAGAAACACTGATAAGCTAGTTCTAAACTGAACTTTCTTTAGTGCGGAAAATCTAAATTCAAACTGAGACGAACAACCCTAACATAGGGGATTTTGTACGTGTAACGTTTAGATGTTTGTGCACAATACATGGTACAAAGGGCTAATCCCCCTAAGTACGTTAAGAAGAGTCTGTATAGTCTAAATGACTGTTAAGGTTGGGTAATAATACCTAAGTATCAGGGACATAGTTCGTGGTCTTAAGACCCTCAGATAATTAAAGTTCGAACTTGTTTTCTATTTTTGTTTGTAGAACAAGTTCCTTATTGTTCAGCTTTCGTTATTCACTCTCATGTTACCATCAGTGCTACTTTCTATATCAGTGAGCATTTGTTTGCTCACTCTTGCAATTAACACTACAGCTAAAGTGGAGAAAGTTGATGAGTCGTCTACTAGCAAAGGAAAGGGAAAATTGTCCAAGTGTTGAAGACTTATGAGAAATTATTTAAATGTTTAATGTTTCAAGACTTGTTTTATTTTATGATGTATTCCGCAAACTGATGTAATAAATTTAAGGTTAGATTACCTGGGGTTATTTTTTTTAAATGATGATGTAACCCTTTAATGGGAAAGATTATTGTTTAAGTTATTTAAATTATGTCTTTATCCTTTATGATGGGTAGTTAGATGTAATGGTTTTGGATAGTGAGCACCAAATCCTATGGGAATAGAGTACCTGGATTTCGGGGTGTCACAGAATTCCACATAATAATTTAAGTTGATCAAACTTTATGATTCTCACAACTAGAACTCATAAACAAAATAATATTCATTATTATTTTATTTGTTTAATCATTTCCCATTTACTATCTTATTTCTCAATATTAATATTTACTACAAATAAAATAATCTTTGTATTTTTTATTTGTACAGTCATTCTTAATTGTTTACACTTTAATTTGTTTATGTTTCATTATTTTACAAATAAAGCATTCTTACTTTGTTTGTTTATAATTTATTAATTCCCAAATAATCTCAATAATTATTTTATTTATTTAATCATTTTCCATTAATCTTTCAAATAATCTTAATGGTCACTTCTCAATACTCTTTACAAATAAAATAATTTTAATTATTTTATTTGTTTAATCTTTCCAAATAAAATAATCTTTATCTATTATTCTATTTGTTTAATTATTTCTTATTTTATAATTTATTTTAATTAATTTTCACAAGTAGTTTCACATAACATAATCATTAAGATGGCCATAATTTCCTTAATAAGTCTTATTTATTCATTTTTATCACACACTTGCCAGTAAAATCAATTTATATTATTTATTTAGTTTCTCTTTAATCATTTTCCTTAATTTTCTTAAATCAATCTTATTTATTAAAAATACCTAGATACATTATTATTTTTATTCCTTCCGGAATCACTTAGTTAACATTATTTTACACACATAATATTTTTCTTTTAATTTTCCAATGTCATTTACTATTTTTAAAAGGGTCGTTTATACATAAAATTGCCACATTTTTCATAATTCGAGTTTTAATCAGTGTATACTTCCAGTAAAAAAAATCATAATTTTCTGAGTTGTATACCTTTACCATTCAAAGTTTTAATTCCTAAAAATTCATTTGGCCATAACTCTTTCATACGAAGTCGAATTTGGTTCATCTTTTGACCAGAACTTCCTTATATCATACACTACCAGATTTCAAATGGGGCGAATTTTTGGCACAAGCTAACTGGTCCAAATTGGGACCGAATATTTTGGACATATTACTTTTCGAGATTTTTCGCATTTTGGATTGTTTTAGTGAAAAATCACCATAAATTAAAATTTTAATATTTTTCATTCGTTCCACTTGGTTGGTTAGAAAACTAATAGATCTTTCGCCCAAAATTTACGGATCGTAAAAATGATAAACGCACAATGTGATGCCCCTAAAATAGATCCACACAACCCATTTTGAGTCGCCAAATACATTCTACAGAAACCAAATACAAACTTCATTAATACAATTGTCGTGCAAAATACGACTACACATGTGCTGTGAGTTTTAATACAAATATTGTCTTGTAGACAATATCCAAACTCAAATAAAGTCTTCATTACAATTATTGATACACTATTTTACAAAATTATGAGGACTGCTATAATAACCTTCTTGAACCATCACTCCACACCCCGACTAGTTCCAACTATATTCTTGCCTCCTGGGAAGAACAATGGAAGAAAGAGGAAAAGGGTGAGCTCAACTAGCCCAATAAAGAATATTATGACAAAGATAATGTAGAACAAATTATCCTTAGTACTCAACAGGGAAAAATCTGATAGAATACAATAGACAACAAATTTTAGATCAACAACTGCAGCGAAAATAACAATCCATTAGAAGAGTCAAGTAGAGCATGATGTCTACTATCTTCTATGATTTAAAATCCATCATCAATATTTTATCCCTGTAACACCAATCAATAAATATTTAACAACAACGAATTATCCATGCACTACGGGTCAATTTTATTTGTTTGTATCACTAGTGGTCATGATCATATCAAACACATATCCATCGTTGCACTACGGGCCAAAGATATCAATCAACAGCTTATCTTTTCACTACAAACCAAAGATATTCATCAATCAATAATTCATCTTTGTACTATGGGTCAAAGATAACTTTCAACATAATTTAAATTGAGAATTATGATATTGACATAAAGAATGAATCAAGTGAGATCATAACATGGATTCAATTTCAAGAATAAGATTCATAAAAGATAACTTGGACAAATAAAAAAAATTTGTTGTGAACAGTACTCATGAATAATACTGTATGAATAGTGCCCATGAATAGTACCCTGACATGAAAAAAATTCAAAATTTAATACGAAATTTTAGACAAATAATCCAGTGAAATGATATTAGATGAAATGCAATCCTTAAGAAATTTTTAATCATTTCAGGAATTATAGAAGCAATACTTACCATAGTAAGTGTAACACCCCCCAAAATAGGTCCAATCTATCCAACCTATTCTGAGTCGCCAAATACATGGTACAGAAAATAACTACAACTTTATTACTATAATTGTCGTGCAAAATACAACAACACAAATATTGTGAGTTTGAATACAAATATATACTAACTGTGACTCATGTCCCAACCGTGGACAACACCTCACAGTGATACCTTACATAAAGGAACAATCAAGAACTGTTTTAGAAATTAAAATATTTGGGAAATGCTCAAGAAAACCTTCGTACATAGGAGGCCATGAATCTAAGTTATGATAGATATCACATGTCTAGATAATTATCCTTGGTTGATCCAATAGACCCCAAAGAAAAACGAGAAGATTACTATCATGTTCCTTCCAATGGTGAGTCTTCTCTTGACATATAACTATCTCCACCGTCTGCGATTGAACAATATGTTTCAACCCAACTCCAAGATCATATAGGTAGTGCTCATAGATATACTCATCAAGTGGATGTGCACAACCCTTTCTTATGATAACACGAGATTGTATGTCATTAGACATCTTGTATGATAGTGGCAAAACACCCTTCCAAAGTTGGGTTCACCTCACCCTATTGTTGTTCACCAAAAATAATTATTAAGTGACATATAATATACGACACACACATCTTAGGTCCTCAATACAATTATATATTATATGTCATGCCGTTTTATAATGTGTTGAGAAACATTGATAGTCTCGGACCACCACACTATTCCCCTGTTATCCCCGCTCGACCCAGCTACACTCTTATTACCTGAAATGAATTGTGAAGCAAAAGGGTGAGCACAACTAGCTCAGTAAACAATATTATGACTAAAGATAATTAAATTATCAATAGCTTTCATCAGTAATAAATCAGAGATTTAGAACATATGGTAGATGATAAAACTTTTCAACCATAGTTGTAGCGGAACGAGCAATCCATTAGAGGAGTCAAATAGACCATAAAGTCTATTATCTTCTCCATGTTAAAAGTCCACCAACAATGCTTTAACCCTGTAACATTAATCAACAGATCATGTTCACAGTTATGTGAATAACTCATAATCATAATTGTGGTTCTAATTTTCTCTTCTCATCCATGATGAAGATATTTTTCATCACATGTCTTTACCTGAAACATCAAAGATCATGGTTATACCAAATCACAGTTCCTGTTCATAATCATACTATTAAGTTCATCTTTGCACTACGGGCCAAAAATATTCATTAACAGTTCATCTTTGCACTACATGCCAAAGATATTCAACAATAGGTCATCTTTGCACTACAACCAAAGATATTCAACAACAGGTCATCTTTGCACTACGGGCCAAAGATATTCATCAATAATTCATCTTTGCACTACACGCCAAAGATATTCATCAACAATTCATCTTTGCACTACAGGCCAAAGATATTAATATTTCAAAGAAATATATAATCATTTCAGAATTAATATAAGCAATAATTATAACCATGTTGATCAATTCACCTTCGCTCTTAAGCTAAAAATATTTAATTGTAAATTCAATGGTCATGATCATACCAGTCAACAATTCATCTTTGCACTACTGGCCAAAGAGAACCCATAGTCACGATCATACCAATAATCTACCCATCTTTACACTTAAGTCAAAGAGAAATTTCATCACCGGAATTATAAAAATGTTATATATGATAATAAAAACAATATGATCAAAACCTGAATTTAATTTCAAGAGTAAGATTCATAAATAAACGATTTCATAACACCTTAATCCAAATGTTATAAATCACTTAATAATCTCATAATCTAAAATTGTTAATACTACAATGATATTTTAATCATTTCTTAAACTTATAAATAATTTATTTTAATTATTTACACTTTACTAATTAATGCATTTAATCATCCTAAAATGACAAACTCAAAAGATTTCATCACCAATAACCAACAACCTCATCAAAAATCTGCATATACCATATATAGGATTCCCAAGCCATAAAATCTTATTTTTCAATTTTATTACTTTACATAACATATTTAATTTATTTATTCATAACTAGTCCATTTTTATGAAGAATACCTAATCAGTTCCAAAAATATTTCTTTTCTGGGATTTAGCATAATATAGTCCCATATTGAACATATATTTTTCTCGGAATTTTTAAAATTCATTTAGTATTTTTCACATGGTCAAAATTACCGAATATTTAGACATTTATCATATATTGTTCTTTTATCCAAAAATTCCAAAATTTATAGAATATACTGATGTTATATAGATGTAGTCCCAATAAAAAAATTCACCAATTTTGGAGTTAACCACAATGAGTTATAAGGGTTTACTTTTAAAATAGTCTTTTCTCATAAAATTCATAACTCTTAATTTATACATCCAAAAATCGCCATTTTTAGACACAATCAAGAAAACTCATCAAATTATCATTTTAAATTTTTTCTAGAATTTTTTAGGGTCAAAAAAATCACGAAACTGAAAAACATAATAACCCTTAAAATCCCCTACCTCAAAATAGCAGTGCTTCTGACTGGAATATCGGATGAAATGCCGAAGGAACCTTGCACCGAATAGAAACTCTCCAAGTATCTAAATACTCGCAAAAATATGTTCGATAATATATAGAGAAAGAAAACTTATTTCTGGTGTGATTTTCATTTCTAACTTAAGCGCCTATTTATAAGAAAATGCTAGAACGCCAAAGGAGACTAAATTAATAAAATATATTATAATTATTTTACGCTTCTCCTTGGAAAAATCAGCAGCCCAGCAGTCCTCCATCATTGAAATTCAATTAATTTGGCAACCCACGTGAATTCAAAACAAAGTGGGTCCCCCCTCATTTTAATAAAAATATTTTATTTTCTAAAACTTTAGTAATTCATAGAAAATAGCCTGTTTATCAGAAAAATACGAATTTTATGTCCATTCCACACGAAATCGAATTCTCTACAACTTTACAGAAGAAAGTTTTTTCAAATTCCAGACTAAAAATATCCGAAATCCACAAATGGATGATTTTAAACACCGTTTCAACACCTTTTAAAATTCATAACAAATCATGCGTTAATTTTTAACGGTTCAAATTTGTGGACATATACTAAACTCATATATGTATAACATATCCAAAAATCACAACGATCCAACGGTCGGATTAAAATTACAACTCACGCAATAAAGCTTTAAGAACACCGATTTGAGTTTTTAATACCTCCAATTCGATAAAATACTGATAAAACACCTCAACATTAATTACTTCATTTATAACCACATAAATAAATTCATCATTTAAATCCACATCAAATAAATATTTCCTTATCATATAAATTAATAATTAATTATTCACGAATAAAATTACAGAATCAAAATTATGACAACCAGGCAATTCCTAGGAAAGAGGGGGCTTTCCAATAAGGATTTCTCCTAACTGACGCGCAATTAGGTGACCAAACCTCTCCTTGACAGAACTTTCTAGACATTGCCAATAATGCAATCTAATAACATTATTCAAATAATCTGAATTATTGATCTGATAATGGGAAATGAGTATTATTGAAACAACAATAATATAAAATAACAACGCAGCAATTATTGAATCAATAAAATACAATATTGAACAGTAATTACTGTAACAATTATTGGGTAGTGCCTTCTTACGTAAGAATCAATAATTCCAAAAATACTGTGTGTAAGACCCCAGCTTATTATTAATGAAATTGAATTTCTTCTATTTATTATTTTGAAATAGTAAGGGTTGATTTGATTAATGTGGTTAGTTAAAGGTAAAATGCGCAAATATTTCAAATAAGCAAGTGGTTATAAAATATTCATTATTGTCGGGGAATAATATTTTCATTATCAGATCAATAATTCATATTATATGAATAATATTATTAAATAACATTATTGGCAATGTCTAGAAAGTTCTGCCTAAGGAGAGGTTTGGTTACCTAATTGTGCGCCAGTAAGGAGAAATTCTTATTGGGAAGCCCCCTCTTTCCTAGGAATGGTCTGGTTGCCAGTATTGTGATTTTATAATATTATTTGCGAATAGTTAATTATTGATTTATATAATAAGGAAAATATTCATTTTATGTGGATATAGATGGAGAAAATTTTAAAGTGACAATTGTTGAAAAATTGATATTTTATCTTTTCTAATAAATAATTCATTTAAATATATTATTATATTTTAATAATATAATAATGGTGATATTTTTACAATGAATGTGGGATATATGAGTTAATGAGGAGGAGTATTTTTGTTATTAAAAATATTTAAAACATGTTTTTCATGTTTGTGGACCCTATTTCTTGACTAAAATTTGATTATAGCCTGCAAAATCATCCGTATGTGAATTTCGGTCAATTTCTGCTTGGAATTTGGAAAAACTTAAACTTACAAAGTTGTAGATAATAGAATTTTCTATAGAAAAGACATAAGGTTTGAGTTTTTCTGACAAAAGGGCTTTTTATTATGAATTATTGAAGTTCCGAAATTCCAAAATAATTGATTTTTGAAAGTTTTAATTATGTTTTTCAAGAAAAACATTTTTGATGAGATGAGTGGGTCTCACATGTGATATAAATGAGCTGAAATCAGATTTCAAAGGTGGGCGTGACAATTTTATAAATATAATAATATTTTATTAAATTTTCTGCTTTGGTGTTCTAAGCATTTTCTTATAAATAGGGTGCTTAGATTAGAATTGAAAATCACACCAGAAACTGAAGTTTTCTCTATTTATATTATCGAGCGTATTCTTGTGAGTATTTTGATACTTTGAGTGTTGTTATACGGTGCAAGTTCCTTCAGCATTATATCTGATATTCCAGCCATAAGTACTATTCTTTTCGAGGTAAGGGATATTTTTTTAAAAAAATGATATTATTTCTTTCAATATCATTATGCCAGAATATTGATAGTATTTTTCTTATGAAACTCTTGTCTTTTAGTATCAGGGTTACTATTCACGTATATGGCACTATTCACGAATACAGCACTATTCACAAAAGAATTAAATTTTCGTTTTTGTCCAAAATATCTATTATGGATACTAGCTTTGATTGTATCCATGTTTTGATCATTCTAGAATTTTACTCCATTATGATTATTTATGAAGTATTTTTAAACCCGGATTGTTTAAAGTACGAATCCTTAATATTTGTTCTTTTTTTTCACTGGATTCGTTTTCTTTAAAATATTTTTCATCATCCTCAGTCCTAAATGATGATATTACTGAATATCTTTGGCCTGTAGTGCAAAGATGAATGAATTTTTGATGAATATCTTTGGCCCGTAGTGCAAAGATAAACATGTGTTGAAATGAACATGACCAACTGATGAATATCTTTGGACTATAGTGCAAAGATGAATATTTGATTCAAGATGTATATTGATTGATGTTACAGGGATAAAATATTGATGATGGACTTTTAAATTCATAAATTATAGTAGATTTCATTCTCTACGTAACGCATCTATGAATTATTATTTTCGCTATAAATATTGATCTGAAACTTATTGTCTATTGTATTTTATCAGATTTTTCCCTGTTGAAGACTAACAATAATTTTTTCTATATTATCTTAGTCATAATATTCTTTACTGGGCTAGTTGAGCTCACCCTTTTTTCTTTTTGTTCCATTTTTTCTTCTAAGGAGGCGAGAATGTAGCGAGTTCTAGTCGGGGTGTGGAATGATGGTTCTAGAGAGTTGTTTTAGTAGTCCTCACCATTTTTGTAAAATAATGTATCAATAATTGTAATGAGGACTTACTTGAGTGTTTATATTGTCTAGAAGACAATATTTGTTTTTAAACTCACAGTTTTTATGTTGTATTAATAAAGTTGTAGTTGTTTCTGTACCATGTTATTGACGACTCAAAATAGGTGATGTATACCTATTTTGGGGGCATCACAGTTGGTATCAGAGCATAAGGATATGATCTCTGAAGGAGATCAGGGAATAGAACTAGGAGGGGAGAGACGAGTAAATCCTTCACTAGTGTGTCCTACCTAAGCTTATTTGTTGGTTGGTCAGAATATAGGGATATTATGTGATATGTTAATTTCTTCAATTAACCCTTATTTTATGGCAGTATTTGAGAATGGCAACCGAAAATGTTAACAGTGGAGTAAATGAGACCGTGGAGACTCCTTTACTCACCAATGAGGAGAATGTGCAACAGGCCGACAATGTTCCTCCTGTAAACAACATCACTAATCAGACGATGAACGACAGAATGTTTAGAAAATTTTTGCAGTTCATGCAAAATCAGACAAGGGAGACTCGTGCACAAAATACAGGTGGAAATGATAACAACGCACAGTTTGTCATAGCTAAACAATTCAAAGAGTTGGGACCACCAGAATTCTGGGGAAAGCCGGATCCGATTAAGGCAGAAACGTGGGTCAAACAAATTACCAAGATATTCGATGTCTTGGGATGCACGGAGGAACAGAAGGTTCCATTCGCCACCTTTATGTTCCGTAATGAGGCAGATTACTGGTGAGAATCTGTGAAGCGTACCATCCAGCCGCACTCATCATGTCTTGGGAGACGTTTCAGAAACTATTTAATGACAAGTAATTCCCTGAAAGTATTCGTCATATGAAGGAAGTGGAGTTTATTAGATTGGAACAAAACAACATAACGGTGTCCCAGTACGAGGCGAAGTTTGCAGAGTTATCTAGGTTTGCACCTCATTTGGTGTAGAATGAGTAACGTATGACGCGGATGTTTCTAAGAGGTTTGAAACCCGACATACGTCAATATCTCATTTCTCAAAAAAATTTCTCTATTCAGATGTTGTCAACAGGGCTCAATTGTTAGAGCCAGATAACGAGTAGTTCAACCGAGGGACCACAACCAGGATCATACCGATGACAGCAGTCATCAGAACAACGATAACTAGCAGAGAAAGAAAAATACGGACAAAAATGGTAACCACTCTGGTGGTAATCATGGCCATGAAAATAGAATAAGCGAGTCGGGGGGAGTGATAAGTGGCATTTTTACCTACTTATTGCATACCAATTCATGCGAATTGTGCCCAGCTCAAATACATTTTATTGTGTTTTAGTGGCATTTCACGTTATTTTGCATTGCATGTACTTAAAACTCCTTTTGGTGAATAAGTGCAGGAATTGGCTTAATTTTGGTGGAATTAGAGGCTAATGGGTACGTAAAGGCGAGTAACAAGCAAGGATGTGCATGGCATGGAGGTACAATGAAGTAAGGAGGCCAAGCAAGCAAGAGGATCAAACATGAATGAACAAGCAGCAGCAGCAGCAGAACCTGCAGGGTACAAGCTGCGTGGGGGGACAAGCTTAGACTCGCGCGCCCACGCGAATACATGGCTAAACAATGAGGACCTACTGCAAGCTGAGCAACCGCGAAGGGAGAGACGTACACCCGCGAGGTAGAAGATGTGCGCATGCGCGAGAGGCCAGCTGGACTGGACATACACACTGCAAGTCTCGCGGCCGCGAGATTGGGAAGCTATAGAGGCGCGCGACCGCGTGCGATGCTGATGCTGTAATTTTGTTTTATTTTAATTTTTAATTAAATGATGTGTAATTGTTTTTAAATGATTTTGACTGGTGTCAGATAAATACTCTATAACTTTTAGCGTATTCTTTTCATAAAAACTAGGGTTTACACCTTGGGAGAGATTCCAACTTAGAACGAAGCAAAAATGTCTACTTCTCTACTTCTTCTTGGAATTCTCTATCATCGTGGATTTTGATTATTATCTATTGGATTTCTATGAGGATTTAATAGTTGATCATTGGTTTCTATCCAGCGATTGGGTTTGATCGTTCTATCTTTCTTACTTCAATTGCTTGTTTATTGATTATGGTTAGCGTTGATCCCATGATGGCTTTTGGTTCAGTCATGAACTAAACTCCATTATGGGATTCTAACGGATTTTAATATGTAGTTTGGTTGTACATTTAAATTCTAGGGTTGTTTTGCATATCATATGGACTATCTGTCATAATTGTTTTACATGCATGAATGCCTGATCACCATTCGTCTCAGTACTTGTATGGAATTGACAATGAACATATGGGTATGGATTGTAATCATGATGGCATGCGAATATGGGGCGGTTGTATATGGCTTGCGTATTTTGTGAACCAGATAGACATATATTGTTTCACCATATGAGCTAGAACAAGGGCTTGAGCTTCAAATCAATATAATTGCAATTTCACATAGACATATAGTTATTTTGGTTGTATTGGTGATTACATAGAGTCTAACCTTGGTAGATACTGTGTAAGTAGGTTATAGTGTTTGGAAAAATGGTTATAACTCTCTTCGTGCTCTTGGCTATTTTCCTGTGATATGTGGACACTTCTAGCATGATAGTGGCGATTGAATGAAATATTAAATGAAGTTAGGATCTCATTATTTCCAAATTATATTTATTTCATTATTATCCTTATTTTTAGTTGGTAATCATAATTAGCTTAATTCAACAATTTTAGTCAATAGTCTAAGCATATAAATAAGGTGAGTTAATTGATGCATGATAGTTTAAATTTAACAACTTTCTCTGTGGGATCGATACTCTACTTACTCTGTATTACTTGTTGACCCGTGTATGCTTGCATGAGTTAGAGCTCTTTTATTAGAACTATAAAAGAGGCAACAAGTTTTTGGCGCCGTTGCCGGGGAAAGGCGTTAAGTTAGATAATTATCATCAATTTAAAGCTAAATTGTATGACTTAGACAATTCTGATCGTTTCTCATTTCTATTTTTATTTTGATTTTGGTTACAGGCATTTGTAGAGTTTTATGCATACACGATCATCCAACTCAGAGTTAAAACCAGTGCAGGCTAATATAAACGGAAAAGGTTAGAAAGCGAGTGTGCGGAGAAATTTGCAAGCACGGTTAGAGAGTATTATACCGGAAATGGCAGAAGAACAGAGAATTGAGCAAAGAGAAGATCATCAGGCTCTAAGGGAGTATTCCATGCCAAACATAAATGGACTACAGTCAAGCATAGTCAGACCGGCGATAGCAGCAAACACCTTTGAAATCAAATCGGGCACGATTCAGATGGTACAGAACTCAGTTCAGTTTGGGGGTGCTGCTACAGATGATCTGAATGAGCACCTATTGAGCTTCATCGAATTCTGCGACACATTCAGATATAATGGGGTGACATAGGATGCCATCAGACTACGGTTATTTCCATTTTCGTTGAGAGATAAGGCTAAAAGTTGGTTACACTCTTTGCCATCAAGGTTAATAACCACATGGGAGGACTTAGCGCAAAAATTCTTAGCTAAGTTCTTCCCGATGGCCAAGACTGCAAAGATGAGGATAGCTATCTCTCAGTTTGAGCAACAACAGGGCGAGTCCTTATATGAGGCATGGGAGCGTTACAAAGAGATGCTTAGAAAATGTCCGCATCACGGTATGCCAGACTGGATGGTGATAAATTCCTTTTACAATGGGTTAGGATGGCAGTCGAGACCGATTGTGGATGCAGCCGCAGAAGGGGCATTATGGGCAAAGAGCTATGACGAGGCATATATGCTTATCGAGACTATTGCTGCGAATGATTATCAGAATCCTACAGCTTGGATGCCACAGCCCAAGGTTACAGGTGTGTTGGAGGTTGATGCCATTACACAGTTGTCGGCACAAATGGCAGCTATGGCTAAGAAGATAGATACTTTGGCAGAAAGCAAGGTGAAAACAGTTGTCTTCGTTTGTGAGATTTATGCGGGGTCGCACTCCACGGATCAATGTGCTATCAGCTCAGAGTCGGTACAGTATGTGAGCAACTACAGGAAGGACCAAGGTCAATTTCAGAACACATACCACCCCAACAGCCTCAATCATCCGAATTTTAGTTGGTCAAATAATCAAGGACAACAACAGCAAAATCAGTTTTAGCCAAACCATCAGTTTTAGCCACAGTCATCACAACCACAGTTTGCATCAAAACCACAGTTTCCACCGGGATTTCCTCAGCAGCAACAACATCACACTCTCGCTACACCACAACCTGAGAAGAAATCAAAGATGGAGGAGATGATGTTGAAATACATGGAAAACACTGAAGTCATGATCAAATGTCAAGAAGTGGCTATCAAGAATCTTGAAACTCAGATGGGGCAGATGGCGAGCATGCTGAACAATAGGCCCCAAGTTCATTTCCAAGTAACACTGAGACAAATCCTAGGAGAGACGGAAAGGAGCAGTGTCAAGCAATAACATTACGATCAGGAAAAGATTTGACAGACACAGCCAGTCGCGCACCCACGCGTGAGTTACAAGGGGAAATTGCGCGGCCGCGCGAGGTAGAACAGTTGGATGGTGAAGTAGAAACGTTGGAAAAATTTGAGGTTCAGCAGGAAGAGAAGAATAAAGCAGGTTTAGAAGAGAAGGCAAAGAGTCCAGTACAACCACTACATCCTCGAGTACCATATCCGTAGAGGCTAATTAAGCAGAAAGATGACAAACAGTTCAGCAAGTTTCTGGATGTATTTAAAAAGCTGCAAATTAATAAACCATTCGCCGAGGAATTGGAACAAATGCCAAGTTACGCAAAGTTTATGAAAGGTATATTGTCAAGGAAGAGAAGATTAGATGAATTCAAAATAGTAGCCTTGACAGAGGAATGCAGTGCAGTTCTCCAATGTAAACTACCTCCAAAGCTGAAAGATCCGAGTAGCTTCACAATTCCGTGCACCATTGGGAAGATAAACTTTAGCAAGTGTTTATGTGATCTGGGGGCAAGTATAAATTTGATGCCGTTGTCAGTGTTCAACCAGTTAGGATTACCGACTCCAAGGCCAACGAACATATCACTACAGCTAGCTGACAGATCCATTACCTATCCACGAGGAATTGTTGAAGATGTGTTAGTAAAGTCGGACAAATTCATTTTTCCGGCTGATTTTATCATCCTAGACTTCGAAGAGGACAAGAGTATACCGATAATACTAGGAAGACCATTCTTAGCCACGGACAGGACTTCAATTGATTTGCAAAGGGGGGAACTAACGATGCGTGTCCAAGAGCAAGAGGTCACATTTAATGTCTTTAAGGCGATAAAGTTCCCATCGGATGAAGAAGAATGCTTCTTGGTTAACTTGGTGGATTGGGGTCCGAAGGATGAATTACAGAAATCGAGAAATTTTGGACCGATGAAATATGTAATGGGCATAAATTCAGGGTCGAAGGTGGAACCGTTGACGGAAGCTGAGGTCATTAAATTTCGGGGTGCAGTGTTCAATAAGGAAGGCACCTCAAGTTTTGACGTGACGTGAAATTCAGAGATAGTCGAGCTAATTAACTATAACCTAGCGCTGGATGGGAGGCAACCCATCATTTCTACCCCCATTGATTCATTTTTTTAGTTATTCATTTTGGTTTATGTTAGTTAGTTAAGTCTAATTCATTGTTAAAGGATACTGGACACTCTTGCTCAAGTGTGTAGCAAGAATTGATTGACGAATACTTGTGTGACGTTAGCATCATGTGGCCACTAATTCATGACTTAACCATATTCCTTAATATCTGTGTAGGTACCATTGTTGGAAAACATCACTGATGAGGAGAATGAAATCAAACTTCAGAATGGCAGATACCAGGGTTGCGCAGCCGCGCGGCCCATGCAGCATAAACTCGCGCACCTACGTGCCAAGCCAATCTGACCATCGAACCTTTTGTAAGTCTCACGCCCGCGCGATCAGTGCACTACATTCTCGCGCAGCCACGCGCGGCACCGAATCCAGCTAGATCTGAACATTTTTAAAAGAGAGTCTTGGCTCATTTGGACTCTCAATTGCGATAATAACAGACGTGAAACTCTCTCCTCTCTATAACTCACGTCTCTATCTCTCTAGCAGTTACAGATTGAAGTCATATATCTCTCCATCAAATCTCCAAGAATTCCTCCACGTTCAAAGATCATCCACCTCTCATCCCTTCTATAAAGCTAGGGTTCTCAATTGGGTTTGCAGACACAAGGGTGAAGGTTATCAATTCACAAAGTTACATTCTCTCTCTCAGTAAGTTCATCTTCTATCTCTATCAACAATCTCAAATGGGTCCAAAGAGAGCACGACCATCTTCATCTTCCTCCACCTCCTCCTCTGGAAGTCACGAGGAAGACATTGTCGACCACAACAAGTTCTTATGTTTGGAGGCCCAGCAGGAGTACTATCGCATTGTCGCGAAAACATTCATCAAAGAAAGAGGATTTAGACCTGAAGGCCAAGATGGACAGCTTTGTGCCATGATCCACGAACGAGGATGAGGTGGACTGACTGCCGCGCCCACGCCCATTCCGATGAGCACAGTCCGAGAGTTCTATGCCAATGCCAAAGTCACCATGAACGATACTTATATGGTTCGTGGTGTCGAGGTAGACTACAGACCCTCTGCCATCCGAAACGTGTTGAGAATCACCGCAAGACCACCAACAGGGGCGGCCAATTGGATCACAGGGGCACATCTAGACACAGACTTGGAGCTTGTTATCGCTGAGTTGTGCGTGCCAGGCACGAAATGGACTTACAAAGTTGGCACGACCCAGCCTCGAATATTTCTAGCAGCCGCACTAAATCTATAAGCCAAGGCATGGAATCTGTTCATTTGTGCCAAGCTATTGCCTTCATCGCACCAACATGAGATCACGGCGGAAAGGGATGTAATTCTGTGGGGGATTATTACTGGCAAGTAAATTGATGTGGGGTATTTAATTCATCAAAATATTGTGAAGTATCTGAAGGAAACTACCATTGGGAGCATTCCACATGCTTCAGTGGTAGCCATGCTATGTGCACAGCAGGGGTGCAATTGGGGCAACAAACAAATGCAATATCCAAGTCAAGACATCACACATGCCACCATTGCTAAATTTGAGGACTGGGAAGGTGGTGAACCGCACCCGCGAGGATTGGGATTCATTCTCCGCCCCACCTTCTCAGAGCCATCCCAGCAACCCCCTCAGCCTGATGAGGCAGGTCCATCCACCCGAGCACACCCGGTTCCTAGCGATCGATAGCTTCGAAGGTTGGAGCGCAAAGTCGACGCCATGTATGACAACTTTGGAACATTTGCTACGGGACTCACTCAGGCATTTGCCGAAGCCTTCGCGCAACAAGGAACAATGCTAGAATGGCCTCAGTTTGGAATAGCAGTGCCGTATTTTCAACCAGATTCACCACCAGAGGAGGGTGGTCAAGCCGATCGTTAGGGGAGTTTTTATGTACCCTTTACCTTCATTCAATGGGGACATTGAATATTTTAAGTTTGGGGGTATTGGGGATCATAGCATAGTAGTTTAGTAGTTTAATTTTATTTAATGGATGCATGTTTAGTTAATTTTGCATGTTTATGTGTTTAGTTAAATTTTTGCAAAATTTTTAATTTTTATTCATTATGGATTGTGATAGTATGTTGTAGTTGCATGTCTCACACAAATTCTTGCTTAATAGAAATTTTTGCTTAGCCAATGATGATAGTGAATTGTGAAGGATTCTAGAGTATGTTGGATAACACAGCTTAGTTATAATGTTTTACACGATGAGATTCATATTGCTGTTTAAATACTTTCGGTATGCACAAACGTGTTCACAATCACTTGTAAGTTGAAGAAGTGTATGTTGCGTTGCTTGATAGAACATGTAGTTTTAAAAAGAGAAACATGTGGAAAGTGTTGTAGACTGTAGGAAACATTAACATGCAAGTTTTGGGAAAACATGGGTATGCTATGTATAAAAAATAATAATAATAACAAATAGCAATAACGTGGCTAGTCTTAATTCGGGGCCCTGGCTACTTGAGTAAGTACGCCCGAGGGGATTGTCTCTACACCTAGCGCCCTAAGGTCTTTCATGGTCTGGGAGTCGTTGGTTGAAAGCTCGCTAAGGGGTAGTAGTGTGCCTAATGGGTTAAGACATTGCACAGTCATGTGAAAAAAAAAAGAGAAAAAGAGAAAAAGAAAAGAAAAATAGCAATAAACACCGCGGAAAAGTGCGTAAATCGCCCTCGTGTGTAGCAATAAAGCTATAGACCCATTGTTGAACCTTAATTTGTGTTGATATGTTGAAATAGTCTGCGTTACATGAATATGCATGAGTCTTGCTTTAGACTGTAATTTTCTGTTTGGAGCAATGTAGCATATATTTTCTTTGCTTAGATCAAGTTGTTGGTGAACGCCACACATACACAACATTTCTATAGCATACATGAATTATCTAAGTGTATGATGTTATGCTTATAGTTTGGTTTGAGATTGTATTCTTGGATTTGGATAATTCACTGAGGTAATTTGGGCTGAAATTCTGTTATGGCAGGGATTATGTGAGACTAGTTTGCATCATAGAGTAGTTGCATAGTTGCGTAGTTTCATTTTCATTGTTCATTAGTATGTGTTGCTTGAGGGCAAGCAACAGTTCAAGTTTGGAGGTATTTGATAAGTGGTATTTTTACATACTTATTGCATACCAATTCATGCGAATTGTGCCCAGCTCAAGTACATTTTATTGTGTTTTAGTGGCATTTCACGTTATTTTGCATTGCATGTACTTAAAACTTCTTTTGGTGAATAAGTGCAGGAATCGGCTTAATTTTGGTGGAATTAGAGGCTAATGGGTGCGTAAAGGCGAGTGACAAGCAATGATGTGCATGGCATGGAGGTACAATGAAGCAAGGAGGCCAAGCAAGCAAGAGGATCAAGTATGAATGAACAAGCAGCAGCAGCAGAACCAGAACCAGTAGAGTACAAGCCGCATGGCGGGACAAGCTTAGACTCGCGCGCCCGCGCGAGTACATGGCTAAACAATGAGGACCTACTGCAAGTTGAGCGACCGCGAAGGGAGAAACGCGCGCCCGTGAGGTAGAAGACGCGCGCCCGCGCGAAAGGCCGGCTGGACTGGACATATACACTGCAAGTCTCGTGGCCGCGAGATTGGGAAGCTATAGAGGCGCGCGGCCGCGCGCAATGTTGATGTTGTAATTTTGTTTTATTTTTAATTCTTAATTAAATGATGTATAATTGTTTTTAAACGATTCTGACTGGTGTCAGATATATACTCTATAACTTTTAGTGTATTCTTTTCATAAAAACTAGGGTTTACACCTTGGGTGAGATTCCAACGTAGAACGAAGCAAAAAACGTCTACTTCTCTACTTCTTCTGGGAATTCTCTATCATCGTGGATTTTGATTATTATCTATTGGATTTCTATGAGGATTTAATAGTTGATCATTGGTTTCTATCCAGCGATTAGGTTTGATCGTTCTATCTTTCTTACTTCAATTGCTTGTTTATTGATTATGGTTAGCGTTGATCCCATGATGGCTTTTGGTTCAGTCATGAACTAAACTCCATTATGGGATTCTAACAGATTTTAATATGTAGTTTGGTTGTACATTTAAATGCTAGGGTTGTTTTGCATATCATATGGACTATCTGTCATGATTATTTTACATGCATGAATGCTTGATCACCATTCGTCTCAGTACTTGTATGGAATTGACAATGAACATATGGGTATGGATTGTAATCATGATGGCGTGCGAATATAGGGCTGTTGTATATGGCTTGCGTATTTTGTGAACCAGATAGACATATATTGTTTCACCGTATGAGCTAGAATAAGGTCTTGAGCTTCAAATCAATATAATTGCATTTTCACATAGACATATAGTTATTTTGGTTGTATTGGTGATTACATAGATTTTAACCTCTGTAGATGCTGTGTAAGTAGGTTATAGTGCATTGAAAAATGGTTATAACTCTCTTCGTGCTCTTGGCTATTTTCCTGTGATATGTGGACACTTCTTGCATGATAGTGGCGATTGAATGAAATATTAAATGAAGTTAGGATCCCATTATTTCCAAATTATATTTATTTCATTATTATCCTTATTTTTAGTTGGTAATCATAATTAGCTTAATTCAACAATTTTAGTCAATAGTCTAAGCATATAAATAAGGTGAGTTAATTGATGCATGATAGTTTAAATTTAACAACTTTCTCTATGGTATCGATACTCTACTTACTCAATATTACTTGTTGACCCGTGTATGCTTGCATGAGTTAGAGCTCTTTTATTAGAACTATAAAAGAGCAACAGGGAGATTTTAAAAAGAGGAGATTCAATAATGACCATGTAAAGACGTCATCACCAGCAGCAACTGGTTCTAAGGGAGGAGAACGACCACCGGTCGTATGCTATAAATATGGAAAAGAGGGACATATCAGCCCAAACTGCCCACAACAGTTCAAGGTATGCTATAATTATGGAAAAGAAGGACATATCGCTCGAGATTGTACGGTAGCAAAACCAAGTCCAGCGGGGATGGTGACTCAAAAGGCTGTCCCAAAAATGTCAAAGTCAACGGTTCCTGGAAGAGCATTTGTCGTGACTGGTCAAAATAAGAGGAACCCAAACGAGGTGATCATGGGTAAGCTAATCATAAATTCTTGCAAAGTTTATACCTTACTAGATACCGGTGCTACCCATTCATTTATCTCTCCTGCTTGTGCTCAACGTTTAAACTTAACTTCGGAGAAATTAGACTTTGATTTATCTGTGGAGACTCCGTTAGAAAAAACTTTCATCACATCCACTGTTTATAAATCTTGTTTGATCCAAGTTGGCACCATCACATTACCTATTTATCTTATCTCTTTAAAGATACTTGCTTTTGATGTGATTTTAGGGATTGATTAGTTAACTACTCATCATGCCAAAATTGATTATTTTCATAAGGTTGTTAGTTTTCATATTCCTAACCAACCTGTTGTACGAATTCAAGCAACTAAACCACTAAAATCAATCACTGTCATATCAAGTCATAAAGCTATTCGTTTATTGAAAAACGGATGTCAAGCTTTCTTAGCCCATGTTATGGATTTGAATAAAGACACACTTTGAATAATATTCCTGTTGTTAGTAAATTTCCTGACGTATTTCCTGAAGAACTTCCCGGTCTACCCCCAGAACGTGAAGTTGAATTCTTTATTGATCTTAAACCTGGTACAAAGCCCATTTCTAAAACCCCATATCGAATGGCTCCTATTGAACTTCAGGAGTTAAAAGTCCAACTACATGAATTGTTGGACATCGGTTTCATTCGTCCTAGTACATCTCCTTGGGGTGTTCCTGTTTTATTTGTAAAGAAGAAAGACGGGAGTATGCGACTTTGTATTGACTATCGGGAATTGAACCATGTCACCATCAAGAATAGGTATCCTCTACCTCGTATTGATGACCTATTTGACCAGTTGCAAGGAGCATAATTCTTCTCAAAGATCGATCTTCGTTCTGGATATCATCAGCTGAAGATTAGAACTGAGGATATTCCAAAGACAGCCTTTAGAACTCGGTACGGGCATTATGAATTCTTAGTCATGTCTTTTGGATTGACTAATGCTCCTGCGGCTTTCATGGATATGATGAACCGAGTATTCAAGGATTATTTAGATCAGTTCGTTGTTGTCTTTATTGATGACATCCTCATATATTCCAAAAGCTGTGAAGATCATGAGCACCATTTGAAGCTGGTACTCCAAAGGCTTCGTGAAAACAAGCTATATGCCAAGTTGAAGAAATGTGAGTTCTGGCTTGAGGAAGTAGCATTCCTTGGGCATGTGGTGACAAAAAATGGAGTATCTGTCAACCCAGCGAAGATTGAAGCAATACAAAGTTGGGAGCAACCGAAGTCGGTGACCTAAGTACGTAGCTTTCTGGGTTTAGCTGGTTATTATCGGAGATTTGTCGAAGGATTTTCTCGAATTGCTACTCCGTTAACTCAGCTGACTCGGAAAGATACAAAATTCGTATGGAGCGAAGAATGCGAGAAGAGTTTCCAAGAGCTTAAGAGGAGACTCATTTTGGCACCTGTTCTGACAATACCATCTAGTTCGGATGGATTTGTTATCTACAACGATGTTTCAGGCAAAGGGTTAGGATGTGTTCTCATGCAACATGGGAAAGTCATAGCTTATGCCTCAAGACAACTTAAAAAATATGAGAGGAATTATCCTACTCATGATCTAGAGTTGGTAGCAGTCGTTTTCACACTAAAGATCTGGAGTCACTATCTATATGGGGAGAAAGTGGAGATATATTCAAACCATAAAAGCCTCAAATATTTCTTCACCCAAAATGAACTCAACATGCGGCAACGACGTTGGCTCGAGGTGTTAAAAGATTATGACCACACCATTCAATACCATCCTGGAAAAGCAAACGTGGTAGCTGACGTGTTGAGTAGAAGATCATATACAGGAATGAGTGCGATGATGTCAAGTATACGCATAGAACCAACTTTAATCGATAAAGTTAAAGTTGCTCAAGCCACCGACCCGGAGCTGATGCGTATGAAGAAGAAAGTACAAGAAGGTGCTATTCCGGAAGCAAGAATCGATGAAGAAGGAATACTTCGAGTCCACTCCAGACTTTATGTTCCTAACGACTCTGATTTGAAATACAAGATCATGACGGAGGCACATAATACACCATTTTCAATCCATCCTGGAAGTACCAAAATGTATCGTGATCTTCGACATACATTTTGGTGGAACAATATGAAGAGAGAGATTGCGAAGTTTATCTCGAGGTGTTTAACTTTTCAACGTGTAAAGGCGGAGCATCAAGTTCCTAAGGGTCCATTGCAACCACTTGAGATTTCGAAATAGAAGTGGGAACACATTACCATGGATTTCGTTACGGGTCTTCCCAAGGTTTCTCAAGGTATACATGCTATTTGGGTTATTGTTGATAGATTAACCAAGTCTGCTCATTTCTTACCAATACGGGAGACTTATTCCCTTGAAAGTCTTGTTCATATATATGTAAATGAGATTGTGAGATTGCATGGCATGCCAGTATCCATAGTTTCGGATCGTGACCCAAGATTCACTTCACGATTTTGGATTAGTTTACAAAAAGCTATGGGCACATATTAACGATTCAGTTCGGCATACCATCCTCAAACGGACGGACAATCAGAGAGGACTATTCAAACTCTTGAAGATCTATTAAGACTCTGTGTCCTAGACTTCAAAGGGAGTTGGGATAAGTATTTACCATTGGTGGAATTCTTCTACAACAACAATTATCAGGCAAGTATAGGTGTGGCTCCATTTGAAGCATTATATGGACGAAAGTGTCGCTCTCCAATATGTTGGGATGAGGTGGGTGAAGGAACATTATTGGGACCCGAGTTGGTACGTATGACTACGGAAAAGATCCAAATGATTCGATAACGTATACGAATGGCATAGGATCGACAAAAGAGTTATGTGGATCTTCATCGAAAGGACGTGGAATTTAGTATTGGGGATCATGTATTGTTGCCTGTTGCTCCATGGAAGGGAGTTACAAGATTTGGGAAAAGAGGAAAGCTCAATCCGTGATTTATTGGTCCATTTCAGATTTTTGACTGAGTAAGAAATGTAGTCTATAGACTCGTGTTACCTCCAAGTATTTCAAATAAGCAAATATTCTTCTTGTCAGTGGTTATAAAATATTCATTGTTGTCGGGGAATATTAGTTTGGTCGTGGAATATTCTTACTGTCAGGGAATATTCATACGACGGTGCAGCTTTGTGTGGGCCCCATAACGGAAAGCGATTGGATGAAGAAAACTACAAGTATAAGTTGTTTATAAATAACGGCGTAGTTGTTACCGTTAATACTATTGGAATATGTGGTTAAAACACAGCAGCACGCGGTATTGCACCAATTATTGATTCTTACGTAAGAAGACACTACTCAATAATTGTTACAGTAGTTACTGGTCAATATTTTATTTGATTGATTTAATAATTGCTACGTTGATATTTTATATTATTGTTGTTTCAATAATTGTCACTACACAGTATTTTCATTATCAAATCAATAATTCATATTATTTGAATAATATTATTAGATAACATTATTGGTAATGTCTAGAAAGTTCTGTCTAAGGAGAGGTTTGGACACGTAATTATGCGCCAGTAAGGAGAAATCATTATTGGAAAGCCCCCTCTTTCCTGGGAACGGCCTGGTTGTCAGTATTGTGATTCTATAATATTATTTGTGAATAATTAATTATTGATTTATATGATAAAGAAAATATTCATTTTATGTGGATATAGATGGAGAAAATTTTAAAGTGACAATTGTTGAAAAATTGATATTTTATCTTTTCTGATAAATAATTCATCTAAATATATTATTATATTTTAATAATATAATAATAGTGATATTTTTACAATGAATGTGGGATATATGAGTTTATGAGGAGGAGAAGTATTTTTTTTACTAAAAATATTTAAAACATATTTTTCATGTTTGTGGACCCCATTTCTTGACTGAAATTTGATTATAGCCTGCAAAATTGTCCGTATGTGGATTTCGGTGAATTTCTGCTTGGAATTTGGAAAAACTTAAACTTACAAAGTTGTAGATAATGGAATTTTCTATGAAAAAGACATAAGGTTCGAATTTTTCTGACAAAATGGCTATTTATTATGAATTATTGAAGTTCCAAAGTTCTAGAATAAATTGATTTTTAAAAGTTTTAATAATGTTTTTCAAGAAAAACGTTTTTGATGAGATGAGTGGGTCTCACATGTGATATAAATAAGCTGAAATCAGATTTCAAAGGTGGGCGCGACAATTTTATAAATATACTAATATTTTATTAAATTTTTTGCTTTGGTGTTCTAAACATTTTCCTATAAATAGGGTGCTTAGGTTAGAATTAAAAATCACACCAGAAGCTGAAGTTTTCTCTCTCTATATTATCGAGCGTATTCTTATGAGAATTTTTGTAAGACTCCAGATTTTATGAAATAAAAGTATTCAATTTTTCTTATAATTATTATTCAGTAAATGGTTAAATTGATAAAAGTTTAAAGTTAATGGTGATATATGTAAAATTTTCAAAATACGCAAGTGGTTATAAATTACTCATTTCTGTTGGAGAATATTCGTTTGGTCGTGGAATATTTTTGTTATCGGAGAATATTCGTACGACGGCGCAGTCATTTGTGGGCCACATAATAGAATAACTGTTAGATGAAGAAAATAACAAGTTTGAGTTTTTATAAATAACGGCGTAGTAGTTATCGTTAACACTGTCAGAATACCTCGTGGTTAAAATACAGTAATATGCGTGGTTGCACAGTACCACACGGTATTGCACAGTATTTTTGAATTATTGATTCTTACTTAAGAAGGTACTACTCAATAATTGTTACAGTAATATTTTATTTTATTGATTCAATAATTGTTGCATTGATATTTTATATTATTGTTATTTCAATAATTGTCACTGCACAGTATTTCCCATTATCAGATCAATAATTCATATTATTTGAATAATATTATTAGATAGCATTATTGGCAATGTCTAGAAAGTTCTGTCAAGAAGAGGTTTGGTCACCTAATTGCGCGCCAGTAAGGAGAAATCCTTATCGGAAAGCCCCCTCTTTCCTGGGAACGGCCTGGTTGTCATAATTGTGATTCTGTAATATTATTTGTGAATAATTAATTATTGATTTATATAATAAAGAGATATTTATTTGATGCGTATATAAATGATGGATTTATTTATGTGGTTATAAATGAAGGAATTAATGTTGAGGTGTTTTATCAGTATTTCGTCGGATTGGAGGTATTAAAAGGTCAAATCGGTGTTCTTAAAGCTCTATTGCGTGAGTTATAATTCTAAGCCGACCATTGGATCGTTGTGATTTTTGGATATGTTATACATATATAAGTTGAGTATATATCCACAAATTTTGAACCGTTGAAAATTAACAAATGATTTGTATGAATTTTACAAGGTGTTAAAACGGTGTTGAAAATCATCCGTTTATGGATTTCGGATATTTTTTATCTGGAATTTGGAAAAACTTAAAGCTACAAAGTTGTAGAGAATTCGATTTCGTGTGGAATGGACATAAAATTCGTATTTTTCTGATAAACGGGCTATTTTTTATGAATTATTGAAGTTTTAGAAAAAATAAAAAATTTTATTAAAATTGGGTGGGACCCACTTTTGGTTGTTAGGAAAGGTGGCTGATTTTTGGGTGGGCCCCACTGTGATGGTTGTTGATTTTTCAAAGTGGCTTGCGTAGGGAGAAAAAAAAGATTATAATAATATTTTATTATTTAGTCTCCTATGGCATTCTAGCATTTTCCTATAAATAGGCGCTTAAGTTAGAATTGAAAATCATACGAGAAACAAGTTTTATTTCTCTCTATATTGTCGAGCATATTTTTGTGAGTATTTAGATACTTGAAGAGTTGCTATTCAGTGCAAGTTTTCTTCGGCTTTACATCCGATATTCTAGTCAGAAATACTGCTCTTTTGAGGTAAGGGATTTTAAGTATTGTTATGTTTTTCATGTTTTGTAATTTTTTCGACCTTCAAAAATTTTGGAAAAATTTGAAATAATAATTTGATGAGTTTCCTTGATTGTGTCCAAAAATGGCGATTTTTGGATGTATAGATTAGGAGTTATGGATTTTATGAGAAAAGACTATTTTAAAAGTAAACCCTTATAACTCCTTGTGGTTAACTCCAAAATTGGTAAAATTTTTATCGGGAGTACATCTATATAATATCAGTATATTCTGTAAATTTCGGAATTTTTGGATAAAAATATAATTTATGATAAATGTCTAAATATTCGGCAGTTTTGGCCATTGAAAAATAGTAAATGAATTTTAAAAATTCCGAGAAAAATATATGTTCAATATGGGACTATGTTCTACTAAATCCCAGAAAAGAAAATTTGTTTGTACTGATTTAGTATTTTTCTTGAAAATGGACTAGTTATGAGTAAATGAATTAAATATGTTATGTGAAGTAATAAAATTGAAAAATAAGATTTTATGGCTTGAGAATCCTATATATGGTATATGCAGATTTTTGATGAGGTTGTTGGTTATTGGTGATGAAATCTTATGAGTTTGGCATTTTAGTATGATTAAATATATTAATTAGTAAAATGTAAACAATTAAAATAAATTATTTATAAGTTTAAGAAATGATTAAAATATTGTGGTAGTATTAATAATATTAGATTCTAAGATTATTAAGTGATTTATAAGATTTCAAAAAAAAAAAAAAAAAAAAGTGATTTATAACATTTGGGTTAAGGTGTTATGAAATCATTGATTTATGAATCTTACTCTTGAAATTAAATGCAGTTGTTGATCGTATTATTTTTATTATCATATATAACATTTTTATAATCCCGATGATGAAATTTCTCTTTGACTTAAGTGTAAAGATGGATAGATTATTGGTATGATCGTGACTATGGGTTCTCTTTGGCCAGTAGTGCAAAGATGAATTGTTAACTGGTATGATCATGACCATTGAATTTATAATTGAATATTTTTAGCTTAAGGGAAAAGGTGAATTGATCAACATGGTTATAATTATTGTTTATATAAATTCTGAAATGATTATATATTTCTTTGAGATATGAATATTTTGGCCTGTAGTGCAAAGATGAATTGTTAATGAATATCTTTGGCGTGTAGTGCAAAGATGACCTGTTGTTGAATATCTTTGGCATGTAGTGCAAAGACGACCTGTTGTTGAATATATTTGGCATGTAGTGCAAAGATGAACTGTTAATGAATATCTTTGGCCCGTAGTGCAAAGATGAACTTATTAGTATGATTATGAACAGAAACTGTGATTTGTTATAACCATGATATTTGATGTTCCAGGTAAAGACAGGTGATGTAAATTATCTTTGTCCTGGATGAGAAGAGGAATTTAGAATCACAATTATGATTATGAGTTAATCATATGATTGTGGAAAAGAACTATTGATTGATGTTACAGGGATAAACATTGTTGGTGGACTTTTAATGTGGAAAAGATAATAGACTTTATAGTCTATTTGACTCTTCTAATGGATTGCTCGTTCCGCTGCAACTATGGTTGAAAAGTTTTATCATCTACCATATGTTCTAAATCTTTGATTTATTACTGATGAAGGCTATTGATAATTTAATTATCTTTAGTCATGATATTCTTTACTGAGCTAGTTGTGCTCACCCTTTTGCTTCTCAATTCCTTTCAGGTAACAAGTGTGTATCTGGGTCGAGCGGGGGTAACAGGAGAATAGAATGGTGGTCTATAGCTGTTGAGGTTCTCCCTAAATAGTATGAAAATAATTTTATTGAGAACTTTAGATAAGTGTGTTGTATTGTATACGTCATTTGATATTTAATTATGGTGAACCGAATAGGGTGAGGCGAACCCAACTTTGGAAGGGTGTTTTGTCACTATCATACAAGATGTCTAATGATATACAACCTCGTGTTATCATAAGACAGGGTTGTGCACATTATACGCCCCCAAAATAGGTATACATCACCCATCTTGAGTCGCCAAATACATGATAAAAAATTCAAAAACAACTTAATAATACAACTGTCGTGTAAAATACGACAAAATACAAACTGAGAGTTTTAATAAGAATATTGGCATCTAGACAATATCCATACTCAAAAGAATAATTCTCTGGCTTAAAACGCACAGACAGGATATTCTAACAGAATAATAAAGACGGAACTAGGTCCGGCGTAAAACGCACAGACAGGATATTCCAACAGAATAATAAAGACAGAACCAGGTCCGGCGTAAAACGCACAGACAGGATATTCCAACAGAATAATAAAGACTGGAATAACAGAAGAATTTTACCAAGTATAGGGTAGCCCGCGTATACAGGTTATTCCAACAGAATAATAAATAATGGAATAACAGAAGAATTTTACCAAGTATAGGGTAGCCCGCGTATACAGGTTATTCCAACAGAATAATAAATAATGGAATAACAGAAGAATTTCATCAAGTAAAGGGTAGCCCGCGTATACAGGTTATTCCAACAGAATAATAAACAATGGAATAACAGAAGAATTTCACCAAGTATAGGGTAGCCCGCGTATACAGGTTATTACAACAGAATAATAAATAATGGAATAACAGAAGTTCTCTTCATGAATACAAAAGAATAATACCCTTTATCTTAGAAGAAACTGGATATAGGAAAAGAAAGATAGCAGACTTCTCTTCTTCTTTCTCTCTATAATTTTCTCTCTGGAGTTTCAGTGAATTCGTAAGAAATAATGAAGGAATTGGCTTTTATTTATAGGAGAATGGAAAGGATACTATGCAATAAAATATTGTAATAAAACAAAACTAATAAAATATTATATATATATATATATATATATATATAATATTATCATTCACGGGTTACAACCCCGTGCATCAAAGTTCCACCACCAGATTTCCAAACCTTTATATATATATATATATATATATATATATATATATATATATATATATATATATATATATATATATATATATATATATATTATATAAAACCAAATTTATTCAATATATATATAACTTCCATTCCCTGCAAAATACTCCATCCGTGAATAACTTTTGAAAAAGCCTCCCAGCAATCCAATTTTCCACATATGGGCCCCACGTGTGGGCCCACCTTTATTATATTAAATAACTTTCTACCGATTATTTTAAAAAATGAGTAAGTCAGGGTCCATATAGTAAGCCAATTTACTTCATAAAATTCCCTCAATATTTTTAACAACATATATCATCATTATTATAATTCACAATATTAATCGACCAGATCGTTCCCAGGAAAGAGGGGGCTTTCCAATAAGGATTTTTTCCTATTAGCGCGCAATTAGGTGACCAAACCTTTCCTTGGCAGAACTTCTAGACATCGTTAATATTGCAAATAATGATATTAATAACTCTGTCATCTCAATTATTGATTTAATAATATATAAAATATCCACAATAATTAAATCAAATAACGTGAGATACTATGTAGCAATTACTGTAGCAATAATTGAACAAAACTAAGTGACTTCTCACGTAAGCATCAATAATCAATACCGTGTGCTACTATACAACCACGCATATTACTTTACTTTTACTACCGAGTAGTTCAATAGTATTAACGGTAAAACTTCCGTCGTTATTTTTAATGAAATATTTTTGTCGTTTTCTCAATCCGATAATAATTTTGTTGTGGGGTCCACCAATAATTGTGTCGTCGTACGAATATTCCTTGTTAAAACGAATATTCCCTAACAAATCAAATATTATAAACAACTTGCATTGTAAGACCCTAAATTATTAATAAATGAAATTTAATTTCCTCTATTTATTATTTTGAAATAGTAAAGGGTTGATTTGATTAATGTGGTTAGTTATGGGTAAAATATGCAAATATTTCAAATAAGCAAGTGGTTATAAAATACTCATTGTTGTCGGAGAACATTCGTTTGGTCGTGGAATATTCTTGCTGTCGGGGAATATTCATACGACGGCGCAGTCTTTTGTGGGCCCCATAACGGAAAGCGGTTGGATGAAGAAAACGACAAGTACAAGTTGTTTATAAATAACGGCGTAGTTGTTACCTTAATACTGTTGGAATACCCGGTGGTTAAAACACAGTAATATGCGTGGTTGCACAGTAGCACACGGTATTGCACCAATTATTGATTATTACGTAAGAAAGCACTACTCAATAATTGTTACAATAATTACTGTTCAGTATTTTATTTTATTAATTCAATAATTACTGCGTTGATTTTTTTTATATTACTGTTATTTCAATAATTGTCACTACACATTATTTTTTATTATCGGAGCAATAATTCATATTATCTGAATAATATTATTAGATAACATTATTGGCAATGTCTAGAAAATTCTGTCTAAGGAGAGGTTTGGTCACCTAATTGCGCGCCAGTAAGGAGAAATCTTTATTGGAAAGCCCCCTCTTTCCTGGGAACGACCTGGTTGCCAGTACTGTGATTCTGTAATATTATTTGTGAATAATTAATTATTGATTTATATGATAAGAAAAATAATGATTTTATTTGGATATAGATGGAGAAAATTTTTAAAGTGACAATGCTAAAAATTAATATTTTATCTTTTCTAATAAAATAATATTTTATTATATTATTATAATATAATAATGGTGATATTTTTACAATGAATGTGGGATATATGAGTATATAAGGAGGAAGAGTATTTTTGTTGCAAAAGTTGTTTAACACATATTTTGTGTGTCGGTGGTCTCCATTTCTTGACTGAAATTTGATTATAGCTTGTAAAATCGTCCGTTTATGAATTTCGGTCAATTTTTGTTTGGAATTTGGAAAAACTTTCTTCTGCAAAGTTGCAGAGAATTGAATTTCCTATAAAAGTAGGCGAGATTTGAATTTTCTGATAAAAGGGCTATTTATTATGAATTATTGAAGTTCCGAAGTTCCAAAATAATTAATTTTTGGAAGTTTTATTTATGTTTTAAAAGAAAAACGTTTTTTAAATGTTTGGGGACATCTTTAACATGTGCTAGATGGCTGAAATCAAATTTCAAAGTGGGCATAGGAATTTGTTTTATATATAATATTATTATATTCAATTTTCTGCTTTGGTGTTCTAAGCAATTTCCTATAAATAGGGTGCTTAGGTTAGAATTGAAAATCATACCAGAAACTGCAGATTTCTCTCTATTTCTCTCTTTATAATATCGAGTGTATTTTGTTAGTATTTTAGTACTTTGAGTATTACTATACGGTGCAAGTTTTTCAGCACTATATCTAGTATTCCAGTCATAAGTACTATTCTTTCTAAGGTAAGGGATGTTATTTTCTTCTCAAATGATATTATTTCTTCAATATCATTATGCTGAAATATTGGTTGGAACTTTTTATCAAATTTGGAACTTTTTCATGTCGGAGTTACTATTCATGAGTTACTATTCATGAGTTACTATTCATAAGTTACTATTCACGAGTTATTATTCATGAGTTACTATTCACGAGTACTATTCACGAAGCATGATGATGTTTTTTGTGAAATTTCTATCTTTTGGTGTCAGAGTTACTATTCATGTATACGAAATTATTCACGTATACGGCACTATTCACCGAAAAATGAAATTTATTCTTTTCATCAAAAATATCTATTCTGGACACTAGCTTTGATTGTATTCATGTTTTGATCATTCTTGAATTTTACCCCACTCTGGTTATTTATGAAGTATTTTTGAATAGGAATTGTTTAAAGTACGAATCCTTAATATTTGTTCTTTTGCTTCACTAGATTCGTTTTCTTTAAAATATTTTTCATCATTCTCAGTCCTAAATGATGATATAACTGAATATCTTTGGCCTGTAGTGCAAAGATGAATGATTTCTTGATGAATATCTTTGGCCCGTAGTGCAAAGATGAACAATTGTTGAGATGAACATGACCGACTGATGAATATCTTTGGCCCGTAGTGCAAAGATGAACAGGTGTTTAGATGAACATGACCAACTGATGAATATCTTTGGCCTGTAGTGCAAAGATGAATATTTGATTCCAGATATATATTGATTGATGTTACAGGGATAAAATATCGACGATGAACTTTTAAATTCATATATGGAAGATAGTAGTTTGCATTCTCTACTTAACTCTTCTAATGAATTATTATTTCTGCTGCGAAGATTGATTTAAAACTGGTTGTCTATTGTATTCTATTAGATTTTTTCCTGTTGAGGACTAACGATAATTTATTCTATATTATCTTAGTCATAATGTTCTTTACTGGGCTAGTTGAGCTCACCCTTTTCCTTTTTGTTCCATTTTTCTTCTCAGGAGGCGAGAATATAGCGGGAACTAGTCGGAGTGTGGAGTGATGGTTCAAGATAGCTGTTTTAGTAATCCTCACTATTTTGTAAAATAGTGTATCAATAATTGTAATGAGGACTTATTTGTGTGTGGATATTGTCTAGATGACAATATTTGTATTTAAACTCACAGTTTTTATGTTGTATTAATAAAGTTGTAGTTGTTTCTGTACTATGTATTTGGCGACTCAGAATGGGTGTTGTATACCTATTTTGGGGGCGTCACAGTTGCTATCAGAGCTTAGGGATATGATCTCTGGTGTAGATCGGGAATAAAACTAGGAGGGGAGAGACGAGTAAATCCTTCGCTAGTGTGTCCTACCTAAGCTTATTTGTTGGTCGGTCATAATATAGGGGTATTATGTGATTTGTTAATTTGTTTAATTAACCCTTGTTTTATGATAGTATTTAAGAATGGCAGTTGAGAATATTAACGGTGGAGTTAATGAGATCGTGGAAACACCTTTAATCACCACCCAGGGGAACGTGTAACAGGAAGGCAATATTCCTCCTGTAAACAACACCACTGAGCAAACAATGAACGACGGAATGTTTAGGAGATTTTTGCAGTTCAAATAAAACCAGACGAAGGAGACTCGTGTACAGAATACGGGTGGAAATGATAGCAACGCGCGGCTTGTCACGGCCAAGCAGTTCAAAGAGTTGGGACCACCAGAATTTAAGGGAAAGCCGGATCCGATCATGGCGAAAACATGGGTCAAGCAAATTACCAAGATATTCGATGTCTTGGGATGCACGGAGGAACAGAAGGTTCCATTCGCCACCTTTATGTTCCGTGGCGAGGCAGATTACTTGTGGGAGTCTGTGAAACGTACCCAGCCTGCCGCACTCCGCATGTCTTGGGAAACTTTTTAGAAACTTTTCAACGAAAAATAATTTCCTGAAAGTATTCGCCATATGAAAGAGGTGGAGTTTATTAGACTAGAACAAAACAACATGACGGTGTCCCAATACGAGGCGAAGTTCGCAGAGTTATCAAGGTTTGCACCTCATTTGGTAGAGAATGAGGAACGAATGACGAGGATGTTTCTGAGAGGTTTAAAATCCGAGATTCGGCAATATCTTATCTCTCATAAATTTTCTTTATATTCAGATGTTGTCAACAGGGCTTAATTATTAGAGAGAGATAGCGAGTACGTTCAACCAAGAGACCGCAACCAGGATCATACCGGTGACAGTAGTCATCAGAACAACGATAACCAGCGGGGAGGAAAACATTCAGACAAAAGCGGTATCCACTCTGGTGGTACTCGTGGCCATGAAAATAGAAGAAGCGAGTCGGGAGGAGATTTTAAAAAGAGGAGATTCAATAATGACACTTTGAAGACGTCAACACCAGCAAAAACTGGTTTTAAGGGAGGAGAACGACCACCGATCGTATGCTATAAATGTGGAAAAGAGGGACACATCAGCCCAAACTGTCCACAACAGTTCAAGGTATGATATAATTGTGGAAAGGAAGGACATATCGCTCGAGATTGTACGGTAGCGAAACCAAGTCCAGTGGGGATGGTGACTCAAAAGGCTGTCCCAGAAAAGTCAAAGTCAACGGTTCCTGGAAGAGCATTTTTCGTGACTAGTCAGAATGCGAGGAACCAGAACGAAGTTAGCACGGGTTAGTTAATTATAAATTCTTACGAAGTTTATACATTATTAGATACCGGTGCTACCCATTCATTTATCTCTCCTGCTTATACTCAACGTTTAAACTTGACTCTGGAGAAAATTAAACTTTGACATATCTGTGGAAATTCCGTTAGGAGAAATTTTCATCACATCCACTGTTTATAAATCTTGCCTGATTCAAGTTGGCACTATCACATTACCTGTTTATCTTATTTCTTTAAAAATTCTTGCATTTGATGTGACCTTAGGGATTGATTGGTCAACCACTCATCATGCTAAATTTATTGCTTTTGTAAGGTTGTTAGTTTTCATATTCCTAAGCAACCTGTTATTCGAGTTTAAGCAACCAAACCATTGAAATCAAACACTTTTATATCAAGCCGTAAAGTCATTCGTTTATTGAAAAATGGATGTCAAGCTTTCTTAGCCATGTTATGGACTTAAACAAAAATACGAATGATATTTCTGTTGTTAGTAAATTTCCTGAAGAATTTCTTGGCTTACTCCCAAAGTGTGATATTGAATTTTATATCGACTTTGAACCCGGTACAAAACCCATTTCTAAAAATCTCATGGCTCCTATTGAACTTCAGGAGTTAAAAACCCAACTGTAGAAGTTGATACCCGAGCCTTTATCTGGTGATTTCCTTTGTGGAATGCACCGAAGCCAGACTCTTCATAGGGGACACAATATTCGTGCGATAGTAAACTGATAGGTGTCCTTGTAACGTGCTATCCAAGGTTGGGATATGAGTCATAGTTGAGAACAGCCTAAGTCGGTAATCGAAATACGTAGCTTTCTAGGCTTAGTTGGTTATTATCGGAGATTCGTTGAAGGATATTCTCGAATCGCTATTCCATTAACGCAGCTGACTCATAGAGATACAAAATTCGAATGGAGCAAGGAATGTGGGAAGAGCTTCGAAGAACTCAAGAGGAGACTCATTCCAGCACATGTTCTGACCATGCCATCCTGGAAAAGCGAACGTGATAGCTGACGTGTTGAGTAGAAGATCGTATACAAGTACGAGTACAATATTGTCAAAGACTTATTTCTTATAATTTACAAATAATAGAGATGGAGATGAAAACTCTAGGTATCCACGTGATGATATACGAGTATAATCGACTTTAATCGATAACGTTAAAGCTGTTCAAGCTACACACTGGAGCTGATGAATTTGAAGAAGGAGGTGCAAGAAGTTGTTATTTCAAAAGTGAGAATTGGCGATGTGAGCAAAGCTCAAACTTTCGATTAATTAATCCATTTGAAATTCTCGATCGAATAGGAACTGTGGCCTATAGACTCGTTTTACTGCCAAGTATGTCGCGTGTTATAACGTTTTTTTTTGTACCGATGTGGACGAATCGAACCATGTTATTGAGTTAGAATCGGACGAAATAGCTGAAGACTTAACGTACGAAGAGGTACCTGTCAAGATGTTGGATGGGAAGAAGCATGTCCTACGCACGAAGGTCATACCACAAGTTAAAGTTTTGTGGAGAAATCATGCTATAGAGGAAATGACATTGGAGTTGGAAACGGAAATGAAAGCCAGGTATTCTCATCTTTTCGAAACACCAGTTACGTACGTCTATTTCGAGGACGAAATTTCATAAGGAGGGGAGGATGTAAGACCCCGAATTTTTTTTAAATAAAAATGGAATTTCCTCTATTTTTTATTTTGAAATAGTAAGGGTGAATTTGATTAATGTGGTTAGTTATGGGTAAAATGCGCAAATATTTTAAATAAGCAGGTGGTTATAAAATATTCATTGTTGACGAGGAATATTCGTTTGGTCGTGGAATATTCTTGCTGTCGGGGAATATTCGTACGACGGCGCAGTCTTTTGTGGGCCCCATAACGGAAAGCGATTGGATGAAGAAAACGACAAGTATAAGTTGTTTATAAAAAACGGCGTTGTTGTTACCGTTAATACTGTTGGAATACTCGGTGGTTAAAACACAGTAATACGCGTTGTTGCACAGTAGCACATGGTATTGCACCAATTATTGATTCTTACGTAAGAAGGCACTACTCAATAATTGTTACAGTAATTACTGTTCAGTATTTTATGTTATTGATTCAATAATTGCTGCATTGATATTTTATATTACTGTTGTTTCAATAATTGTCACTACACAGTATTTTCCATTATCGAAGCAATAATTCATATTATCTGAATAATATTATTTGATAACATTATTGTCAATGTCTAGAAAGTTCTGTCTAAGGAGAGGTTTGGTCACCTAATTGCGCGCCAGTAAGGAGAAATTCTTATTGGAAAGCCCCCTCTTTCCTGGGAACGGCCTGGTTGCTAGTACTGTGATTCTGTAATATTATTTGTGAATAATTAAATTATTGATTTATATGATGAGGAAAATATTGATTTTATGTGGATATAGATGGAGAAAAATTTTTAATGTGACAATTGTTGAAAATTGAAATTTTATCTTTTTCTGATAAAATAATTCATTTAAATATATTATTTTAATAATATATTAACGGTGATATTTTTATAATGAATGAGGGATATATGAGTTTATGAGGAGAAAGAGTATTTTTGTTGCAATAAATATTAAAAACAGATTTTGTGTGTCGGTAGACCTATTTCTTGACTGAAAATTTGATTATAGTCTGTAAAATCGTCCGTTTGTGAATTTCGGTCAATTTCTGTTTGGAATTTGGAAAAACTTCCTTCTGCAAAGTTGTAGAGAATTGAATTTCCTATTAAAAGTCGCGAGATTCGAATTTTCTGGCAAAAGGGCTATTTATTGTGAATTATTGAAGTTCTGAAGCTCCGAAATAATTGATTTTTGGAAGTTTTAATTATTTTAAATAATAAAAACGTTTTTTATTTATTTTTCTAGAAGGTAGCATGTGGTTTGTATTCTGATTTTCAGATTCTAAGAATACGTAGAAATTTTTTATATATATTATTATTATAATAAATTTTCTGCTTTGGTGTTCTAAGCAATTTCCTATAAATAGGTGCTTAGGTTAGAATTGAAAATCACACCAGAAACTGAAGTTTTCTCTCTCTATATTATCGAGCGTATTCTTGTGAGTATTTTGAGTATACTTTGAGTATTGCTATACGGTGCAAGTTCAAGTCATAGCCTATATCCGGTATTTTAACTAGAAGTGCTGTCTTTCGAGGTAAAGGATGTTATTTTCTTCTCAAATGATATTATTTCTTCAATATCATTATGCTGAAATATTGGTTGGAAGTTTTTATCAAATTTGGAACTTTTTCATGCCGGGGTTACTATTCATGAGTTACTATTCATGAGTTACTATTCACAAGTTACTATTCATGAGTTACTATTCACGAGTTACTATTCACGAGTACTATTCACGAAGCGTAAAGATGTTTTTTGTGAAATTTCTATCTTTTGGTGTCGGAGTTACTATTCACGTATACGGCACTATTCACGTATACGGCACTATTCACGAATACGACACTATTCACCGAAAAAATAAAATTTCTTCTTTTTGTCCAAAATATATATTCTGGATACTAGCTTTGATTGGATCTATGTTTTGATCATTCTTGAATTTTACTTCAGTATGATTATTTATGAAGTATTTTTGAACTCGAATTGTTTAAAGTACGAATCCTTAATACTTGTTATTTTGTTTCACTGGATTCGTTTCCTTTAAAATATTTTTCATCATCCTCAGTCCTAAATGATGGTATTACTGAATATCTTTGGCTTGTAGTGCAAAGATGATTGATTTTATTATGAATATCTTTGGCCCGTAGTGCAAAGATGTACAGGTGTTGAGATGAACATGAACAATTGATGAATATCTTTGGCCCGTAGTGCAAAGATGAACAGGTGTTGAGATGAACATGACCGACTGATGAATATCTTTGGCCTGTAGTGCAAAGATGAATATTTGATTTGATTTGAGATATATATTGATTGATGTTACAGGGATAAAATATTGATGATGGACTTTTAAATTCATAGATGTTAGTAGATTTCATTCTCTACTTAACTCTTCTAATGAATTGTTGTTTCCGCTGCAGTTGTTGATCTAAAACTTGTTGTCTATTGTATTCTATCAGATTTTTCCCTGTTGAAGACTAAGGATAATTTGTTGTACATTATCTTAGTCATAATATTCTTTACTGGGCTAGTTGAGCTCACCCTTTTCCTTGTTGTTCCATTTTTCTTCTCAAGAGGCGAGAATGTAGCGAGTACTAGTCGGGGTATGGAATGAAGGTTCTAGAGAGAGTTGTTTAGTAGTCCTCACCATTTTTTCTGTAAAATTATGTATCAATAATTATGATGGGGATTTATTTGCATGTGGATATTATCTAGATGATAATGTTTGTATTCAAACTCACAGTTTATGGGTTGTAAAAGTTGTAGTTGTTTCTGTACCATGTGTATTTGGCGACTCAAAATGGGTTGGATGGAATGGACCTATTTTGGGGTTGTCACAAATTTCATAAGGAGGGGAGGTTGTATGACCCCAAATTATTAATAAATGAAATTTAATTTCCTCTATTTATCATTTTAAAATAGTAAGGGCTAATTTGATTAATGTGGTTAGTTATGGGTAAAATGTGAAAATATTTCAAATAAGCAAGTGGTTATAAAATACTCATTGTTGTCGGAGAACATTCATTTGGTCGTAGAATATTCTTGCTGTCGGGGAATATTCGTATGACGGCGCAGTCTTTTGTGGGCCCCATAACGGAAAGCGATTGGATGAAGAAAATGAAAAGAATAAGTTATTTATAAATAACGGCGTAGTTGTTACCTTTAATACTGTTGGAATACCCGGTGGTTAAAACACAGTAATATGCGTGGTTGCACAGTAGCACATGGTATTGCACCAATTATTGATTCTTACGTAAGAAAGCACTACTCAATAATTGTTACAGTAATTACTGTTCAGTATTTTATTTTATTGATTCAATAATTGCTGCATTGATTTTTTATATTACTGTTATTTCAATAATTGTCACTACACATTATTTTTCATTATCGGAGCAATAATTCATATTATCTGAATAATATTATTAGATAACATTCTTGGCAATGTCTAGAAAGTTCTGTCTAAGGAGAGGTTTGGTCACCTAATTGCGCGCCAGTAAGGAGAAATCTTTATTGAAAAGCCCCCTCTTTCCTAGGAACGGCCTGGTTGCCAGTACTGTGATTCTGTAATATTATTTGTGAATAATTAATTATTGATTTATATGATGAGAAAAATATTGATTTTATGTGGATATAGATGGAGAAAATTTTTAAAGTGACAATTGTTAAAAATTGATATTTTATCTTTTCTGATAAAATAATATTTTATTATATTATTATAATATAATAATAGTGATATTTTTACAATGAATATGGGATATATGAGTATATGAGGAGGAAGAGTATTTTTGTTGCAAAAGTTGTTTAACACATGTTTTGTGTGTCGGTGGACTCCATTTCTTGACTGAAATTTGATTATAGCTTGTAAAATCGTCCGTTTATGAATTTCGGTCAATTTCTGTTTGGAATTTAAAAAAACTTTCTTCTGTAAAGTTGTAGAGAATTGAATTTCCTATAAAAAAATTGTGAAATTTGAATTTTCTGATAAAAGAGCTATTTATTATGAATTATTGAAGTTCCGAAGTTTCAAAATAATTGATTTTTGAAAGTTTTATTTATATTTTAAAAGAAAAACATTTTTTAAATGTTTGTGGACATCTTTAACATGTGCTAAATGGCTGAAATCAGATTTCAAAGTGGGCGTATGAATTTGTTTTATATATAATATTATTATGTTTAATTTTCTGTTTTGGTGTTCTAAGCAATTTCTTATAAATAGGGTGCTTAGGTTAGAATTGAAAATCACACCAAAAACTGCAGATTTCTCTCTATTTCTCTCTCTATAATATCGAGCGTATTTTGTGAGTATTTTAGTACTTTGAGTATTGCTATACGGTGCAAGTTCTTTCAGCACTATATCTAGTATTCCAGTCAGAAGTACTATTCTTTCTAAGGTAAGGGATGTTATTTTCTTCTCAAATGATATTATTTCTTTAATATCATTATGCTGAAATATTGGTTGGAACTTTTTATCAAATTTGAAACTTTTTCATGTCGGGGTTACTATTCATGAGTTACTATTCACAAGTTACTATTCATAAGTTACTATTCACGAGTTACTATTCATGAGTACTATTCACGAAGCATGATGATGTTTTTTGTAAAATTTCTATCTTTTGGTGTCGGAGTTACTATTCATGTATACGGCACTATTCACGAATACGACACTATTCACCAAAAAATAAAATTTATTCTTTTCGTCCAAAATATCTATTCTAGACACTAGCTTTGATTGTATCCATGTTTTGATCATTCTTGAATTTTACCCCACTCTGGTTATTTATGAAGTATTTTTGAATGGGAATTGTTTAAAGTACGAATCCTTAATATTTGTTCTTTTGCTTCACTGGATTCGTTTTCTTTAAAATATTTTTCATCATCTTCAGTCCTAAATGATGATATAACTGAATATCTTTGACCTGTAGTGTAAAGATGAATGATTTCTTGATGAATATCTTTGGCCCGTAGTGCAAAGATGAACAGGTGTTGAGATGAACATGACCGACTGATTAATATCTTTGGCCCATAGTGCAAAGATGAACAGGTGTTTAGATGAACATGACCAACTGATGAATATCTTTGGCCTGTAGTGCAAAGATGAATATTTGATTCCAGATACATATTGATTGATGTTACAGGGATAAAATATCGACGATGAACTTTTAAATTCATATATAGAATATAGTAGTTTGCATTCTCTACTTAACTCTTCTAATGAATTATTATTTCTGCTGCGAAGATTGATTTAAAAATGGTTGTCTATTGTATTCTATTAGATTTTTTCCTGTTGAGGACTAACGATAATTTATTCTATATTATCTTAGTCATAATGTTTTTTACTGGGCTAGTTGAGCTCACCCTTTTCCTTTTTTTCCATTTTTCTTCTCAGGAGGCGAGAATATAGCGGAAACTAGTCGGGGTGTGGAGTGATGGTTCGAGATTGCTGTTTTAGTAGTCCTCACTATTTTGTAAAATAGTGTATCAATAATTGTAATGAGGACTTATTTGAGTGTGGATATTGTCTAGATGACAATATTTGTATTTAAACTCACAGTTTTTATGTTGTATTAATAAAGTTGTAGTTGTTTCTGTACCATGTATTTGGCGACTCAGAATGGGTGTTGTATACCTATTTTGGGGGCGTCACATGCATACTTTGCAAAATTTCTAAATATTACCCATAACTATAACATTATATCAAATTCGTTCCATAATATTTAAAAATTATAAATATAGAAAATTCATCTTTATTCATAAATGTTGGGGTCTTACACACATCCACTTGCTGAGTATATCTATGAGCACTACCTATATGATCTCGGAGTTTGGTTAATACATAACGTTCAATTACAGACAGTGGAGATAGTTATATGTCAAGAGAAGACTCGCCATTGGAAGGAACATGATAGTAATCTTCTCATTTTTCTTTGGGGTCTATTGGATCAACCAAGGATAATTCTCTGGACATATGATATCTATCATAACTTAGATTCATTGCCTCCTATGTACGAAGGATTCCTTGAGCACTTCTCAAAGATTTTAATTTCCAAAATAGTTATTGATTGTACCTTTATGTAAGGTATCACTGTGAGGTGTTGTCCACGGTTGGGACATGAGTCACAGTTAGTATATATTTGTATTCAAACTCACAATATTTGTGTTGTTGTATTTTGCACGACAATTGTAGTAATAAAGTTCTAGTTATTTTATGTACCATGTATTTGGCGAATCAGAATAGGTTGGATGGATTGGACCTATTTTGGGGTGTCACAATTTTGATACTTTGAGTGTTGCTATACGGTGCAAGTTCCTTCAGTGTTATATCTGATATTCCAGCCAGAAGTACTATTCTTTTCGAGATAAGGGATATTATTTTTTTAAAAAAATGATATTATTTCTTTCAATATCATTATGCTAGAATATTGATATTATTTTTCTTGTGAAATTCTTGTCTTTTAGTGTCGGGGTTACTATTCACGTATACGACACTATTCATGTATACGGTACTATTCATAGAAAAATTAAATTTTCATTTTTTGTCCAAAATATCTATTATGGATACTAGCTTTGATTGTATCTATGTTTTGATCATTCTTGAATTTTACTCTATTATGATTATATATGAAGTATTTTTGAACTCGGGTTGTTTAAAATATGAATCCTTAATATTTGTTCTTTTGTTTCACTGGATTCGTTTTCTTTAAAATATTTTTCATCATCCTCAGTCCTAAATGATTATATTACTGAATATCTTTGGCCTGTAGTGCAAAGATGAATGAATTTTTGATGGATATCTTTGGCCCGTAGTGCAAAGATGAACATGTGTTGAGATGAACATGACCAACTGATGAATATTTTTGGTCTATAGTGCAAAGATGAATATTTGATTCAAGATGTATATTGATTGATATTACAGGGATAAAATATTGATGATGGACTTTTAAATTCATAGATTATAGTAGATTTCATTCTTTACGTAACTCATCTATGAATTATTATTTCCGCTGTAAATATTGATCTGAAACTTGTTGTCTATTGTATTTTATCAGATTTTTTTCTGTTGAAGACTAACGATAATTTGTTCTATATTATCTTAGTCATAATATTCTTTACTGGGCTAGTTGAGCTCACCCTTTTCTTTTTTGTTCCATTTTTCTTCATAAGAGGCGAGAATATAGAGAGTTCTAGTCGGGGTGTGGAATGATGGTTCTAGAGAGTTGTTTTAGTAGTCCTCACTATTTTTATAAAATAAGTTATCAATAATTGTAATGAGGACTTATTTGAGTGTTGATATTGTCTAGAAGACAATATTTGTTTTTATACTCACAGTTTTTATATTGTATTAATAAAGTTATAGTTGTTTCTGTACCATGTTATTGACGACTCAAAATAAGTGATGTATACCTATTTTGGGGGTGTCACATTGTGCAATACCGTATGCAATTGTGCAACCACGCGTATTACTGTACTTTTATTACCGAATATCTCAACCATTTTAACGGTAAAGGTTTTGTCGTTATTTTTATAAAAAGGTTATTTATGTCGCTTTCTATATCCGACAATTATTCCGTTATGTGGTCCACCAATGATTGTGCCGTCATACGGATATTCCCGACAAAAAGAATATCCCCCGACCAAAACGAATATTTTCCGACAAAACGAATATTTATGACCACTTGCTTACTTTGTAAAATTTGCATATTTCACTCATAACTAAAGTATTATATCAAATCAACACCTTATTATTTAAAAATAATATTTAAAGAAAATTAAATTTTTATTCACAAAAAGTTGAGGTCTTACACACAAAGAGTTTTGTATGTTGACATTTATGTCGATTTTTTTTCTTTTCAAAATCGCCCTTAAAGTTAAAAGATGAAAAGCGGATAATAATAATAATAATAAAAAAAAAAAAAGGGTTAGACAGTAGGAAAAAATCCTAGCGTCGACACCACATAGTGACCATATTGAAATTTTTATTTAGATAAAACTATTATTTATATTAATATTTGGGACATAAATATCTTTATTAGTCACATTATTTACATTTATTTTTTAATTTTTTTTGATCAACATGTTTAGTTTAACTAAAACAACTCATTGTTCATACAAAGAATGTGGTGTTGTTTATTATTATAAGTTAATTTATTATTAACGACATAGTTAAAGATTTTGTGCTTAATAATTGAATAAATCATGAATTATTATTTTATAAGCATATTAAAAAATTTAATACGATTTATTAGGTAATGCAAAATTAATTAGTTTGATAATACTTTGATAATTGTTGATTACATTCAATAATAATCATATAGGTGAATTATTCAACTAAAATTAGTATAAGGATATTTTAATAAAAATTAATATTAGAAAAAATATACCTAATAATCTTAAATTTATACTAAACACTCTCAATTACAATTACCAGTAATCATATATCTTCTACCAAATAAAAAGAATACAATATGACAATTTTTTATTATCGATAATCAGACCCCCAATAATATATGTTTAGGTGAGTATCTGTAAATTGTAATGATCTGTAACAACACCTCCTAAAGGTTATCTTCTAATATATAAAGTTTAGGGGACTTTGTCGTTAACAATTTCTTGAAACTTTTTTCGCTTACTAAAATACCTTTCAAATTTTATTGTAATTCTTCTTTTATCCTTATAACTTCAACTTCACTTGCTCTCTCCGTCATCAAAAGAATGACTAAATATATATATTTTTTTATCCTAAAAAATAAGATAAAATACATAAATAGAAGAGTAAATATGTCATTTAGTGAAGTCCATTAGTATATAAAATAAAAGTACTTGTTACTTTATATAATTTTGTTGGACATAAATTTGAATTTTTTAATTTTATTTCCTCTATTTTATTTTTCTTAATATATGTGCAAATTGTATTTTGCTCATCCTATTAGGGAAGAAGATAATATTTTTTTTAATTTAACTTCCAAAATTAAATATTTTACTATTTAGTCATCAAAATTTGAACTTTTAAAATTAATAACATAATATAAATTATATGGGAGGCTTCTTAACTAGCTTCATAGAAGTATTAAATATAAAATTGAAGGATTTTCAAAAGATTAACATTTACTGTGTTTTCTTAACTAGCTTCATAGAAGTATTAAGTATAAAATTGAAGGATTTTCATTTGATTAACATTGACTTATTTGGACGAAAAAAAGTAAAATAGAAATGAATGTAAAAAAATTAAAATTGTTGTTATTGAGCTTTTTAATGAATAAAAAATATAAAAAATAGTAGCTAAATTTGATCATATTTTTAATTAAAATTTTTAGTTCAAAGATGGACGAAAAACTAAATACCATTAACAAATTATTTTATAATTTCTATCATACTCTCTCTTACTATTACAATAAAATTAATATAAAAATAATTAATAATTTAAATATAAAATTTAAGTTTTTATTTTATTTTATAAACTTAGTCCCAACATAAAAAAAAATATGAATAATACTATAGATACAAATTATATATAAAAAAATTATATACAAATAATATAAAAATGAGAGGAAAAATAAGAAGTGAAGGTTACTATTAAATATTGGTTTAAATATAAATTAGTACCCGAAACTATAGGCCATATTCTACTTCGATGATCTACCTTTCAATTTTGTCAATTAGATAATTCAACTATCAATTTTTTCCAATTGCAACAAATTGAACATGTCACGTCAGAAATTGCTGACGTAGCTAATTGTGTGGGGCCTTAAGAAGCTGATGTGGCAAAAAACAATTTTTAATCATTTAATAAACAAATCTGATTAAATATGGGACAAAATGTTCAAAACACAATTTAACATTTCAAATTAAAATAAAACAAACATTAACCACAGAATTAGCAATCCTATAAAAATTAGAAACAAAACCACTAGAACTCGTCTGATAATTCGCGATCAAATCCGCAAAAAATGAACTGTTAGCACTAAAAACCTCAGAATTCAACTCCAAAACTACTGAACCCCCATTTTCCCCCCTTCAAATTCAGCCTCACATCAAAAATCCCCAAACCCCCCTCCTCCTCTCTCTCCTCCATTAGTAAACACAGACCCATTTTCATGTTCGGCTGGCAAACTCTCCGTCGTAATCGGAACGACGGTTTCTTGAACGACAGAGTCAACGGGGGAAACCCGACCTGGAGACAAGATCCGATTTTTGAGACTGGGTTTGGGAGAAACTGAAAATGAATTGATGGGTTTTTGCGGGGTTAGCTTGGGGTTCTCGGGGCTACGGGGTGGGACGGTGAAGGAGTAACACCACGAGCGGCGACGCCGGGAAAGTGGTTCACGGCAAGAGTGGTGGTGGGGTTTCTGTCGAGTAGAATCGTGCATTGTTTCAATTTAGCTAAAATCTGAATCAAATCATGAAAGAAAAAGGGGGAACTAGGGTTTCAGATTTGAGGGGATAAGGCAGTGTTTTTCTTTTTAATGTTTGTTTTATTTTAATTTGAAATGTTAAATTGTGTTTTGACCATTTTGCCCCATATTTAATCAGATTTGTTTATTTAATGATTAAAAAATAATTGTTTTTTTTGCCACATCAGCTTCTTAAGGCCCCACACAATTAGCCACGTCAGCAATTTCTGACGTGGCATGTTCAATTTGTTGTAATTGAAAAAAATTGATAGTTTAATCATCTAATTGACAAAATTGAAAGGTGGATCACCGAAGTAGAACATGGCCTATAGTTTAGGGTATTAATTCATATTTAAGCCTTAAATATTTTACATATTTTTATTAATAAATAGGCTTAAATATAATTTACTACATTAAACTATAGGTCATATTCCACTTCGGTGATTCACCTTTCAATTTTGTCAAATAGATGATTGAACTATTATTTTTTTCAATTTCATTCAATTGAGGCTGTCACATCAGAAATTGCTGACGTGGCCTGTTGACTAGACAAACTAATGCTTATGTGTAATTAAAAAATTACACATAAGCATACAATTTAAAATTATAAAAACAAATTAAAATTAGAAATTAGAAATGCAATTTAAAATTATAAAAACAAATTAAAAGTAAATTAATAAAAAACATATAAAAAAAATTAGCCACAAAAATTATATCCAAATTGATAAAATATTTGAGAATTACAAATACTTTAGATCTGATCCAAATAGTACTTACAAGGAAACGAATATACACTGAAATACGAATCTTCCTTTGTAAGCCTTCTCACTTCCTTGGCTCTCCATAAATTTCAAGTATATTATCTCACTCCTTTGTAGATAATGTATGGAGTTTTCTCTTCAAATCAGCAAACAGTTGAGTAATGTTTCACGTTGAGGGACATAAGTGAGGTGGTTGTGGCAGAGTACTCACTGGCGAATAATCAATGGGATGAGAGGTATATCCGTTGGAAAGAGGCCGAGAGGCCAGATTTCTCCTCAATTTCTAGGGTTAGGAGTTTGGGTCCAGATTGAGGTCTAGGGTTTTGTTATCAATCGATTTTAGGAATACCATGATGATAAATTTTAGGGTTTTGTTATGCTTATGCTGGTGTTGGGGTTTTGAAGGATGGATCTCGCCGGAATCTAGGTCGGAATTATTGTTCGTTTTTGTTCTTCATTTTTTGATTTTTGTTCGCCGGAATCTGGTGTTGGGGTTTATTGTTCGTTTTTTGTTCTTCATTTTTGATTTTTGTGTGTTTTTCGCTTGAACGCGAACTTTTGATGTGTTTGATCCATTTTCGCCAACACGGAGCTTGAACCAAATGCTAAATTTGGTGTATGAACTCATGGATATTTTTGCAATCACAGTGGTATGATGAGATGTAAAAGAGGATAATGAGGCTCTCTGCGATTGGACATGCTTAGTGTAGAGAAGGTGAAAATTTCTGTAGAGAATAACACTGATAATCGAAGGAGAAGAGTATTAAGTTTGAGGTTTTTGATCTGAGAATTTTTACTTCAATCTTGATTTGTTAAAATTTTTAGCTTGATTCAGATTGGGTTTTTTTTCTTTTGATTAAGGGTTCTTTACACTAATATACAACATTTAGTAAGTAATTACAAAAATAAAACATACACAAAATAATTACAAAAATAAAACATAAGCAATATAACGCGCCTAAAATCACGTATATATGTCAGTTACACACTTTTCCTATTTACAACTAACCGCTCCTAAATTCAAGCAACTGAGATCCAAAATTCAAGCAACTGAGATTCAAGCGACTGAAATCCAAATCTTCTGTCACGACACACCTCTGAGATCGGAGAAGACGAAACTTTTTGTCGCGACGGCACGCTAAGATCGCAAAATAGCATACAAAATCAACAGCAACTTCAAGTTCAGTAACGAAACACAATCGAACGACAGTGAATGTTGAATACAAAATCACAACAACTTCAATACAAATCTAAATACTGAGGTATGTGAGATTAAAATTCATATACATATAGTTACATATGCTTACTACGAATTCCTATATTGATTACCTTTCTTAAGTTTTTCACACTTAAAATGGTTACTACAAATTCCTATAACGATTGGATGATTCATTGATATATTTTTTATTATGGTTACTAAATATATATAAATTGGTTACTGATAATTGTGCATTTGTTTGCTAAATAATGTTTATTTGATGGCTTTATAATTTTTAAATGAGTTTGGTTACCTTCATGAAACTGTTGATTACTCTCTAATGTTGTCTTGGTTACTGAATAACATTATAATCTCTAATGTTGTCTTGGTTACTGTCTAATGCTGTCTTGGTTACTGTCTAATACTGTCTTGGTTACTATGTAACAATATATTGGTTACTGATTAATGCTGATTCGGTTACTGTGTAACATTATAATGGTTACTGAATATTTTGTTACTGTCTAATGCTGTCTTGGTTACTGTGTAACATTGTTTGTCTAATGTTGTTATGTATTATACATTTTATAAAAAGATTTGATCCAGTTGCAATTTGGCAATAACTGTCAAGATCAGAGTGTCGGATTTTGGCATTTTTAGAGCCTAATTTCATTGGAAACGGGTCAACGATCAAAAGTCAATAGCTTTGCATTGTTTAAATGCATTGTTTAACTTCCTAAAACTGCTAGTTACTGTCTGATGTTGTCTTGTTTACTGTGTAACATTGTACTATTTAATGTTGTCTTGGTTACTGTATAATATTATAATGGTTACTGAATATTGCTGAGTTGGTTACTGTGTAAAATTATAATGGTTAGTGCATATTATTACTGAACAATGCTGACTTGTTTACTGAAAAATGATGACTTGGTTACTGACTAATGCTGGTTTGGTTACTGTTTAACATTATATTTGGTTACTGACTAATGCTGGTTTGATTGTTGTTTAATATTATATTTGTTCAGCTTCCATCGTGCCGTTAGATGACAAAGTAAACTGGGATATGCCAGAGGAAGTAAGAAACATAAGTGTAAAACCACCAAACACAAGAAGACCAATGGGAAGATCAAGAATAGGGAGGTACAAAAATGGGTCTGAAATCAAAATTCAAAACAAATGCTGCAGGTGCCAAGAAAAAGGACACAACATGAAAGCATGCAATAATCCACCTATTTTAAGACCAAAAAAGGCCTGATAAATTGTTGTACATTAAGAGTGTAAATACATTAATATATAATTGTTTACTATGAGTAACCATTATCCATGTGGTTGGTAACATTTTTTATTGTGTACAGTAAACAAAATTGATATTGATTAATATTTTGATTTCTGATTATACAAAATAGCTGCTATATACTGATTTTAAAAAATAATAACTAAAATCCCTCACTGATTGTACAATAATAGTAGTCAAACACCATTAAATAACAGTAAAATAAATATAATAAATAAGTAACCAAATAGTTACATAACAGTAATCATAATATATTTTAATGGTAACCAAAACATAAAACAACCGGTGTATCCAGCATCCTGTAATGAAGGTGATATTGTTTGTTTAGGCAACCCAATTATACTATGACATGTACATTTCACAATTGATATATGTCCTGAAACAAGATTGTAACTCTCTGGTTACTATCAAAATAATAGTTGGTTACCTTTATATACATATTTGGTTACCAACTGTACATCTCAAATAATGTAGCAAACAAAACTTAAAAGAAACAATAAATAATAACTAAAATACCTCATTGATTGTACAATAATAGTAGTCAAAAACCATTAAATAACAGTAAAAACAAATATAATAAATAAGTAACCAAATAGTTACATAACAGTAATCATAATATGTTTTAATGGTAACCAAAACATAAAACAATTTGTGTATCCAGCATCTTGTAATGAAGGTGATATTGTTTGTTTAGGCAATCCAATTATACTAAGACATGTACATTTCACAATTGATATATGTCCTGAAACAAGCTTGTAACTCTGTGGTTACTATCAAAACAATAGTTGGTTACCTTTACATACATATTTGGTTACCAACTGTACATCTCAAACAATGTAGCAAACACAACTTAAAAGAAACAATAAATAATAACTAAAATACCTCATTGATTGTACAATAATAGCAGTCAAAAATAATTAAATAACAGTAAAACAAATATAATAAATAAGTAACCAAATAGTTACATAACAGTAACCATAATATGTTTTAATGGTAACCAAAATATAAAATAACCTGTGTATCCAGCATCCTGTAATGAAGGTGATATTATTTGTTTAGGCAACCCAATTATACTATGATATGTACACTTCACATTTGATATATGTCATGAAATAAGCTTATAACTCTGTGGTTACTATCAAAACAATAGTTGGTTACCTTTATATACATATTTGGTTACCAACTGTACATCTCAAACAATATAGCAAATACAACTTAAAAGAAACAATAAATAATAACTAAAATACATATGATAATAATACATCCACAAACTAATAATGCCTTAAACTTCTCCAACTGACTTGAGTTCAATTTTTTGGTAATAATGTTGGGGACTTCCATGTAACCAATATATAACTTTTCCAATGAAAAGGACTTCAATTTTTACTAACAAGCTTGTAGATAAATAGGACACTCACACATGTACATTTAACAATTGATGTTTGTCCTGATACAAGCTTGTAACTATCTGATTACTAATAACAATAACCATAATGTAACATAATAAAACAGTAACCACATAATTATATGATTATAATCAGAACAGGTTTTAATGGTAACCAAAACAGAAACATCATGTAATGAAACCCAGTTTAGACAATCCATGTATACTAAATAATTACATATTAACCAGAATAAAAAATAAAAGTATCTGAAATCCCACATTAAGGACACAATAATAGTAGCCAAACCATAAGTAACAGTAACCAAAACATAATTAAGAAGTAACCAAATAGTTATATGAAAGTAACCAGAACATGTTTTAATGGTAACCAAAACAGAAACAACCTGTATGTCCAACCAAGTTTACAAAAATAATACATCAATGTATACTAAGCAAATACATGGTTTATTATTTACAAAAATAAAACATCCACAAACTAATGATGCCTTAAACTTCTCCAACTGACTTGGGTTCAATTTCTTGGTAATAATGCTGGAGACTTCCATGTCACACCAATATATAATTTTTCCAGTGAATTTTTTGTTGCATTCCTCATAGTAAAGATCCCATAACTGCAAATAAACAAAATCAGATTTACACAGTCATTAGTAATCAGATATAAACAACATGTAGTACATACCATTTTATGAAGTAAACAAATAGTTATATATAATATTAACCAAAACATAATTTAAAGGTCACCAAAACAAAAACATGTATACCAAAAAATATACTAAAGAAGTAACCAAACAGTTATATGATAGTAACAAAACCATGTTTTAATGGTAACCAACACATAAACAACATGTATACCAAACCTAGCTTACCCAACCAATGTATATTAAGCAAATACATTGGACCCAAAACAACATATAAAAGTAACCAAAATCCCAATTGAAGAAAAAAAATGGTATCCAAATTATAAGCCAACAAAAAATATACTAATGAAATAACCAAACAGTTATATGTTAATAACCAAAACATATATTAATGGTAACCAATACATAAACAACATATAGACCAAACACAGTTTAGTCAACCCATATATACTAAGCAAATACATGGTAACCAGAACAACAAAAAACCAAAATTCCAACTCAAGGAAACAAAAATAGAATTCAAATCAGAAATTAACAATAACCAAAAACATACTAAAGAAGTAACCAAATATTTATATGATAGTAACCAAAATATGTTTTAATGGTAACCAATACATAAACAACATGTACACCAAAACTAGTTTAGTCAAGTACTATGTATACTAAGCAAATACATGGTAACCATAACAACATAAAAAAGTAACCAAAATACCAAATCAAGGTAACAAAAATGGTATCCGAATCACAAGCTAACAATAACCAAAACATAATGCAGAAGTAACCAAACAGTTATATGATAGTAACAATAACAAAATTTAAATTAGCAAACCTTTAAAAAATTTTGGGTTGGAAATATCTTCTGGCTATGAACTTGAGCTTCTGTCTTAACTACAGGAACATCAAAATCAGAATCCAACTGCACAAACGCAAACAAATTTCTTCAAGTCCTTAATAGAATCACCCTTTGTGATTCTTTTCTTCTTTTCATCCTTCTTCATTGTATCAACCATTCTATACAAAACATAAAAATAATAAAAATCCAAACAATCAATACCCCATTCTGTTAGAAACATAGTGTATATGTATGATCATATTGACAATTAATTAGTAGAATGAAAATTAACAGAAATTAGAAGCATACCTTAGAGAGAAACCAGAATCCTTTCAGTTGTGAGAGAGTTGGAGAGAGAAAAACACGTATTAGCCTGAAAACATAGCCTGAAAGTCACGTATTCATTTTTCTGTCGGAGTTGAGAGACTATGGTGTTGCGGTGGCAGCGGCGAAAGAGGACGACGACGAGTGGCTTAGAGAGGAGAGAGAGAAGTAGTAAGGGAGAAGAGAGAGAAATAGTAAGGGCGTAGAGAGAGCGACCGAAGGAAGATAGAAACTAATTTGTTATGTTAGCCCATTAATATTAATCCCTTAATTTAATGACTCAATATTAATCCCTTAATTTAAGGACTCTTTAATTGTATTAGTATTGTAAATATATATGATGAAGTGTCATATTTTTGTAATTATTTTATGAATGTATGATTTTTGTAATTACTTTTAAAAATGTACTATAATATGTAATTGTTCCTTTGATTAATTAATTAATTTTTTTAGTTAGACTAAATGGGTGAGAAATTGATTTGGTTTGATTTTATTAAATTATTATTATGTTTTTGACATATTTACCCTTGATGTATAGAAGAGATAATTAAAATAATATTTTTTAATTATACATAAGCATTATTTTGTCTAGTTAGCGGGTCACGTCAGTAATTTCTGACGTGGCAGCCTCAATTGAATGAAATTGAAAAAAATTAATAGTTCAATCATCTAATTGATAAAATTGAAAGGTGAATCATCGAAATAGAATATGACATATAGTTTAAGGTAGTAAATTATATTTAAATCTAATAAATAATACATAAATTTTATTAATTATTCATAATTTTTTATATATAATTTATGCACATAAAATTATTCAAAAAAAAAAACTCTCTCAACATACACAGATATATTTTACTGAACCTATTATCGTACTCATTTTTTTTCGTAAATTGTCTGAACTCCGAGTTTTCTTTTTCAAACCCTAATTGCAGAAATCGCATTCAATTTGAAAAATAATTATGCTTCGTCGAAGATGACAGATCCGCGTCTTATCATCCTTCTTACCCTGATGGCTTGATGTATTGATTCCACTGCTCTCTTTCCCTCCATGTGAATGTATTTCATTTTTGTTTTGCTTAATGATTCTATCTTTTTTCGAACTGCTGAATTTGTTAATTTTTGTTATTGTGAAACCTAGATGATAACATATACAATTACAACTCCAAAAAAGACGAACGGCTCTATGCAATATGCAATATAGAAGTTCCTTGAAGAAGCACAAGCAGCTTTTAGCAGCATTTAGTAAACTGTTTTTGTTCCATTAACACCTGCGTATTGATTAAAAATTCATATAATTGTACAAACAGACCATTCCACAGTAATTTACTTACAAAGGGGAGTTTGAGTTTCATTTACTGGGGAATTTGAGTTTCGTCCAGAATAAGAAAGAGAAAATGACCTTGGGTTTTGTCCACATTCGTCCCTTTTCCACTCCCCTTCTTATTCGATTCTTCAGTTCCAGTTCCACCTCCGCAACAAACCCTTTGCTTCCATCTCTTCAACCCTCCAGCGATGCAGATTTGATCTCCCAAATCCTCCTCCAACACCACAACCCTTTCCATGCCATGGAATCCTCTCTCCAACTCCATGGCATTTCTCTCTCCTCCCTTCTCCTTCACCAGACCCTCATTCGTCTAAAAAACTTCTCCAAAATCGCATTCTCCTTCTTCTGCTGGGCCAAATCCCACCCCCATTACTCCCCTGATTCCACCTCTTACAATGTCATTATTGATATATTGGGCAAAGTTCATCAATTTGATGTTGCTTGGCAACTAATCATAGAAATGGACCAAGAACAACAAAAGCAGGAACAATTTAAGGATATAAATGCAAAACCCACTACCACTACATTTTATGTTTTGATCCGTAGGTTTATTGCTGCTGGTTTTACCCGGCAAGCAATTCGTGCATTTGATGATATGGGATGCTTTGTTGAGAAACAAACTGACCAGTTTGATTTTTGTTATTTGCTTGATACCCTTTGTAAGTATGGGTATGTGAAAGTTGCTACGGAGATTTTTAATAAACGGAAATGGGAGTTTGAACCCAATGAGAAGATGTATACGGTTTTAATTTACGGGTGGTGTAAGATAAATAAGGGTAAGATGGCTGATAGGTTTTTGAAAGAGATGGTGGATCGTGGGATTGAGCCTAATGTGGTTACTTATAATGTGATTTTGAATGGAATTTGTAGAAGGTGTAGTTTACATCCAGAGGATCGGTTTGAGAGGACAATTCAAGAAGCACAGAAGGTGTTTGATGAAATGCGTGGGAGAGGATTAGAGCTTGATGTAACAAGTTATTCTATTTTGCTTCATGTTTATAGCCGAGCTCATAAACCGGTTTTGGCACTTGATATGTTGACGATGATGAAGGATAAAGGGATTTGTCCGACAGTTGCAACATACACTTCGGTTGTAAAATGTCTTTGTTCATGTGGGAGAATTGGTGATGCCTGAAGAATTGCTTAGTGAGATGGTGCTTAGTGGGGTTAGTCCGTCGGCTGCGACTTATAACTGTTTCTTTAAGGAATATAGGGGGAGGAAGGATGCTGATAGTGCTTTGATATTGTATAGGAAGATGAAGGAGATTTCATCATGTTTACCCAGTATGCACACCTATAACATATTGGTTGGGATGTTCATGAAGTTGAATCGCATGGAGATTGTAGAAGAGATTTGGGGTGATATGAAGGCGAGTGGGGCTGGGCCTGATTTGGATTCCTATACATTGTTAATTCATGCATTGTGTGAGAAACAAAAGTGGAAAAAAGCCTGCCAGTTTTTTGTGGAGATGATAGAGAAGGGTATTCTTCCACAAAAAGTCACTTTTGAGACACTCTACCGAGGTTTAATACAATCTGATATGTTGAGAACGTGGAGAAGATTGAAGAAAAAACTTGAGGAAGAATCAATAACCTTTGGTTCAGAATTCGAGCATTATCATTTGAAGCCTTACAGGAGGTGATACATTATGAGGTGCTCCCCACGAGGTATGCTGCACAAGTCTTCTTTAATGTGCATACATTGATGTTGTTTCAGATACATGTTTTGTTAACACAATGATATATATATGTGTGTATGTATATATATATATATATATATATACATTTAATTCTCTTACTTTAGTGCTTCCTTATAAAAGATTGCTACTGTCTTCATATATTGCTATAGATCATTCGCGAGTCATTATGGTGATTCTGTTTTTTGTATCTTCATAGTCTTGGAACAAATTTATTTCTTCTCTTATTATTATTAGTTATTTAATAACATCAATCCATTCCTTCCTAGCTGAACAAAAGTACTTATATTTATTCGTTATTGTTAAACATGAGCGAAGCCTACCTTCTAGAAGCTGCTAGAAAACTTCATTTAAGAGAGAGAAACTCTGTGCAGCGTATTATCAAAAGATACTCATGCAGCTTGTAATCGTTGTTGTCACTATTAATTCTACCAAGATACCTACTGCACGGGTCATTAATATGTCAACTGGCATATAGCATTGGTATGTGTAATAGCATTTCAAGATAGTCTAAATTGTAATTAAAATTTAAGTTTTTATGAACAGAATTGTTCTAATTTTTGAACAAAGTAGTGTATGTTGTCATAGTTGTTCTTGCATACGCTTTTGACATGTAGATTCCCTCTTGCTATTGTCTGTGCTGTGTCTCAATCCTTATGGGGATCATTTCTTTAGTTTTTTTATCTACTTGAACATTTGAGTGCCCATTTGGAAATTTGTTGGGATGACTTGGTTGGTTTCAATAGAGTACTACCATTGTCTTGTTTAAGTGCTTCTGTGATTTACAAGATATAGGTATCTAGGTACTCTATTGGTTTGGGTCCCACCTTTGCAGTGTGAATTTGAAGTGTACTCGATAAATTAACGGCTTATCAGATTTAGATTATATATGGTCACATGGATTGTTATGCAGTACAAAATGTGGTAGGATAAATACATCAGAAAGTGTCATTTTTGAGTGTTTACTACATCTGTTTAACAAGATTGCAGAGTATGTCTCTTACGTAGGAAACATGGACTTGTTAAAATGATTTCATTTATGAAGTGGTAGCACAGTCAGTGGTCATTGTATTGGTGTGTTGTATACCAATCACTTGACCTCATGTTACAAGTCCTTTGTTATCTTGTAAGTGATACCCAGATAATTCTCTGTTTAGTTGTTCTAATATCCATTCTATTTTCAGGAGACTTTTAAAATTGGATAGTCATAAATGTAATTGGACTTCTATTTTTGAGGAGTGCTTGACATAGAGTTGGTGGCATGCAGCTTCTATGGTGAATAGAATATCATGTGATAGCAAAGGGAGCAACTCGTTCATTCAACAACTCACTTCAGACACATTTATTGAGGTTTTGATTGTGCATCGTCTTCTTTTTCCTTTCAGCATTAATTTTTGTTAATTGAAAATATACTCAACTTGCTTCTGGCAAATTATTTTCTCTTCAGGTTAGCATTGAGATTCCTTTTTCATTTCTAGCAATTCCAGTGCAAGCTATTGAATCCACCGGCGCCCAAGTCCTTGATCAGTTTCTAAAGATCATGCTCCCCGCTTTATGGCACGGGTACTTGACATTAACTAATTGATTTCTGATTCAATTTAATTTGTTTCTGTAATCACACACGCAACGTTGCTTAGTGATTTATCTTTGTAGTTCTCACATGCTCAATTGCTTTTAAGTCCAATGACAGTTTAGATCTTTCAAGTGATTTTTACTTTCCTTAATTATATATATATATATATATATATATGAGTGTGTGTGTGTGTGTAGATTCTGGATAACACATGTCGCGAGGGACCAATAGTAACTTGGGGCATGAGTGGTAACTACTCATGTCTCTTCTTCTGGGACCGGGAGAATGGGCGACTCGACATAGTTTTCTCTCTGGGCCCTCAAAAGTTCAAGTGGGAGAGCATATAAGAAAGTGAGCAATGACCAAATGTCCACACTAATTTACACAAGCCTGTACCCCTTTTAAGCACTATAAGATTATATGGAAGTCAGAAACTATGTTGTCCTAATTTGACTTAAGAACTAGTAACAGATAGTCTAATACTCCTATCTGACTGATGCAACGTTTGGATTGGAGTAATGGAACTAGTGAAGTAATAGAATAATCGAAAAACGTGAACGTGGAAAAAATCAGGAGAACTTACGACCTCAGAAAAAACTCAGGCCACAAAAAGTGGAAATGCAGGGACATGTGAAAACAAGAGAAAGGCACCACAAGGCAGAGAACTCAAGATATTTGTCACAGATGTGGGATGCAAGGGAATTGGAGTATCTGTCGTATGAAACACCTTGCAAATTGTTGGGTACTTGGGTCTCCATCTTTTTATTAATTATTTTGACGATTACACTTGGTAAATATTAGGAAAATGAAAAATATTAAAATAGTATCCTCTCTATGGATATACTTTCTATATACTTAATTACTTATTTTTTAATTACTATGGACCGAAAATATTTTTCAAACCCATTGAATTAATTTTACAGTTAACCTTGGTAATTTGATATCAAGTCTTAAAATTGATTTAATTCATATAGTAACATTTCCTCAGGCAAGAAGAGTATTTAAAATGCCAAAATAATTTTTCCAAGCCAAAACAAGTATTTTTGTAATATATCCATAAATATAAAAGCATCTTTGCCATCTAAATAGTGACATTCGGCTCTTAAAGAGAATTGTGCAACCAGATTGCTAACAACTTTATGCCAATTTCTCTTCCGGCAATGCTTCAAAGCAAATTCTCTTCTTGCAACATATTTAAGACAAAATCTCTTTTTGCAGTACCTTCAAATCAATTTCTCTTTTTGCAACCAAAAACAATCTCTCTTTTTATCAAAATCTCTTTTGTGTAACAAAATGAATTTTGATTTATTTTATTGCAGAAATTCAGCCAAATCAAGTCCATTGGTTTTAGACTGAAATTGATCTCATCCCTTGATAAATCATTGGGCCAAAATACCCTAGGCCTAACTTTTCCTATAAATAACAAGGCTTCTCTTCATTCCTCTTCACCAATTTACAAAATCAAAAACTTTCAAGCTAAAATTCTCTCCTTGCCTACATTTAGAAAAGCTTAAAATTTATCTTCTACTCCTAATTTTGGATTTTATATATTTGAAGAGAAAAATTGGTATACTGTTATTTTGAGGTAAGTTCTTGAGTTTATATAAACTCTGTATTTCTTTAACTGCTATAAATTGTGATATAGATATTGTTCTTCACATTGTTATATTTTATATCTATTTCATCTAAACAATTTTTGTTGAGATCATCTCAAAAGAACTGTAATTGTTTATATATAAATAATATTCACAGACTATTCTGAAGTGCAAGTGGTTATCTGAAGGCCTTGGATCTGACTCTTAGTAGTTGATCTTTAGTAACCTGAGTGCCCGATGCCTAGTAGTCCCTTTGATTTTATTTGCATATAAATCGGTTGTGAGCTTTGACTTTGGTGTACTTAAAGTATGGTTATCTCAGGAATTTAATTAACTCTATGTGGTTGATCAATGTAACACTGAGTGCCAATGCTACACTGATCAAAGTTTGTTTCACGTGTAGTTTTAATATATATAATCAAATATAACTTTAGTGTTATAAAAATTTACAATTGTGATTATATATATATATATATATATATACTGAGATATCAAGTATTATTTAATTGATTAAATCATTATACTTATACAAATATATTACAAGTATCTGTGCTCATAAATTCATTCACTTGTAATATAATAGTTAATTTAACTTTTATATATCAAAAACTTAAATTGATATATTTGCTTATTTCAAGAAGCTCATATCAAAATTATAAAGTTTTTATATTTTTTTAAATCGCACTAAACTGATATATTTGCTTAATTAGAAGCACATATCAAACTTATAAAAGTTTGTACACTTTTATAAACTGCACAACAACTAAACATTTGCTTACTTCAGAAGCGTATACAAGTCTTTGGACTTTTTACAAGTTGCACTTAAATATCTATCTGCTTAATTAGAAGCACTTGTCAAATTAATAAGTCTTTGTACTTTTATTAACTACACAATTATCATAGAAGCACATTCTTTATTTATAAAAGTTATTGAGCTTTTATAAGTATTGCACTGAATTATATATATTGCTTATATAAGAAGCATTCAAATCAAATCTTTTTCTGAAAAGGTATTAGAGTTGGTTTATTTTTGTATATATGAGAAAAAGTGTAATCTTAAGACCAAGATCAGAGTCGTAGAGGTTCCGATTGAGTCTCTAGCTTACTTGAGAGGTAACTTTTTGTTTCAAGACCATATCAAGAAATAGAACAGAACTCTAAGGTTACAGGTGCAATTAAGTTTGAGGAAGGAGCGGGGAACTGTTGTCCAAAGATAATTGGTTGTGTTTAGTTTTAAAGTTGAGTTGAAAACTTTGTAAATGTTTCTCCACCTGTAGGAGTGGTTTATTACTGAAGTAATAGGATCCCATGTCCTGGAGAGGAGTTTGGGACTGAACGTAACAACACACTAGGTGTATGTTGTGAACCAGCTAAATCACTTTGCATTTGTGTGATTGCTTTTATATCTGTTTGTTTATCTTGCAAATCACCTAGTAATTAATTGTTAGAAAAGACGAAGATATTTGTTTTAAGCAGTAATAACGTATTCAACTTCCCTTCTAGATTATTATTACTCCACAAATTTAAAACAAGCATCCCAGAAAGACAAAGGAAAAATAGTACTAACAAATTTCGCCAAAATAGACGATATCCCAATGTTGACATAAAATTTTGGAACCCTCATGTACTCACTTAAAGTATCAGTTGGGATATTGCTGTATAGTGTGAGTTATATAATTTTATAATTATTGCATAAATAATATTTTGTTTATATTAATCTATATTTTTGTTTTAGTATTTTGTTTATATTAATCTATATATTTTTTTGATAATATTTCTTTCTTATTTAGTGCACGGACTCAGTAATGGATATTGGAAATATATGCCTAATATATGGACAATCTTTGAAACATCTAGGATTTTGCAAAAGCCAATTTTTAGTTACCTGATGGGACACTGTTCTACTAGGAATGCCTTTTATTCTAGCAAATCCAAGAGAAATCTTCTTAGCTTTAATGATATTTGACTAAATGGTTTCTGTTGATCGATTTCACAATCGATTATTTGCGCAAGCATATACAATCAACAAGTAATAAAGTGATAAAATAAAGTGTCGTACCCACAGAGAATTCTAATCAATAAACTCCAACTACTAGTACTATATCAATTCAATTTTATTTAAACAACCTCAATTTGTGATTTTCTAATTAAGAAAACTAAAATTAACTAATCAAAACTGTATTACTCTAGAAATTAATTCAAATAAATAAAGGATAAGACTACAATATCCTCAATTATGTAATACAAACCAATTATCCAATTACTCCAGTTATCCCGTCCTGAATTGTTAACAAGAATTCTAGTTGTTAAAAGTCCTTTCCCAAGTGATCAGACAACATTTATTTAATTCAATTAATTCTGCGATATCCCAATGCAAAATAATAAAATTAAACTCATTAAGTTCCAATTCCCAACTATTACATGCAGTGAAAAGAGATATTCCTATTCAATTCACAATCTTAATTATTTATCTCGTGCAAATAATTAAGCATACATGTTATCACATCAGTTCTAACCCTAGATTTAATCTCTCGAATCTATCTAGCGTAACACAGTAATTATTGACCAAATAATTAATCAATAAGTACAAAACTTGATAAACAATTCAATTTGATGTAAATAATTGGATTAAATGGAATAATCAATTTATAAACATAAACGGTTCAATTTGTAGTCTTAATTAAAAGTTAGTTCATACTGAAAAATAAAACCAAAAATCTCATGAAAATCATCTCAATAGAATTATAAAATTGAAAACTCTAAAAGCAATCCTCCAATCTTCAACTTGAATTCTATTTTCCCAATTCTCCGTTGCTCCTTGATTAGTCTCCAGCTTTTTTGTTTTTTTCCCCTTGTTGATCTAATTGCCTCCTTAAATACTTCTTGTCTCTTTACGTTCCTATTCCTCCTCAACTTTCTCTCCACGCACGCACTCTAATTTGTTCCACCTGTTCCCCAGCGCCCCAACGCTGGGTCTTGTCTTGTAGATAGCGCCCCGGCGCTGCACTTCCAAACATTTACAATTGTGCCACTGGTGATGCAGAAATTGCCCCTGCTTAGCCTCAAACTGCAAAATAACAAATAAACACACAAATCTTATCCTAAAAAGACTTAAAAACAACAATAAATCAAGCCCGAACATATCCAATTCATGGTTATATTATCATTCATCAAATACCCCCAAACATGACCCGTTGTTTGTCCTCAAGCAACAAAACATAATGCAATAAATAATTAAATATATAATGCAAATGTAGCTATCTACATGCCTATGACTCCAGCAGTCAAACAGAACAAAATCTATTCACCAAGCCTCAGAGAAATCACAATAATCATGCTAATACATCATACCAAGACTAATCCATAATTTCTCACCCATTCATCAAATCTTAACCTGTTATTGCTGATATCGTGCGTGTGTGCTCAACAACCATGCTAACTGATAAAATGCTAAATAAGACACATAATAGATTTCTTCGAAGGCATCATACCATATAAACTTCAAGAATTCCAAAAACAAACTAGATCCGGCTAAAATTACACACTTACCAAATTCCAGGGGTCAAGATGGAATACTTATGCTTTATTTTTATTTTATTTTATTTTTCTTACGGGGGCTTTTTGCACTTTTTCTCGTTTTATTCATTATTATTATTTTTCTTTTTTTTATACCCATGGCTGTGCAATTTCTTATTCCCTTAGGCTTTTCAATGCTACCTTAACGTGCTTTCGACCAACGACTCCCAGACCATTAAGACCTTAGGGCGCTAGGTGTATAGACAATTCCCTCGGGCTTACTTACTCAAGTAATAAAGACCACAAAACTAGACAAGCATGCCACAATTTTTTTATTTTTTTATTTTAACATAAAGCTTATATACCCCAAATTTTCCCCCTCAAACTTAAGTTTATGTCTAACTTTAGCCACCACTGCCTATTCTTGTTAAACTTTCATTCAACTGGCATTATCCTTTAGAAATCCATTATATATCCATTTAGACTTATTCAACCAACATGGTCGTTTCTTAACATGTGCTATCCTGATAATATCAGTTTCAAACAGATAAAGATTTAAATAAAGACAAGAAATCACATCAAAGGCTTAATAATCAGTACTAAACTTGTTTATGCAATTCCAGTCTCATCATTGGCCCAGAATATACTTAAACTATCTAATAGCTGGAATCATGCGATATACTAAATGTAACACGAAACAGTTGATTAATAATTAACTTAAAAGTTAACATCAAATTTAACAATCTAAAACATATTCATAACCTAAATGCCACAATCTACTATGAATATGCAACCTAAAATGTAAATAAAACTAGAATACCCCCAAACTTATCGTGAGCAATGTCCTAATGCGAAAAATATAGCAATTTAAAACAAAGGACTTCTCTGACGAGATCATTCATCGGGCGCATCCTCATCGTTGCCCATCTCTTGATCAGAAGGGGAAACACTGGCAAAACAGGAGCAGTTGGGAATTGACTGAGATCAACTCCAGGGTAAAGCTGAGCATAAATAGTTGTCTAGGCCTTGAAGTAATCGACCATGAACTCGTATATAACATCTTGACGTTCAGACAAACGAACATTTTGAGCTTCAATATTATAGAACCACCTATCAATTTCACACTGAACTGCATCGGGAACAACACCACACGGGACTGTTGATGAGGATCCGTAAGCCGGTGGAGCAGGAGCTTGTGGTGCTTCAGCTTGAGAATTTATAAATCCCAATCCACGGGGTGATTTGCACCACCAGTCCACACCCGATACTTCCGTATCATTTTATGGTCCAAAACTGGCATTGGGGGTTGAATTATTTCATCAGACTTCCATTTTACCCCAAATTTAGAACATAGAGCGCAAATAAAGAAGGGTGTGGTAAACCTCTCGTGGTACCTCCCCGTGAATCCCTCAGGATCGACTGCTGAATAATCAGACTGACGTCAAGCTTCATACCTTGAACTATAGAATAAAGCAATACCGCCCTTTCTTTGGTGACATCACTAACATGCGTGCAGGGCATCAATTTGGCGCAGATAAAGGCACACCAAGCCTTTCCATATAGACTAAGACGCGAGGGGGGAAAGTCATGCTTCCACATTCATGCAGTGTCCAAGTTGTGTCCGGTTGACATAACTCGCGGATGATCACTTCATAGTCCAGTCCGGTCCTTGGCTCACAAAACTAGCATACTCAATGTGTTGACCCTCAGAAGGCAGTTGGTAACAACTGGTGGTATCCTCCTCGCCAAATTCGACAGTTTTTCCTCTCACGTACACGCCATAGTGGAAATGCTCAGAGACGTTGGCGTAGAACTCCTTGACCACTGCAATGACCGCCGGATCAGGCTGTTCGGTGAAATTGAACCAGTTCCGCTCAGCAATCATGAGAGCCATGTCCCCATCTTTTGTTTGGTTGGGCCTTAAGCCTCGTTCAAGGACTAGAGAGCGTGTTGCCATATGGTTGTAGCGCTCTTGGGCTGCGGCACTCACGAATCTCCTGTTGTCAAATTTCGGCGGGGCCGATGATGATCCAGAACCCTCTCCTCGTTGACGCTTTGAGGCCATTAGAATGCTCTGCAATTGAAAACAAATACACGTTTTATAATTTGGCGCATGTATTAAAAAGAATCACATAACCGTACCACTCGTATTGTAACATGGTTTTGGGAGTTTGATTAGCCACACATTACCAAGAAGCTTCACAATTTGAACCGAAGAACATGAAGTATTATTGACAGGGTCAATTTGTGAAATTGTCTAATAGCCAACAAGTGAACTACCACAATAATTGCACACAGACTTACTGTCAAACACTAAACATATATTCAATACTTTGACAATGAAGAAAACCCTTGCATGATATGCCTTTACAACTCATGTGTACCTCTTCTTGAACCATAGCACAACAAGTGTGAACACAGTTAAGTACAAAGGGTGCTATGGAAGTCACTCCATACTCTTATGAGATACTAATCGAATCATATACATGCAATAATGGAATGACGAACATGCAATTAAATTTAGTGGTAGTCATGCCTTTGGTTGAAATTAGCAAAGAAAATTCACTTAGGCAATATATCGAACACCTTGTGGGCAATTTATAATTCTCTTTTGGCACAACTATATGATATGTCATGCAAAACCTCAGAATAATACACATTGTTGTGACAACCGAATCTCAATTGTATGACAAGCGTCACATAAGAACTAATTGGAGTTAACTATACTGTAGAACTTACCTTTGCAAGAGAAGAAAACTACTGAGATATGTGAATTACGAAAGCGAGTACGGTGCCAAGGAGAATCAGCTAGTATGGACAATGAGGAAACGTGGAGTAGTATGAAGAGAATGGGAAGTTATATGGGTTATTAGTAACGTGCCAGAAACGGAAGAGGGGTAGTGGGGGTGAGTACCTTAAAAGGCGTTCAAACCCTTTTATTTTTTCAAACCTGGAGTGGGCGCTGAGAATTGCACTGGAGTGGGCGCTGTGGCGCTGTGCTGCAGCTTTGAGAAAAGTCCTTAGCGCCGGGGCGCTGTAGCTAAACTGTGTTGGAGCGCCGGGGTGTTGTATATCTCTTGTGACTACTGATGAGCAGCGTCGGGGCGCTGTACCCCTATACATTTGCAGCGCCGAGGCGTTGTGGCTGCTTCGAGTTTCTGTTCTTCAGCGCCGGGGCGCTATTACTTGAGTCTTGTTTTTCCTATGTATTAAACAAATAAATAAGCATTAGCAGTAAACAAACACCGAGTGTAGATTATTATCCTTTTAAAATAAATTAACTAAAATGTTGAAAGAGAAAAGAAAACAAAAGAAAAATATAAAAATCCTTGGGGTTGCCTCCCCATAGCACTTGGTTTATAGTCGCCGACCCAACTTTGCTGTATTCAATTGATCGCTGGGTCAGAGAGATGCATTGCCGTCAGGTTGTCGATCGATGGGCCCAGCTCCAATAATGGTCAAGCCTTTGGCCGTTTACCTTGAATGTTCGCTTAGCATTTGGTTCTTCCACTTCAACAGCTTCGTGTGGAGCGACAGATACAACCACAAAAGGTCCTGACCAGCGGGATTTCAATTTCCCAGGAAATAACCGCAGTGTAGAGTTGAATAGCAGTACTTTGTCCTGGTTCGAATTTTCGATCGTGGATTTTCCTATCGTGCTATGTCTTGACTTTCTCTTTATACAATTTGGCATTTTCATAAGCGTTGTACCGGAATTCGTCCATCTCGTTTAGTTGCAGCAATCGTTTCTCGCCAGATGCTTGTAAGTCAAAATTTAGCTTACGAATTGCCTAATATGCGTTATGTTCTAACTCTTCCGAGAGATGACACGCTTTTCCATAGACCATCCTGTAAGGTGACATGTCGATAGGGTTCTTGTAAGCTGTTCGATAGGCCCATAAGGCATCATCTAATCGCATTGCCCAATCTTTTTGTGACGGATTTACAACTTTCTCCAAATTCTCTTAACTTCCCGATTCGAGACTTCTGCTTGGCCATTGGTTTGGGGATGATACGCTGCAGCAATCTTATGTTTGACCCCATACTTGGTGAGCAATTTGGTGAACTGCTAGTTACAAAAGTGAGTGCCCTCATCACTAATTATCGCTCTTGGTGTACCAAATCGTGTGAAAATATTCTTCTTCAGGAATCATAGTACTACCTTGGCATCGTTAGTGGGTAATGGGCTTCTACCCATTTTGAAACATAATCTACCGCCAATAGTATGTAATGATTATTGAAGGATGACGGGAAGGGTCCCATGAAGTCAATTCCCCACACATCAAATAACTCCACCTCAAGAATTGTATTAAGTTGCATTTCATTGCGTTTTGAGATATTACCAACTCGTTGGCACCGATCACACTTCAACACAGAGATATGCGTCTTTAAACAAGGTAGGCCAGAAAAATCCTGACTGCAACACTTTGGCTGCAGTCCTATCACTTGCGTAGTAACCTCCGTAATCTTATGAGTTGCAATGATTTAATATGCTATCCATCTCCTCATGTGGCACACATCGTCGAATCATTTGATCCGCACAAGTCTTGAACAGAAAAGGTTCTTACCAAAAATATTGTCGGACATCGTGGAGGAACTTTTTCCGTTGTTGCGAATTCAAGTCTGGAGGTAACACATTACTAACTAGATAATTCACTGTAATCCGCATACCATGACACCGTCATTGTAACTTGAAAAAGTTGTTCATCGGAAAACATCTCATTAATCATGACTTCATCTTTTTTTTGAATCTCCACATTTTCCAATCGCGAAAGATGATCCGCCACCTGGTTTTCGGTACCTTTTCTATCCCTGATCTCCAAATCGAACTCTTGAAGTAAAAGCACCCACCGAATTAACCTTGGTTTGGCATCCTTCTTCTCAATCAAATACTTTATTGCGGAATGATCAGTGTATTGATTACCTTGGTCCCTATTAGATACGCCCTAAATTTGTCGAAAGCAAATACTAGCGCAAGTAATTCTTTTTCAGTGGTAGTGTAGTTCAACTGAGCATCCGTCAACGTCTTGTTGGAGTAGTATATAGTATGAAAAAATTTATCTTGTCGTTGTCCCAATATTGCTCCAATTGCGTAGTCACTAGGTGTCGCACATAAGCTCAAATGGTAAAGTCCAGTCGGGAGCCACTATGATTGGAGTTGTGACCAATTTCTTTTTTAATACTTTAAAAGCGTCTAAGCACAATTGGTCCATCTTAAACGGCGCATCTTTCTCCAAGAGTGAACACAAGGTTTCGATATTTTGGAAAAATCTTTGATGAATCGTCTATAGAAACCTGAATGTCCCAAGAAACTCCTTATTCCCTTCACAGATGTTGGTGGAGGTAGCTTCTCAATGGTTTCAATTTTAGCTTTATCGACCTCTAGCCCTGCTACCGAAACCTTATGTCCCAGAAATATCGCTTCTTGCACCATAAAGTGATACTTTTCCCTGTTGAGAATTAGATTCGTCTCTACACAGCGCTTCAACACTAAAACCAGATTCTTCAGGCATAGATCAAAGCTATCACCAAACACGAAAAAATCATCCATGAACACTTCCAAGTTCTGTTCTACCATATCTGAGAAGATAACCATCATACACCGTTGAAAAGTTGTCGGACCCTTGCACAAACCAAAAGACATACGCCGCAATGCAAATGTACCATAGGGGCACTGTGAATGTGGTTTTTTCTGGATCCTCCGGCGCTATGACAACCTGATTGTAGCCGGAATATCCTTCTAACAGACAATAAAACTAATGTCCTGCCAACCTATCCAGCATCTGATCAATGAATGACAAGGCAAAATGATCCTTGCGTGTGGCTTTATTCAGTTTGCAGTAATCCATACATACCCTCCATCCTGTAACTATTCTAGTGGGGATGAGTTCATTTCGTTTCGGCTTTCACCACAATCATTCTCCTTTATTTCGGTACACACTGAACAGGACTTACTCAGGAACTGTCTGAGATGGGATAGATAATACCTGCATTCAACCATTTTATGATTTCTTTCTTAACCACTTCCTTCATAATGGGATTCAACCTTCTTTGTTGCTCAATGGTTGGTTTTGCTCCTTCCAGTAAAATCTTGTGCATACAAAATGACGGACTAATTCCCCGAATATCAGCTATAGTCCAATCCAATTGTTGTTTTAAACCCTCACAATACCCTTAACAATGTTTCTTTTTGTGTGTCGGTCAAATCCGCCGATATAATAACTTGTAGGGTGTTAGATTCTCCCAAATAGGCATACTTCAGATGGGACGGTAAAGGTTTTAACTCCAACACTGGTGGCTCTCGGCTCTTCTATTGACGGCTTAAACTTTTTCTCTTCTGCTTCGGGCCGGTCAAGGGTGTCGAACGGTTGTATGAACTTCCTGGACACTGGTAATGCATTTAACCATTTGACATAAGCTATCTCTTCCTCATTATCATAGTCTTCCATCCCGACCAAAACAGCTTCTAGTGGATCATCAAAAGGACTTTCGTTGAGTTTGTGATTTATTATTTCTTCCATGACGTCTACCCGCAGACGCTCACCCTCTTTCAAAAATCGCATTGACTTGAATACATTAAAGGTTACCGTCTTCAAGTCACATTGTTAATTCACCTTTTTGTACGTCTATCAAAGTTCTCCCCGTTACTAAGAATGGTCGCCCAAGGATGATGGGAATTTCCCTGTCTACTTCATAATCCAAGATAATAAAATCCGCCGGAAAGATAAATTTATCAACCTTTACTAAAATGTCTTCCACAATACCTTTTGGATATGTAACAGATCTATCTGCCAACTGCAAGTTGATATTTGTCGGTTTTGGTGCCTTAAGTCCAAACTGGGTGTAGATGGATAGCGGCATCAAGTTTATGCTGGTCCCCAAATCACACAACGCTCTTCTCGAAAATTGGTTACCAATCTCGCATGGGATAGTAAAACTACTTGGATCTTTTAACTTCGGTGGTAATTTATTCTGTATAATTGCGCTGCACTCTTCGGTTAACGCCACTGTCGCAAACTCTCCCAATTTTCTTTTCTTCGACAGAACCTCTTTCATGAACTTGGCGTAACTAGGCATCTGTTCCAAGGCTTCTGCAAAAGGTATGTTGATATGCAACTTTTTGAAAATATCCAGAAATCGTGAAATCTGCTTATCTAACTTTGATTTCTGAAATCTCTGCCGATATGGTATGGGGGGCAATGTAAAATTTTGTTTAGGTGCTTCCTTCTCTACCTCTTCATCCGGTCGGTTTTCTGTTTCTGAGACTTCCTCTTTTTCCAAAATTTCTTTGTCCATCTTGTCCTTATCCTTCAGTGTCTCTTGCAGGACCTTTCCACTTCGTAAAGTTACAGCTTTGCAATGTTCATCTCTGCCTGGATTGATCTCAGTATCACTGGGGAGTGCTCCTGGTGGACGGCTGTTCAAAGCATGTGCTATCTGACCCATCTGATTTTCCAAATTCTTGATCGAAACGACTTGACTTTTCACATTCATATCTACCTGACTGAACATTTTATCTTGCTCGCACATCCTCTTGTCGGTAGCTACAATAAATTTGGTCAATGCTTCTTCCAGATTTGTTTTCCTCTCTGGCTGTTGTTGAGACTGGTTCTGAAATCCGAGTGGATTTTGAGGTCTAGGAGCTTGAGCTTGATTAGTACTCCATGAAAATTCAGGATGATTTCTCCACCCCGGGTTATATGCTTTCTGATTTGGATAAGGCCGTTCTTGTCTATTATAACTTTCCACGAACTGAGCTGATTCAGCACTGATGGCACATTGATCTGTAGCATGACTCCCAGCACATAACTCACAAACCATTGCTACTTGTGGTACTGATGGTGGACCCCATGTTTCAATCTTCTTAGTTAACGCTGAAACCTGTGCTGTCAACGCTGTCACTGCATCTAGTTCGAGCTTTCCTGGTGTTTTCGGGGGATTAGACCTTGTCATTGGCCACTGATAATTGTTGTTGGCCATTGTCTCTAACAATTGGTAAACCTCATCAAAGCTTTTTGCCATGATCGATCCACCTGCTGTTGCATCAATACTGGCTCGTGTGGATGCATGCAACCCATCACAAAATATTCCAACCTGCATCCACTGTGGAATTCCATGATGTGGACATTTGCGAAGCATATCCTTAAATCTTTCCCATGCCTCATAATGTTTCTGAGTCGAATTGCGCAAAAATGTGAATATCATTCCGTAGTTTTTCCGATTTCGTTGGTGGGAAAAACTTAGCTAGGAATTTTTGAGCTAAGTCGTCCCAGGCTGTGATTGAACCTGGCGGCAATGAGTGTAACCAACTTCGAGCTTTATCCCTCAATGTGAACGGAAACAACCTCAGCCTTATTGCGTCTTCCGAAGCATTATTGAATTTGAAGGTGTCGCATATTTCCAATAAACTTAATATATGCTCATTCGGATCATCAGTCGAACTACCCCCAAACTGAATTGCATTTGTAACATCTGTATCGTTCTCGGTTTGATCTCGAAACTGTTTGCATTAATTGCCGGCCTCCGAATACTGGACTGTATGTCTGTCACTGTCGGCATGGCATAATCCCCGAGTGATTTTTGTTCTTCCTCTACCATGACTGCTGGAATTTCTTGTGCTGCCAGATCTTCTTCTAATGGTATAACCTCACTAGTCAACCGTAATTTTTGGAACTTTCTCTCAATATCGTCTGTGTAAGGCAAAAGTTCCTTTTTACCCTTTGATCTATTGTGCATACACTAACAAAGAATTTCTGCAAGCACAAGAAGGAAAATAAGTAACGTTTAAATTAAGTCCGAATTGATTATAACTAATATGGAATTAATATTAATAAAGAATTCCCTGACAACGACGCCAAAAACTTGTTGATCGATTTCACAATAGATTATTTGCGCAAGCATACACAGTCAGCAAGTAATAAAGTGATAAAATAAAGTGTCGTACCCACATGGAATTCCAATCAATAAACTCCAACTACTAGTACTATATCAATTCAATTTTATTTAAACAACCTCAATTTGTGATCTTCTAATTAAGAAAACTAAAATTAACTAATCAAAACTGTATTACTTTAGAAATTAATTCAAATAAATAAAGGTTAATACTACAATATCCCCAATTATGTAATACAAATCAATTATCCAATTACTCCAGTTATCCTGTCACCTGAATTGTTAACAGGAATTCTAGTTGTTAAAAGCCATTTCCCAAGTGATCAGATAACATTTATTTAATTCAATTAATTCTGCGATATCCTTATGCAAAATAATAAAATTAAACTCATTAAGTTCCAATTCCCAACTGTTACATGCAGTGAAAAGAGATATTCCTATTCAATTCACAATCCTAATTATTTATCTCATGCAAATAATTAAGCATACATGTTATCACGTCAGTTCTAACCCTAGATTTTATCTCCTGAATCTATCTAGCGTAACATAGTAATTATTGGCCAAATAATTAATCAATAAGCACAAAACATGATAAACAATTTAATTTGATGTAAATAACTGGATTAAATGGAATAATCGATTTATAAAGATAAACAATTCAATTTGTAGTCTTAATTAAAAAGTTAGTTCATACTGAAAAATAGAACCAAAAATCCCATGAAAATCATCTCAATAAAATTACAAAATTGAAACAGAGAAGAAAAAGTAACTCTAAAAGCAATCCTCCAATCTTCACCTTGAATTCTATTTCCCCAATTCTCTGTTGCTCCTTGATTAGTCTCCAGTTATTTTGTTTTTTTTACTTGTTGACCTAATTGCCTCCTTAAATACTTATTCTTTACGTTCCTATTCCTCAACTCTCTCCACGCACGCGCTTTAATTGGTTCTACCTGTTCCCCAGCGCCCCGGCGCTGGGTCTTGTCTTGTAGATAGTGCCCAACGCTGCACTTCCAGAAATTTATAATTGTGCTACTGGTGATGCAGAAATTCCCAATTTGCCCCTGCTTAGCCTCAAACTGCAAAATAACAAATAAACACATAAAACTTATCCTAAAAAGACTTGCAAACAACAATAAATCAAGCTCGAATATATCCAATTCATGGGTATATTACCCATTCATCAGTTTCAACGTCGAAACCACTTGTGAAAATAGTAAAGAATATCTCCTCATCACAACCACTATTTCTAGACAAAAGAAAAAAAAACTAGAAAAGCTCCATTTGATTTCCTTTGGATTATATGTTAAGAAAATTTGAGCTATGGAGTCTCATTCTATTACTGATCCGAAATTCATAGACCCAAGATAGTGTCAAGTTTTTTGTTTTTTGGTTGCAACGGCTGCCGACCGATCGACTTAGATGAAGTAGCTAAGTCGTGCGACTAGGTGAGGAAGCCGTCGCCTTAGAACACCTTGGCTAACTACCTTTCAAGGTGCACGATCTAGAAAAGAAAAAAACACGACTAGGTGAGGAAGTCGTCGCCTTGGGACACCTTGGCCGACTACCTTCCAAGGCACACGATCTAGAAAAGAAAAAAAAAGAAAGGATAAGGAGAACAAAAAAAGAGATTGTTGTTGTTGCAAGCTTCCATCACCATCGCCGCACCACGTTGTACCATTGGCGCTGTTGTTTGTGTCGACTGTCAATGCTGCATCTCGATCTCGTCCATACCAATATTGTCGAATTTGTTGTTGTTGCTTTATTTGACAGTGTTTGTGTAAGAAAACAAAAAGGAGATTGGAATTTAAAAGTATCTTGGCAAAGTACAGTTTAGTATCCCATAATTTTGTTAAACTTTAGATCTAGTCCCTTAAGTTGCAAACTTTTCATTTAAGACCCTTCTTTTCTTTCTTAATCACCAAGTTTTTTGAGTTTACATTTTAACCCTTGGTTCCCCATGTTTTCAGTATTAGCCCAGTTAATTAGTTTAGTTTTCAGTTAGGTAATTATACTATTTTTATGAGTGTGAAGGGATATGATGGGAAGGGAAAGTATAGGAGGGTAAAGGATGAGAAGATGAGAATGAATTATAATTTTTCCTTGTCATGGTTATGTGAGGTTTAGAAAGGAAGGGAAGAGATGAGATTTTAATTATATTTTCCCTTGTTTGTGAGTGGAGGGAAGGAAATGGAAAATATTTTTATTTTTAAACTACACTATTACTATATTACCCTTACATCTTAATGTAATAAATGACATGATTTATTTTGAAATATTACTTTAGGTAATATAAAATATCTAACTTTCTTATTCTTTTCCATCCCTCCAAATTCTCCCACTTTTGGAGGAAAAATTTCGAGCTAAAAATGAAATCAACTTTATATTCAAGTCCTTTCCATTTCTCTCTAAAAAAACTCACAAACATGAAATTTGTAGGGATTTTAATTATTTTCCCTTCCCTTTACAAACACAATATTAGGTCCCAGAAATGTGTATTATTTGTAAATGAGATATAGATATTAAATGTTAATATGTTTTTGTTTTTAAATGGTATTTTAGTGTATTGCTTGTGAATACTAATATATTTTTGAGCAATTTATTCTGTTTTTAATGTAATTGAAGTAAAATATATGTATAAAATTTTACTTTTATATAATGTACATAGAAAATGACTTGTCAATTTATGAGTGACTAGTTAGGCGCTTAGTCGCCTAGTCGATTAGCTCACGGCCACCGACTCGACTCGACTACTTAACAACTTCACAACTATGGTGTATATTACTTATTAGTAGAGCTTTAGCTTTAGTTTGAGTACCCCTTTCCTTCAGCTACTTGTAGTAAAGATGGCTCACGGAGATTAAAGGTATCAATTAGTGGTGAGTGCTCGTAAAAGTGACCAGATACTCTAATTGGCCTAGCAAACCACGTATTGGTAGGGGTGTTCAACCGGTAAAAATCGGTCTGAACCTGAACCGGTACCGAAGCCGACCAAATTTGGATACCTATAACGGTTGGACCGGTATACCGAACCGGCGGTATCGGTTTTTACCGAAAATTAATATAATTATTATTTTTTATTATTATTATTATTATTATTTTGTTATTATTATTATTATTTTCATTATTATAATCATTAATAATAATAATAATAATAAAAAAATTAGAAAACCGGTATATACCGGTCCGGTTTGGTAAAACTGAACCATAAAAACGCCGGACCGAAATCGGTACCGAAAAATCGGTATAAACCAGTGTTTTTGTACCGAACCGGACCGGTTCTTTTTGTACCGAACCGGCCGATTCGGTTCGAAAAACCGGAAACACCGAAGTTGTTGAACACCCCTACATATTGGTACTTACCCAACATAGTACTCTTACATACCAATATTCTAAATATAGCGTACTGAATTTTTTTGTTGTTTTTGTTTTACCTAAAGTTGCACAAATAAACAACACATTTGTACTAAATTATTTATAGAACAATTAACTTTTTGATTTGACAAAAATTTTTCTATAAAACTTAGGTTTATTATATTAGATTCTAATAAAATTCTTAATAATACAAATTCATATAAAGCTACCCTAGCGTTCCACGTTTTTAGCATTTGTAGCATTCCGTGTATGCATATTGATTCCACAAACCGAAACAAACAGCCTTTCAGGTAACGTTGTGATCTTGCATAAACGTGACAGTGGCACTTCCACACTTGGATCAATTTTATTTCTGCCATGCTTAATAATATTCGCAGAAAATTTATTGCTTATGCATTTTAAATATGTTGTGCTTTATTAACGTCATTTGTCTTTTCTGGTTATACAGCTAGTGAAGGACTATCAAGCATGGGCTTCTGGGGTGCCTCACGGCAGACCAATGGAGCTGGTGAAATTAGAGAATGCAGCAGCAAAGTTATCCAACTATTAGCTTTGACTTCATAGTTTCTTTTATTTAAGGTTTGTATTTTTTATGATAGGACACTTAGAGTACTGCTATGTGCCATTCCTTCCTTTGCCTTGATTCTCTAATTCAGGGAAGAAACAAGAGGCTTGTCGTGTTTCTGCCATTCCTGGTGCATAGTTTCTTTAATGTAACCCTTTGTTATCCACCAAAACTCATTGCAAGTGTAGTAATGCCATGTTTGAATTGCAGTAATCACGGTGGGAATGGAATGACCATTCCTATTGAATGAAAAAAAAAGTGTTTGGTTGTTCTATTAAAACCAAATGAACCATTCCCATTACTGTCAAATTTGTGAATTTTATTTTATAGGGGAGGGTATGGAATAATCTATTCTAGTCAGGAATGGAATGAATCATTTCTCTCATCATTCCCGTATTTTTATTCATTTGCGTTTGGTTGGTGGGAAGGGAATGGAATGGGCTGAGAATGGAATGACCATTCCTTATGGAATGACTTAAATCATGTTTGGTTAGTCAACTGGGATGACCATTTCATTTCTTTATGCTACGTTTGGATTGGTGGAATAGGAGAGAGAATGAAATGAATTATTTCGTTGGAATGATAAAAATGTTGTTTGGTTTGTTTATTTCATCGGAATAATATATTTCTCCTGGAATGATAGTTAGCTTAAAATTTCAATTTTCATTCCTTGAGGGGTGGCCAGGAATAAATCATTCCATCCATTATTTTTAAGTAATTGATAAATATAGTCCTAAAAATATAATAGTGCTTTTTACACATTCATTCGATTCAATCGATCTGGGAACGACGAGAGAGGAGCCGAGGAGAGGAGATACAAATCTTCAATCGATTGATCCAGCAGCTCTGAAGGCTCTCCAAAACCCTCGCCATCATATCGTCTCACCATTTAGTCTATTCTTTTTTTTTTCATTTCGATTATTTGCCCCGACTTCTCCTTAATTCTTAGATGGATTTGAATTGTGTGTTGATGTATTTGTATTACGTACTTGAACATCATCATCTCCATAGTTTCAAACCACGTTGCCGGATCTATTACGGTTCTTGTGTTATAAATTTTTGAGATAATTTTGCTCTTCCTTATCCATACTGAAAGTATATATCAAATTATATATTACAGTTCTAGTGTTAGAAATTTCGGGATTGCTTTGGGCATAATTCGTGCAGATATTAGTCCAATTGAATTGTTCAATAGGTGTTTGATGTAATGTCTCATTGAATATAACACTAGCTATTTTTATTTGCATGAAAGAAAGAGAGTACTGACCTTAGATAGCTATATAATTAGCCATTTTGTGGGCATCTAAATAATTTGACTCATCATTTGCTGTTTTGCTGCTCTGCTCTGCTTTGCTTTGTGTTGTGTTGTGTTGAGCTCTGCTCTCCTCTCCTCTCCTCTCCTCTCCTCTCCTCTCCTCTCCTATTTATTTATTTATTTAGATATTAATTAAGATTATACAGAATTGACTTTGACTTGTTTTTCACGAATACAAATGCCTAAAGAGTTAGCTTTGCTCAGCAGTTGTAACATGAAAATATCCATCAAAAAAATAACTCCTAGTTATGCAACTTATTTTAACATCCAAGTTTGTATAACAACATTTATACTCGTATAGAAGCTTCTCCTTCAGTTTCTTGAGAATGGATAAATGTTGATTGTTCTTGCAGTTTATAGTGGTTGCATTGATTCTACTTTCTTAGCTTGTCTACATGAATCTGATTTTTTTTAAAACTGAGCTTCAGCTTCAATATAAGATTTAATTTTATCCTAGGATTTTTTAGAGTGATCGTTTCTTTTTAGTATTGTATTTGTCATACTTTTAGTAAATTTGTAACCTTTTAGACCCATTAAAATAGTTTTAGTAACTGGATTAGTTTCATGTCATTTAAAAGACTCGAGACAGTTCATGTCTGCCTTAACAAAGCCTATTTATAGTTCATGTCTGTCTTAACAAAGCCTATTTGCCTTAACATGTAGTGTAGTTAACTGTGCATTCTAGGTTAACATGTATTCTGGGTTATAATTTAGTCACTGTGTTTTACTGTTTGTAAGGCTGGTTTTTATTTCCTTGTAAATTCGAGCCAGGAAAACAAGTATCATGTTTTGTTCTTGTTTCTTATATTCATTCTTTTTATTTCAGAAATTCCCATATAGGAAGCATTAGTTAATTTACATTGTCTTTTTGCTTCTTATATACAATAGTATGAACCTGTTCTTTTCATACCATCATAATTGCTTATTAGCATTAGTTAATTTTATTTGTTAGTGTTAGTTAAACTATTAATCAAATACTTCTATTAATTTTATATTTGGTCAGACTTCAATTTATGATGGATTCTCAAGTAAATGATGAAGCAAAGGGGGCAGACAAGAGTAAGCGCAAATGGGTTGAAAATGAGGATGACAAGCATGTGGAATTTATGTTGGACATATTAAATACTAATGGAACTCTGTATGGAGCTGATAATGGTTTTAAGCCCGGGTTTTACTTGGCCATTGAGAAAGCATTGACTGAGAAATTGCCTGGAGCAGGAATAAAGGCAAAACCTTTATTCTTTTTTAATTACTATTTTATAATTTAATTATAGTGTTTCTATTTTTTTTTTAATTACTGTGTTATCTTGTTTTCTCTAACTTGTTTTAGGTGCACCAAAAGAGAGCAAAGTGGCAGAACAAGACATTTTCAAATTATTTGGATCTGTGTTATATTTGGCAAGGATAAAGATGCTCTATCGGCTGCGGAAATGATCGAGTTAGATGAAGAGATCCGAACAAATGATGGAGATGATGGCTTTACTCCAACCCGCAGTGAGGAAATATCTAGCAAGTCCTCTAGTTTCAAGAAGAAGAAGAAGAGAAAGTCAAGTTTCGATATTGATTCTGAATCTGCCATGGAGAGGGCTGCTACTATTTTCCCTGTACAACTCGAGAAATCATCTACTCAATTTGTTAACTTTCTAGGATTGGAGGCTTCATTAAATGAGTAACGTAAGAATCTCAATAATGCGTTGAGTAATGTGTTCGTTCTAACTGATGGTGAACGTAACAAGGTCACGTGCAAGCTTGCTCGCGAGGAGGAGTTGATGGTGGTTTTCTTTAGCCTTCCCAATGAGCTAACAGATGGTTTTATTGAGTGGAGTGCTATACTAGTTATTTAGACATTTTACTATGTTGGTTATTAAATGATGATATTGGAATTTTGTTTAGGATTTATTGATGGGATGCATTTCTAGTTGATTAGACATTTTATTAAGTTGTTGGTTGTTGAATGATAAAGTTATCAGTTATGTTATTAGATTTATCATCACTTTATATTATTGAGTGGGGGTGTTATACTAGTTGATTTAGTTTTGTTGGTTGTATTTTATTTGACACTACTTATCTTTAAATTTCATCAATTAAAATAAAGTTAATTCTAGAGAAATAAAAAAAATTATAAAAGAAGATAAATTATAAGTAAAAAAATTATATAAAAATATTATAAGTAGAGAAAATATAGAGAGCATTATAGAAAATTTTAGAGAAATATGAAACAAATTTTAAAGATAAAATTTGATTTTAAGTTAAAATTGAACATTTGGGGTATTTAGGTCACTTTCAAATTATTTAATTCATTCATAGATGTATTCCTAATTCTAACCAAATATGCACATGGAATTCCTTATTCTCTCTTTTATTTCATTCCTTTCTCTATTCCATTCCTTTAATCCAAAGGTAGCATTAGTTATTCCCTTTCAAATCTGAAAGTTATTTTTAATTTCTTTCTAAATATGTGGGTTTATTTCATTCCTAGGCCAACCTCCTTCCCCTCTTCTCTTCATTTCTTCGATATCTATCATCATTTCTTTTCTTTTCATACCTTTTTATGCATGCTACTTCATTTTCCTTACAAAAACGTTATGTTTATGTTTATTTTGAACTACTTTTTAATATTATTTTTAGACTAATATTTTTTGACTAGTCAAAAAAATATTTTTATAAAAATATGCATATTCTATTTTTATAAAAAAATACATACTACTTTTTATTTTATCAGTAAAAAACATGTTTGTATTTACAAGAATAAAAAAAACATGTTAATAATATTAACGTTTAGTAATATTAAAAAAACATGTTAACAATATTAACGTTTAGTAATATTAAAAACATGTAAATAGTATTAAAAAAACATGTTAAAATACATACTGTAAATATTAACGTTTAGTAATATTTTTGTAAAAATATTACCTATTGTATTAACATTTTTTTGTATTTTTGTAAATTCTGTATTTAGTATTTATTTCTTACTAGATATATACTAAACAATTAACCTTTTTTTATGCATTTACAAAAATATTAATACTGTAAAAAAATTTACAAAAATAGAATATGAATATTAAAAAAATACAAAAATGAATATGAATATTTATACTAATTTACATAATACTCTCTCCGTTCTTTAAAAATTAAAAAAATGGATAAAGTATAATTTTCACACAAATTAAAAAAATAAAAGTAAAAAGAGAGAGTATCAAATTTATACTTAATGATCCTGCACGATTATTTTTAATTCATTTTATAAGTTTGTAGTATATAAAAAACGAAAAAGATCATTTCACATTCCATTCATAAATAATGTAATTCATATAAACTAAACACCTAAAGTAGAATGATAATTTTATTTATAAAGGAATGAATGGACTAACCAAACATAAAAACATTTCATTCTCATTTCCATTTCCATTCCATTATTTAAGACATTCCATTCCATACATGCTAAGGAATGGGAACCAAACAGGAACCAAACATAACAATTTCATTCTTTCAATCCACCCGTAGTTTAAAGGAATTCGTTCGAACAGATGAAGGATCTCTCCTGTTATAATTCACAATAATTAAACTATAGTACTAGACTACTAGGAATAGATAAATTGCATTTATAATTTGGTTATTTCTCAAGAATATGAAGTCAATAAGATACTATTCTCATAAAATAAAGCTTCTATCATCAGAGATAGATTATAGATTATAGTAGCTTCTACTATTTTCTGCAGCCAAGTTACACTTCATTTTTCTGGTATTATTATTTCACTTGAAAACTTCAAAAATTATGCCTAACCTGAGGATGTGGTGAATGTAGATCCGTAGTCTTGCAGTGTTTGGCAGAATCTTTTTGTGTCTTGGATTTAGTTCGAGTTGAACAACATTAGTTCAAGACATGATTTTCATGGTACGAAACAAAGCCTTGTTTTCCTGTTTGTGAGTTTTATTTTGGGGAATGGAATATAAAGTTGGAGACTCTTAAGCCAATTTCATGTCTTCGAAGTACATTAACAGCTGCATGCTTATTGTTGCCAATCAAGTCTTGAAGGTTTGTTTAGCTACCAGTGCTTGTAGCATTTGTGTCGGTAGTGTTTGGACATTCAAAAGTACAATATTAATTTTTGTGCATTGCATTTGAAGCTCCAAATACTATGTTTGTGAGTAAAATAAGTTACGCTTGAAATAAATTATTATTAGACAAACAAAATTTACAAGTGTGTTTGGAGTTTTTGAAGTCTAAACGAACCAAAAACTGCAAACTGCAAACCAATCCTTCTAAAAACACTAAAGCTTACATACGTAAATTCACATTATGCCAAAAACATAATGATTTCAATGATAGCAGTAATTTTTTTCAAGGGGAATGCAGAATTATGAAGTAGGAGTCAAAAGTGTAATTATGTACCAAATTACTCTTTTATATGTACCCAAAATAGACGACTTGGAGCATGTTTGAGAGAGTTTTTGGGCGGACTAAAACCACTTTTAAATTAAAGAGAAATATTTTAGCATTTGGTAACTCTGAAAGCACTTTAAAAGATTAGAGATTTAGGTTCAACAACAATTTTAACTGAAGCCGAAAATTTGTTCTTTAGACAAAAAGTGTTTTTAAGTACAAAATTATTTGTTAAGAAGGAAATAAAATCCCAAACCGTATGCCCACCGACATAAGGCACAAAATTATCCTTTTATTGTTAAAAGGATACAAGGACCTTATATATTTGCTTCATAAAAACTCACCAATATATATATATATATAGAACAAGGATCCTGTCCGGGAGTCCGGACAGGTCCTAAAATCCGGACCAATTTTTTTTTTTTTTTTTGCTTTTTTTTGGAACAATTAAAAAAAAAAAAAATTATGGAACTGAAATTTTTCCATAATACAGTGTTTTGGGTGTGTTTTTAATACCTATACCAACCAATGTATGTACAGTCTGTCCAGACTGTACATAAATGTTTTGGTATAGGCATCCAAATCACGCCCAAAACACTGTATTGTGGAAAAATTTCAGTTCCATAATTTTTTTTTAGTTGTTTCAAAAAAAAAGCAAAAAAAAAAAGGTCCGGATTTTGTTAAAATTCTGGAGTCCGGACCTGGTCCGGAATATATATATATATATATATAACCGATCAGGTGAGAGAGTCCGCATTTTGTTAAAATAACAAATTTTCAGCTTCAGTTAAAACTCACCAATATATAGTCCCTTTTGCGTGCCTTAGGTTTTCTGCAGCATTGAATGTGTTGGATTATTTGGAGAAAACGGATTAAAAGATGTAAAACAATCTTAGCCACATAAAGTCATTAAAACAGATCCAACGGTTGAGCGCCCTATCTGAAGGGGACTATATATATATATATATATATATATATATATATATATGTAGATAAAATTTACTCATTTCATTTTAAGGAGAGAATCCTATTTATTTCATTTTTAATTATTTATGAATATTAAAAAATTTTGTATTGAAATTGTTTAGAAATAATGTAACAATCCCGGTCTTGACTGAATTATAATTTTTTGAATGGCAAAAAGTACTTTTACCCCACCGTGGTTGTAGTATTTTAAGTAATTAGCCACTATGCTTTTAAAATATTCAATTAGCTCACTGTACTTTTTAAAAATGTTCAATCAGACCATTCCGTCCAATTTCTTGGACGGACGTCAAATAATTACACATGTGGCATTGAAAAAAAATAATAAGAAAAATATTATTTTCTGATGTGGCAACACAAAAAAAATAATAAAATAAAATAATTGATTATGTGGCAAAAAATAATTAAAATAATAATAAAATTAAAATAAAATAAAAACCCAAACTTCATATATACGCAGGCGAAATAACTTCATATGCGGGCTGTTTGATGACCATGGCTGCTGGAGATCGGATTTGGAAGGTATGAGCACTATTTTTTCAAGATGTTATTTATGCCTTCTGGCGTGAGGAATGTGCATGAGTGCTTTGTGGATTGGAGTAAGAAAATTAATCTCATAGTTTGGATAGGCTATTCATCAGGTCGGAAGTAGAAATTGCTTTATCTCAGATGGCTCCCTCCAAAGCTCCGGAACCCGATGGGTTTCCCCTAGATTTTCCAACAATTTTGGTTAGATATTAGAGATGATGTAACGGTCTATGTTCTTAAATTTGTCAACTGTGGTGGCTCACTTGGGTATCCAAAATCCGCTTTTTGTTGGGATTTGTGGAGGAGATAGTGAGATTGAGCTTTGTGGTGAGCCGGGAGGAGTCGTCGGCGGCGGTGATTGAGCTTTGTTTTCTGCATATTTCTTATGTTTGTTTAGGGAAATAGATGAACAGTAGGGTTTATTTAGGGAAGAAGATGAACAGTAGACTTAATAATGTTTTATTTATTTATGTTTGTAATTTGTATTATTTCTTTTTTGTCTAAAGATTTCAAAAAAAATTGGTCTTTTACTGTCAAATATAAAGTCAACATGTATTGTACATGGAAAAATTATATTTTTATTTATTGTTTTATTTTAGGCTTATTTATTCATTTTGAAGGAGAAAGGAAATAGGAAATGAAAAACTTATTAAAAAATGAACTAAAATATTTATTTTAATTTTATTATTATTTTAATTATTTTTTGTCACATAATCAATGATTGATTATTTGTATTATTTAGAATTAAAATAATTAAAAGAAAGGAAAAGAGATAAAGGAAAAGAATAAATTATAAAAAAATAATGTGGTTTTGATTGTATAAATAATTTTAATTTTTATGTCATTTGTTTAACTAATTTTTGCTAATTGTATCAAATTTCCTATTTTATGTTAATTATGTACTTACCTTTTTTATATCATTAAAATATATATTAGTATTAATTTTTAAAATAAAAATAATTATTAAAAGAAAGGAAAAGAGATAAGGAAAAGAATACAAATAAAGAAATTGAATTAAAATATTTATTTTAATTTTATTATTATTTTAATTATTTTTTGTTACGTAATTAATGATTTTTTATTTTTAATTTTTGTAGGAATTAATATAATGTTGTAATAGATCTCATTGATATAAAATTTTTGATATATTATTTGTATTATTTGGAATTAATTTTTAAAATAGAAAAAATTATTAAAAGATAGGAAAAGAAAAAAGGAAAAGAAAAAATTATAAAAAAATGAATTAACATATTTATTTTAATTTTATTATTATTTTAATTATTTTTTTTACCACATAATGATTTTATTATTTTATTTTTTTGTTTGAGAAGAAAAAATTATAAAGAAAATCCATTAAAAAATTATTTTGTTGCCACATAAGGATATACCACGTAATTAAGCATATGCCACATAATTTTTTATTTTTTTTCAAAAAGCCACGTAAGCAATCCAAGCTGATTTTTTAACATCCGTCCAAGAAATTGGACGGAATGGTCTGATTGAATATTTTTAAAAAATACAGTGGACTAATTGAATATTTTAAAAGCATAGTAAGGTAAAAGTGCTTTTTGGCTTTTTTGAATATCAACCGATGGAAGAGTCTCGAGAAACTTTTTTATAAATTCATTTACTTTTTTTTTACTTTGATAAAGTATGATTTATTTTATTTTATATATTATGTAAATTGAAACTTTCAACAAGGGAGCACAAACATATGAATGACATGTTCTCATCCACCTGAAAACCATAATTTACATAATCATTTTGCCAATATAATTGAATATAAACATAAATTGTGAAAATAAGTTGATAAATATTATAGCCAAAAAAGCTCACATTTTCAAAAAGTCCACCACTAAAATATTGTAACTAAATGGAAAATGAACATAATATTCCCTATGCAAGAAATAGACAATAGCAACGTAGGCGCCGCGACATCTATAATAACATTATCAACATATATGCACACGGATAGAGCCAATGCAGCATTTTCAATGTACACCCTTGAAACTATATCAAAAACTTAGGATTCCAAATTATCAGACAGGATCAAGAGTAGACCTCTTAAGTAGTAGAACTCTCTTAAATAATAGAACTTTATCAAAATGACGTAGTTTTGATAAGACGTGGTGGTATTTTTGTAAATACCATGCCACCGCGTATTTACAAAAATGCCACCGCGTCTTATCAAAACTACGTCGTTTTCTAAAAATATAAATACGTATATAAAATTAAGAGAATTTTTATTTTTGAAAAATATTTGTCTAATATTTGTTATAAATGTAATAGTGGTACATGATTATAGTAAAATAAAAATAAAAATTGTTAAGCGATTACATTTAATTTATATAAACACAAGTGATGTCATTTTCGGAACTTTAATTACATAACTTTGAGAAAGTTCAATTATCAGAATTTACAACGGTAGCGTTGAGTGTGTTTAGAGGTTTAAAAGCATCCCACTACAATAATTGAAATTAAAATGCTTTTGAAATTTTAAACGCTCTAACAAACACTTTATAATTCAAAAAATAAAAATGAACTTTCAGTTTGACAGCGAATGTATGTCTAAATTTGTTAGCGAATGGAATAGTCTAGTATTACTTTTGAAAACACTAAAGTAGCTAACTCATCAAGCAATATCATGAAAGCTAGCTGAATGTGATTGTTTCCCAAAGAAGCCACCATTTCTGACCAGTTTATTCCCTATGGTAGGCCAACCCTAGGTAACTCCAAGGGTGAACATAATGATGGACAAAACAAAATTTTCTGGCTTCTTGGATATGGAGTTTTGCTAAACCCTAGCAAATTATATGAGAGAGAAAAAAAAGGGGAGACAACATGCATGCAGATGAAGAAATAATTGACAGATAACCTAATTAATAAAATTTGCACTATTTTTTCCTATCCCTAGACACTTGTCTTGATCGAAATGGACACGTTTATAAAATGATAAAATGTCCTTAATGTTACGGCTCATGCATGCTCAACACCAACCTCAAAGAGTTATATATATATATATATATATATATATATATATATAGAAAATTGATCAGGTCCGGACCTCCCGGACGGGAGAAAATCCGGACCCGAATTTTTTTTTTTTTTTTTTGTAGAACAACTAAAAAAAAAAAAAATTTATGGAACTGAAAATTTTCAATAATACAGTGTTTTGGGTGTGTTTTTAATACCTACACCAACCAATGTATGTACAGTCTGCCCAGACTGTACAAACATGTTTTGTTATAGGCATCCAAAGCACGCCCAAAACACTGTATAATGTAAAAATTCCAATTCCATAAATTTTTTTTTTTTAGTTGTTTCAAAAAAAAAAGCAAAAAAAAAAAAAAAAAAAGGTCCGGATTTTAACAAAATCCGGGAGTCCGGATCTGATCCGGACTCTCTCTCTCTCTATATATATATATATATGGTCCCGTTTCACACCTCAATTTGGGTCAAAGTTTGGGCCATTTACTGACTACCATTTAAATTATTTGGACCACATAAATTAACACATGCCCCATTTTTATTTATTTAGGTTATGTTTGTTTGTAAGTATTATACTTGAGATATGATTATTAATCCCAAGTGTCTTATTTATTTTTAAATTTAGACTTGAGACTATTATTCTAGGAATTATAAAATGGCTTAATAGTCTTGACATTATAATTATAATCCCGGAATTATAATTCTTGCAAACAAACATAGCCTTAAGATTACTAGTCCACTTACATTGGACTTTAAATAATTACTCACATTGGTTTAATTATATAACCCAATTAGACTTGCTATAAAATAGGTTAAGTCTAGCCCACTAGTATGTAATTAACTACTTGGACTCTTAAGTATACATAACACAAGTTATTTAATCCTCATATCTACAATATATATAAATAAGTTACAAGGGTTTTCTTTTCATTTCTTAGTCAACTTAAAATAAATAAATTAACTAACTTACTTAATTCACAACGCATAACACATATTCACACATATGCTCAAGACAATTCCTCATAAAAATGCATTTCATAATATATATATATATATATATATATATATATATATATATATATATATATATATATAGAATTCTCGGTCATTACACAACCTATAAACTCCCACAACCAAGCATGCATCTCTACCTAGAATCATATATACTAGCTTAACTTACAAAATTATAATTAGGTTATGAACCTCTTGAATGCTTTCTTTCTTGTAACAATAAAGCTTAAGTACTTCTCCACCTTGATCCTTCCTTCTTGAATTCCACCAAAAGCAAGAATTTCACTAGGTTTCTCCATTTCTCTCTAATTCTCTTAATTCTTCAACACTTAGGAATTTCAATCAAATGAAGTAATGTGCTAGGAGGGGTCTATTTATAGACAAGTCTTAAGTACACAATACTTATACTAATACTAGTATAATACTTGTATTTTATACACCCAACTAGGTAATAAAACCAATGATAAAAGTTAATTAGGTAAAAAGGCTACATACTCCTTACTAACTCTTAAACTCCTTTATAATTAGCATCACATGGACTTAACTTGCAAACTTAAGGAACAAAAATTAGCATTTTGGCTATTAGAGGGGGGAGGGGGCTAGTTCGGCTAGGAGGGAGTAATATATACATATATTGTATAATTTTTGTCCTTTGCTAGCTAATTCATGCACACACACACATATATATGTCCATGTCTTTTAAATTACCATTACACATTTGGCTAGTCCCAAGTTAAATTAAATTTGGGCTAGATACAAACACTTATACACATTGGGCTCAAACATTAACTTAGAAAACCAATTACTTAGGCTAAACTCCAAATACTTGTAATTTATTCACCTTATTCTCATTGGGCTTAATTATATACTTGTAACATAATTCAGATGGGCTAATTATTATTATTTACCCATCTTAATAACCATGCCACACAAGGCATAACACTTAAGCTTAATTAAGCTTACCATTATCATTACCATACTTCTTAATTATCATATACTTTATTCAATTTAAATTGAACTACTAAGGCTCATAACACACACACCCCCCCACCCCCCCACCCCCCCACACACATATATATACACACACACACACATGCACACTAATAATTTTCAAACATCTTCATTTTCATTGCTAATATTATTTATAAAATTCATGGGTATTACATCCTCCCATTTATAAAGATTCCGTCCTCAGAATCAGTACAAGGTTACACAAAAAGATGAGGATAGTCCCTCTTCATCCTATCTTCTAACTCCCACGTAGCCTCCTCGACGTTGTGGTTTCGCCAAACTACCTTTACAGAAGGTACGCATAACTTTATTTCTTAATATTTGTTCCTTCCTATCTATTATCTAAACAGGAATTCCTTCGTACGTCAGATTTTTTTCTATTTGAATGGGTTCATAGGATATCACGTGCTTATAAGATCGTAACACAGAAACATGAAATACGTTGTGGATATGCTCTAATTCAAGAGGTAAACTTATGTCGACATCGAAATTTTTATTTGTCCATTTCTGTTCTTGTCTTTTGGTGTTCTCATTTTAAGTGAGATTTGTTTGAAAAAATAAGTTTAAAAAGGTCCGACATGTATATGTCGACGATTTGACTGTTAGAGTCGCCAATTGGTAATTTTAAATGGTTGCACCAACTCAACCGATAAAAGGTTTGCACAAAGACCCAACGGTTTGACACTGTTTAACTGGTCTGAGAAATCGAGATTCGTTAGGGTCTGGGGGCTTGATTAAGCGGAAGGAAGGTGTTAGACACCCCCCGACTTTCGTGATGACACGGTTACCACCACTTTTCATTTAATTTTTTAACTACATATGTGTGTGTAGGGCCTATGTTCAGTTATCTGGAAGTAGTGCTATGCCTCGTTTGCACCCATATACAAAGGGTTTGACTTTTGTATAAAAGTTCAATTTTAACAAGATATAGCAATGAAGTTTTGGAAAATATGTTTTTAAACCCTTATGCTCAATAGTAATTGAGGCCTTTGATACTTCCATTTTATTATATGTTCGGCTTGATTGCTTTTATTTTCAAGATGCGAAACATCTTCGAGAAAATAAGATACATAGCAGTGTCGAACTCCTTGTGGGTATGAGAGCCATATAAGGATATCCAGACACCGTAGATAATTTACAAGCTGGTTGCAGCTGCAAAATGTCCATCACAGGAACCGAATCGAGATTCAAAAGCTGAATCTGTGATCACATGATTCCTAGGCTTACATGAAAGAGTGATATGTACAAAGGCTAGAAAAAGAACTAGATTTGAATAAATCTAAACCATTCTAGCTTCAACGGTTTTAGTTTAGTAACTTTTAAACCGGTCAAAGTTAGAAATAGTCAGATTTAGGCAAATCTAGCCCGCAGACTGAAAGATTAAATATCTACATTATGAAAGCAGTTAAAGTATTATATAATATATATATATATATATATATATATATATATATATATATATATATATATATATATACATTTCAAAGTCCTGCCTGGAGTTTACTTCGTGGCAGTTGATCGTCTCCAGGTAGGACTTTGAAATGTATATATATATATATATATATATATATATATATATATATATATATATATATATATATATATATATATATATATATCTAATAAAATACAAATAATTTTGAATTTCCCGCTCACTCAATAAATCATCTTGACCGTCCAAAATTTGGGATAAATCCCACCGTCCATACATCTATCTAATAAATCTATATAATAAAATACAAATGATTTTGAATTTCCCGCTCACTCAATAAATCATCTTGGTCGTCCAAAGTTTGGGATAAATCTCACCGTCCATACATCTATCTAATAAAATACATCTCTCTATTTATCTAATAAAATATAAATCTATCTAATAAAATACAAATAATTTTGAATTTCCCGCTCACTCAATAAATCATCTTGGCCGTCCAAAGTTTAGGATAAATCCCACCATCCATACATCTATCTAATAAATCTATCTAATAAAATACAAATGATTTTGAATTTCCCGCTCACTCAATAAATCATCCGGGCCGTCCAAAGTTTGAGATAAATCCCACCGTTCATATATCTATCTAATAAAATACATCTATCTATCTAATAATCTAATAATAATTTAATAAAATACAAATGACTTTAAATTTCCCGCTCACTCAATAAATTATTTTGGTCGTTCAAAGTTTGAGATAAATCATATTGTCCATACAGTGCCGGAGGCACGGGACCCAGCTAGTATATATATATATATATATATATATATATATATATATATATATATATATATATATATATATAAAGCGGTAAATGGCCATAAATAAACTCCAGGCCTGATAGAAGTATAATATATATATATATATATATATATATATATATATATATATATATATATATATATATAAAAGTAGTAAATGCACCGGATATTCTATCCAGGCACATTCGAGTTCGAGTTCGACAATATATATGTATATATAAGCAATAAAAAGCCACAGATCGAAGAACCAGGCATACCCACTCAACACGACTCTCAACGTTAGTGTGTGTATATATATATATATATATATATATATATATATATGTAGTAGAAAGCTTAAAAATCTAAAAAAATCTTACAGTGGGCTGCCAAGAAGACTTCAAATAGCTTTTGACGCCTGAAAACTCAGTTTCCACCGGTTAAACTTCAGTATGTTTCAAACCACGAGTTTACAAGTGTTTAGAAAGAAGAATCACTCAGTTTAAAGCACTCTAGCAGGGGTTACAGGTTGAAATAGACATAGTTTTCTCTCATTTTCCTTCTTTTTTCAAATGAGCTGCCAAGAGCTCATATTTAAAGACCAAATGACCACGGGTTAACCCACAACAACATTGGGCCTACCTACGATTTCTAGGGTTGCTGCGGGCCATGCGGGTCCTATAATCTTGAAGTACGTGCACTTAAGCTACGTGCTTTCCGCTCGAACCTTCATAACTTTCAATCCGGGCATCCGATAAAGGAGTGCTGCACCTTTTCGGAATGCTGTTGTCGAGAGCTACATAATGACACGAGATTAGAGGTTGTACAAAGCCAAAAAGATGGGTCCATGACTAGATCTCCAAGTCTTCAAAGTCCATCGTTGTACTGTCTTGTGTAGTTGTCACTCAGGATTTGAGCTATGGTTCTTGTGGGACACCTTGGTACGCAGTGTGGATTGAATTGTGTTGAGACAACATGAATGTGATGTTAAGGTGGAAAAATGATGATTTTTCCCCCATCATGGTTATCTCCGGCTTTTGTATAGATATAGCAGTCGTTTCTCAGGGTTATCTCCGAGATTGGGTTGCTGTTGATGCTGAATGTCCTCAGGGTTATCTCTAAGGTTGGATTGACCTCCCGAGGTTATCTCTGGGTTTAAACTGAATATCCCAGGGTTATCTCTGGGGTTAAAACTGACTCTTCCGGGGTTATCTCCAGAACATAAACTGGATCCCTCGGGGTTATCTCCGAGGTTAAAACTGAATCTCCTAGGGTTAAACTAATTCTCTCGGGGTTGTCTCCGAGGTTAAAACTGATGTGAATTCTAGGGTTATATTTGGAAGACCATTCTGCCCTTCTGTAGGGTTAGTAACAGGAACATAAAATTTTGAGTGTCTACAGATACCCCTCTTTATCATATTCATGTAATGCAATGGCATGGATATGATAAAGACTACTAGACACTTGAAATAAACCAAGATAAGCATATGATGCAAATGCTATGCAACATGGTGCAATGTTATGCTGAATGTTGTTTGTTGGAATGGTTTCCAACGGGATGTGATAACTTCCTGCTCCCACCACTACTATTTGGGGATGGAGTTGTCAATGATGACCCTGTTGAACTGCTTAGATGTCTACTCGACTGGTAGTTTCCAAAGCTCTAATCATAGGAATCTTCTAAGGCCACGATGGGGTTATCGCCAGCGGTTTGAACTGTCCATCAGTGCTACTTGAGCCTGTTTTGCTGACAAATTACAGAGATGTCTTCAAAATCTTTGGAGTGGAGGTTTCTTCATGATTGAGATCACAGGATGTTGATTATCACCAAAGTCCTTAATCCTTTGCACAAGCTTTCCGCCGAAGATGTCCTTCTCTTTTGCGAACGGATTGCGTTTGATTGCTGGGGATCTGTATAACATATTCCATCATTGGTTCTCCCTAATGAGGATGGATTTTTGTGGTTTGTATCGTCAGGTTTCTCTGACGCTTCGTTGGAGTTACTGCCAACGGCTGGTAAAACCAGGGCTGCCTGATCCTTGTTGAAATAACTTTCAATGGCTTGCATCATCGGAATACCTCCGATGCTTTGCTGGAGTTATCGCCAATGGGTGGTAATATTTGGGCTGCCTAATCTTTGTTGAAATAGTTCTCAACGGCTTAGGATGTCTGAAATCTCTGCTGGGGATGGATTTTTGACGAGATGTATGCTTTTGATTACAATTACAACCTCAGGTTGAGGGCATCGTACCTTCGTGATGCGTTGACAAGGGTAGCTTTCAATAGCTTTGATCATCGGTTTTGTGAACCCTGCATCCGGGCGAATACCAATGATTGATATGTAGACCCGCAGTTTGGTCTCTGAAATCAGAATTCCAGGCTTTCCCATTTAATCGCGTAACATCTTTTTTCCTGATTTGACTTTTTAGCTTGTGGGACCCCCTTTACAACTCAAATTTAATCGAGATAGAGGGGGTGGGGACCACCCAGGGTAGCCGCATATAGACCCATGGCTGTCGCAAGTTGCCCCGCAGCCACCTGTGGGCTATATCTCACTTGCCTTTCCCTTTCATAAGTCATTTTCAAGTTGAAGCCGCACATAGAATCCGAGATTTCCTCTTCTATTTTCTGCAAAATTCGTCACCCTACAATCGTTCTACACTATCCTGGTAACATTTACATATTTTCTTTTCCAGTTTTGACCGTTGGAAAGTGAGATATCATACAGAATGCTTCAAAATACATAGCAGTGAATATGCATGCTCATATGACTTTATAAAAATTATTCAACATAGTAAATGTTAGTATTTTACCATGCTTAATGTATTGATGTGAAAAAAGTGACTTTTGAAATAGTCAAATTGACACCTTTTTTCTTGCTATTTTTTTAATCCTATTTGAGGACAAATGAACAAAGGTTTTGAAACAAAGTAATCCTGGTAATTAGGCTACCTCTATGGATATGACTTTGATATTTTTTCATACATATATAATGTTGATGACTTTGAGTTAATGTGCTATTAAATGACCACCTAGTCATGCCTAAGTGCATGTGGATAGTCCTTTTTACAAAGGAGACTGGCAAAAATTTTTCACGAGTCAAGGCATTGAATGGTCATGCATTTTTAACTCTACTGTAGATGTATGTTAAAGTAATACATGCATGCATATAGCTATGCATATAGCTATGAACTGCATTTAATGAGATCTAGGTTAAAATCTACCACACCCTTTTTGAGGTGATTTAGAGACTTTTGTCCAAATATATGGATCCAGACCAGCTGATTAGCTCCCGCAGGACCTCTTCAGGTGTGAGGAGGAGAACTTCAGATGTGCCTCGGCCTCGCCCAGTCCAACAACCTCGTCTATTGACGGAGTAAGTGATTCGTCCTATACGGGTTGAGAGACCGAATTTTGAGGAGGAGGATGTACCCATTGTGGATCCTGGTCATTCTTCTTCTATTCCCCACAGGGAGATTCCAGCTATAAATGTGACGATTCTAGAGCTTCTGAATGATTTGAGTCATCACCCCTCGATCTATTTTCATGCGAACAAGGTGAAAGCCGTGTTGATCTTCCTTTTCTGATTTCTGGGGGCAAGGGTTTTGATTTTGATTTGCATTGTGATGCAGGTTCCCAACTTTATGTAGCCTAGAGGGAACTGGTTTAACATACATTCTTTGTACCAGACTCTTCATCCAGAGTACCAAGAGGTGGTGCATGCTTGGGTCTTTGAGGCTTTTTTTCCATCCTCCCCCGTCGTTGTCCCTGGGGTTATCTCAGGGCTTTGTCTGAGCATTGGTTTCACTAGACCCAATCTCTCTATTTGCTGGATTATGAGGTGATGATGACACCGATGAATCAGGGATTCTTCACCCGGATGGAGTTTTTCGGGGCACCAGTGCCTTTGGTGGCAGACATTTCCTTGACTGTCGTCAGATCCTTGTTGGGAGTCCCAGCTATGGCACTCAAGGGAAGGACTGTCTGTTCTGGTCCTTTGAGCCATTACCCGATGATCGAAGGGTTAGAGATCGTATCCTTCGACGATTGTTTCTGATCATCCTCAGGGGTTGTTTCCTTGCTGATAGCTCTTCGACAATGTTATTCACTTTAGTTAGCTCCACTCAGGAGGTGGACCATATTGGAGAGTTGATTGGGGTACCTACACCTTTGCCTACTTCCTCAAGGGAATGCGCTTACTCTCGGAGGGGGTGACGGAGGCTTGGTTAGGGTCTTACCCATTCTTGCTGGTGAGTATTTTCTTTTTAATTTCCCATGTTCGGGTTACCAGTTTGACTGACCGCAGATGTTTGATCTTGTATTGGTAGTTTTGGTCCTACGAGAAGCTCCCATGTCTTCGTCCGTTAGCATGCTAGGTTTGGACACCTATCCACGGGGACGGTGATGGCATTAATCAACTTTAGCGGAGGTTCCTGTAGCTGAGGGTTTCACTTATTCTTGCCTACAGTTGGAGTTGTTGACCACAGAGGTCATTACATGGGTTCCTTACTCCGAGGACCACTTGACAGTTGGCTTCGAGGGTGGTTTCCCGATTGGTGTCGAGTATGTATTGTCCACCAGTCAGATTTCCCTCCTTACTGATGGAGGTTGGGACCTCTATTTAGGAGAGCGTGCTATTAGGAGCACTATAGGAGAGATACACATTCCGATCTTTCCTCCTGCCAGACATCATTGCCCTTTGTCACAGTTGATCACTGAGGTACCATTGATGGGTGTTGACCTAGCAGTTGGACTGGGCACATTTTTTTATTCGACATTTGGGCAGAGATCCATCAGAGGCGGATACTTATAATCCTTCCAGCTTTGGGGCTGGCCCTTCAGGTGGCCCATATTTAGATGTTTTTCTAGCGTAGATCCTTCATTGTATCGGCTTGATATCCCTTCTAGCAGAGATTCAATGACTCAGGAGGAGTTACATTAGATGGACAAATTGGATGATGTGGACATCAACAACATTGACTTTTTCTGATGCATTTCTCGCTATATCTTTTGATATGTCTGTGTTAGATATTGGGCGGCTGTGCCCCAGTTCTCGTTATATATTTTGATAGGCCTCTGTTAGATGTTGGGTGGTTGTGCCCCATTTCCTTATATTTTTTAGTTGTACACAAAGATGATGTACTTAGGAATGTAAGTATATTATTTTCTATTCCCTACATCATATTGTCATCTGTTATTTATCATGCATGTATTATGTCATGGATATGCATTTCTAGAGATGAGTTTAGCATTGACCCCTGGATGGTCTTATGACACGACTTTATAGATGTCTTCATCCACTATTAGCCGCATTGAGCCTACCTCATCAGTGTTGGTGGCATCTTCTTTGAGATTGTGGTATGACAGTTTGCCTTCCCTAGATCCGATGATAGTTGATCAGTTGTTGTGATACTCCATGACCCTCCTGATATTTCAGGTTCCACTGGGATTTATAGAGGGCATGCTTGTGCATTGTGTAGCAGATAGGCATGTATTCAGATTTGATACCCATGAGTTGACTCCTACTTTGGAGGAGTATTATCGTCTTATAGACTTGCCATTAGATATGCCTTGCTGTCGGATGGCTGTCGGTGACATGAGTCGACAGTTTATGACCTTGACAGGCTTGAGGTCCTCAGGGTATGCGGTGTCCATGATTTTCTAAATTTCCAGATTTGGGCCGTTGAACAGCTATCTGTGATACTCTGGGGACTTCACCATTTCTGAGGGTGATTGATATGTCGCCCGTGTAAACATACTCTTGATGTGCATAGTGGCTTATCTGTACATGCCATTGTACACGGACCACCTAGATATCACTGTGATCATGGTAGTTCATGCTCTTAGGGAAGGTCATACCATCTTACTGATGATTTTGGCAGAGACCTTGAGGTCAGCCATGTTTTGCCATTCCCATTTAGTGGAGGGTTTTTATAGGCAGTGCGGTCTTGTTGGACGCGTGGTTCATGACACACTTGAGACCGATTGGCACTTTCAGATGCCATGGGTATTATTTTTCCCACAAGATAGCCATGTCATATTCCTTTTAGCCTGCTGAGTGTACATACATAGCATCATGGTTGGCTTTCTTGTCAGGGATCGAGGACCCATTTGATATTTTGCCATGTTCAAGGCTCAGCTCTCCCTATAGCTTTATCACTTATGTAGTCAGCATGGATTATCTTCCCCTGACCGGTTTGAGGGGGGTGACCACATATCATCCACTGGCTGTTATGGCACAGTTTGACTAGTTTCAGGATATTCATCCATTTGACGGGGTAGTGAGTCAACGATTGTTATCTCGACTTCTGTTAGCAGAGGATTTTTCCAGGATTTACGACTGTTGGACACATCGCAAGAGGGATAACTTTTTGACTAGCCATCCAGGTCGCTCTCTAGAGTATTCTGCATCGTTGGAGGCAAAGATTTCATCGGCTAGGGTTGTATCCTCAAAGTCAGGTATTGATTCTGATGATGGAGAGCCTATGGAGTACCCTGAATCTCCCATCGAGGATGAGCTATTTACTAGTTTGTCAGTAGCTCTGGTTGATTACCCTAGTACTCCCACTGCTATGGCTCCACATTCTGCCAATTATTTAGAGCAGAGTTTACATCTGATGACATTTAAGAGGGATCAGGCTAGGGACTTGATATTGACAACTTTTTCTGATAGAGACGCTGCTTTGGTTAAAAGAGAAGATGCTCTAGCTCACAGGGATACCACTGTTGTTGAGCAGGATGTGGCTTGATCGTCTAGGGATGTAACTGTTGTTGAGCGGGATGAGGCTCTAGCTACTCGAGATGCTGTCACTATAGATAGTGCTGCATTGATATCTCATACTGTTGATATTATTTCAGAGATGATTGCATTTATTGATGAGAACGGTAGCACCATGCAGATGGCCGTAGATCTCTTAGATCGTGTGTTTACCCTAGGACAGGAGCTCATAGATTTATCTCCATCTACTGAGAGGGTTGCCATATTGGACTTGATGGGTCGCTTATCTACTAGTTTGTAGATTAGCTTTGATTTTTCCTGCATAGATTAGGTTAGCCATTTTTTTCATGTACACGACATATTGTATATATCAAACAGTATTATATGGCAAGGAAATGTGTTTTGATCCACTTCCCTTTTAGTTATGCCTTGTTACTTGCTTGATAGTTGCCTGTTCTCCAGGACTTGTGCTCTTGATGTATTCTGAACTCCTCCTTGATGGATGGACATTGAGATGTCTTAGGATCTTTCAAAATGGATCATTGATCTTTATATTCCCCTAGTCTTTGGTGTCTTGGGACTGATTTCTAAATGTGGTTATGAAGAAGAGTTTGGCTTTCCTCTCTGAGGTTGACCGCACCACAGATGGTCGCCGGTACTCCTGTGTATGGAGGAGACCAGGTAGTTCCATCTCTTATGGATCAGTGTTTTTTTTAAGGATTCAACCGTAGCTTAGATGGTCGTCGATTTTTCCCATTTATGTTGGGAGACCAGGTAGTTCCATCCTTGTGGTCTAAGTTGATGAGGTGTGGTTTAACCGCCCCATAGATGATCGTTGATGTATTTTTTGTGTATTGGGGAGATCAGGTAGTTCCATCTCTTATGGTTTGGTTTGAAAGGTTGAAGGATAATCCCAGTACTATTGACAGGGTTTTGTGTTTTTTTAGGGGTGAGACCGAACCGTGAATGGCTGCCTACATACTCCCATTGATGAGGGGAGATCAGGTCTGCGTAGTTCCAACCTAGCGTGAAAAGGTTGAAATATGTATGTGGTGAAGAGGGTTTTATTTTTGTAAAGGTTAGATCGAACCATAAATGGCTGCTTACGTACTCCCGTGTGTGGGGAAGATCAGGTATGCGTAGTTCGTCCCTGATGGGACAAAATGATGTGGTTAGAAAGGTTTTGAAAACCTAAATTGACTGATAGATTGATGATCCAGAACCAGGATGCTGGTTTGCATGTAACTTCAGACATAATACCATTTGATGGTGTCTGAGTTGATGAGTTGGGAAAATTCTTCGCCATCCATTTCTTGCAATCTAAGGGCTCATCCTGTCAATACTTCCTTGACAATAAACAGGCCTTCCCTGTTTGGGACGAATTTTCCTTTAGATTGATCTTGGTTATCAAGGACCTTCTTCAAGACCAAGTCATTCTCTTTGAAATGCCGTAGCTGGACTTTCTTGTTGTAGGATTGAGAGATCCTCTATTGGTATAATTGACCATGGAAGATGGCTGTGGCCCACCTTTCATCTATCAAAGACAATTACTGGTATTGATCTTGTAACCATTGGTCTTCTTCCATATGAGCACCTATCAATACTATTAGGGATTCCATTTTCACCTCTATGGGGAGCACTACTTCCATGCCATAGGTTAATGAGTAGGGGGTTGCCCCAGTGAAAGTGCACATTAATGTTCAGTAGGCTAATAGATTTAGAGGCAACAAGTCAGGCAATCCTTTGTGATTGGCAAACATCTTTTGCATGATCTTTTTTATATTCTTATTATCCACTTCAACAACACCATTCATCTTTGGACGATAGATGACGGAGTTGAGATGCTTGATATGGAATTTACTACACAATTCCTCCATCATTTGGTTGTTGAGGTTTTTGGCATTGTCTGATACAATCACCTCTAGTTGTCTGTATTGACAAATGACATTGTTTCTAATGAACCCTAATGATCACCTCTTTGGTAACTCTGGGGAAAGAAGCTGCCTCTACCCATTTGGTGAAGTAGTTGATCATGGTGAAGATAAACCGATGACCATTGCTAGCTTTGGGGTCGATTGACCCGATCACGTCCATTCCCCATATTGAGAAGGGCCAGGGTGAACTCATATTGTGGAGCTCCCTTGGAGGGGCGTGGATAGTGTTTCCATGAATTTGGAGTTGATAACATCTCTTAACATGATCATCACAGTCAGCTTTGAGAGAGAGCCAGTAATGCCCAGTTCTTAGGATCTTCTTGACAAGTAGAGGACCACTCATGTGTGGGCCGCATACACCACTATAGATTTCATACATGAGTCTCTGAGCTTGGTCTTTGTCTAGGCAGCTTAGCAGGCCAAGTCCAACATCTCTTTTATGAGTTCGTCTACGCTTAGATAGATTTTCATAGCCATTCTATGGATCCACTTTCTTTCAACTTAATTTGCCCTAGTGGGCGTAGATCCATCTCGCAGATATTCCTTGATAGAGTGATACCAAGGGTATTGGATGGGAGGCAGTTCATCCGGTACTTCTCTGATGTAATTCCCATAGATTGGGACCTTTTGTCTGGCAAATGTGATATTTAGAATGCTTCCCCTCTCAGTTATATTAATCAAGGAGGCCAAAGTTGCTAGTGCATCAACAAAGTCATTCATGTTCTGAGGAATATGCAGGAAAGATATTTCTTCAAACTCTGAAGCCATTTGGATAGCTTGCTGATGGTAAGGCAGCAAATGTAATTCCTTAGTGTGATAGATCCCAGTGGTTTGTTTGATTACTAGTTCGGAATCTCCAAAGACAGTTAATCATTTGATGCCCATGGATTGGGCTAGCTTTAACCCTATTATACAACCTTCATACTTAGCTGTGATGTTGGTGCTGACAAATTGTAATTTGATGGCAACGGGATATTGTTTTCCCGCAATAAATACCAGAACTGTTCTTGCTCGGGCACCTTCCATGTTTACAGCTCCATCAAAATATATCCTCCATGACTGGATTGTATCCCCATGATGGTGTTGCTGAATTGTCATTACCCCTTCATCATGGAAATGTGTTTGCGAGGGTTTAAAATCCCCTGATGGTGCTACGGCCAGTTGATCTGCAATTCCCTGACCTTTGATAGAATTTTAGGTTACGTAGATGATGTCGAATTGCTGGAGGATCAACTTCTATTTTGACAGTAGACAATTCAACATGGGTTTGCTGAATATGTATTTGAAAGGATCCATGCGGGATATGAGATGGGTTGTGTGACCATGGAGATAATGCTGTAATCTCATGGAAGCCCATGTTAATGCACAACAAGTCTTTTCAATCAACGTGTACTTGTGCTGAATCTTTTTCTAAGGTAATAGATAGCTATTTCTTAGCCTCTATCATCTTTTTATCCCAGCATGTACCCCATGGCATTGTCATTGATTGACAAGTACATACATAGGGGAATGCCATCCCTAGGAGGTACCAAGATAGGTGCTTTGAATAATTTCTCTTTGATGGAAATGAAGACTTTTTGACACTCTTCGTTCCATTTCTTGGAGAAGTTCTTCCTTAACAACTTGAAGATGGGCTCATAGGTTGCTGTAAATTGGGAGATGAATCGGCTGATAAAGTTGATTCTTCCTAGAAATCCCCGTATTTCCCTCTCTGTTTGGGGTATGGGCATCTCAGTAATGACTTGAATTTTGGCAGGATCCAACTCGATGCCTTTGTGGCTCACTAGGAATCCCAACAATTTGCCTGACTTGATGCTGAAGGCGCACTTGGCTGAATTTAGCTTCAAGTTATTGTGCAATCGGTTGAAGAGCTTTTTGAGATGGTCTATGTGGTCTTCTTCTCTTCAGGACTTGATAATGATGTCATCTATATAGACTTCTATCTCTTTGTGTATTAAATCATGGAAAAGAGTCCATCATGGCTCGCTGATAGGTAGCTCCGACATTGATGAGGCCGAATGACAACCGTCTGTAGAAAAATGTTCCCTATGAACTAATGAATGCTGTCTTCTCCTGGTCCTCTTCAGTAACCATGATTTGGTGATACCCATCAAAGCAGTCAAGAAAGGAGTACATGCCATAATGAGCTGTATTGTCAATGAGTATGTGGATAAATGATACTGGGAAGTTATCTTTGAGACAAGCTTTGTTCAAATCCCTGTAATCCATGCATACTCCCACCTTCCCTTTGGGTTTAGGTACGGGAAAAAAGTTTGATAGCCACTCAGGGTATGTTGATACCATGATGATGCCGGCTTGAAATTGTTTCACAATTTCTTCCTTGACTTTCAAACTCCACTTAGGTTTTAATCACTTGAGCTTTTGTTTAACTGGCTTGATCCCTCTTTAATGGGTAGGCGATGAATGATGATGTCAGTTGACAAATCGATCATGTCTTCATGAGACCATGCAAACACATCCTAGAATTGGGTCAATAGAGTAACCCTGTCATTCCTTTGGCTTGGGGTAAGGCCCATGCCAATCTGGATTTGTTTGGGGTTCTCTGAGGTTCCAAGGTTAATGAGGTGGTTTGATCAAGGTTTGGCTTGGGTTTGTCTTCGACCCATTCTTTGATCTCCTCAGGCACCTTATAGTTCTCTTTCTCAATCTTCATCAAGTCAGAGTTAAACTTTACATCAAAGTTGCAGTCATTGTGAAGAATTGGCACTCCATCAACAAGTTTAGACAAATCTAACTCTGGAGTCCTGAAAAAAAATGCTTTCACTTAGTATATGAAACTGTTTGATCATACAGAGTATTAGCATGGCATGACAAAAACAACTACTAATACTATACAACAAGAGTAAGCAGTTAATGCTATCTGCAGGGCAAAGGGATTTTCTGCCCTTGTTACCCTTTTTGGCAAATACAAGGAGTGTTGCTCCAATTACCGAGGGTCAAGTCCTGGTGGACAGCTGTAATGAAGGGGCGATTATCGTCCTCCTCCTCTTGAATAATGACCATGACGTCTGGACAGTCATCATCTGGGATATCCATGTTCATACCCTCTGTATGTACCAGGACACACATTTTTGATAACCATCTCTTTATGTCTTGTTTGCGCCTTTGATTCCTTTCCTCAATATCTGGGTCTGGAATTAGGACTTCTTTCCCTTTACACGGTCTGGTCTTAGGAAACAGCATACCCGCCACAGAGATAGGAATTTTCCTTAGAGGCTGTATAATATCTGCATCTGTCGTGTAAATACAAACTTAATTATACAACAGTCGTGTAAAATACAAACTTAATTATACAAATGTCGTGTAAAATACGAAAAAATATAGCTGAGAGTTTTAATACGAATATTGTCTTCTAGACAATATCCAAACTCAAAATGGAGTCCTTATTACAATTATTATCACATTATTTTATAGAATAGTGAGGACTACTATAACACCATCTCGGACCATCACTCCGTTCCCCGACTAGTCCCGTCTACGTTCTCATTTCCTGAAGAGAACAATGAAAGCGAAAGGGTGAGCTCAACTAGCCCAATAAGAAATATTATGACTAAGATAATACAGAATAATTTATCATTAGCCTTTAACAGGGTTAAACTGATAAAATATAATAAACATCAAGTTTAACTGCAGAGGAACAAGCAATCCATTAGAAGAGTCAAGTAGAGCATGATATCTACTATCTTCTACGATTTAAAAAGTTTATCATCAATTTTATCATTGAGACTCAGCTTAATAAATAATCCACATCACTGAAGTATCCATGCACTACGGGCCAAGGATATTCATTAGTATCACAACCTCGAATTATCCATGCAGTACGGGCCAAGGATTTTCGTGTTTTCACCAATGGTCATGATCATGCCAACAACTGTCAATCAATGCACTACGGGCCAATGAGGACTTTTACCACATCTTTGTAACATTACAGGTGATTATTACACCGAATAATCCTTGTTCATAATCATACCAATCAACAGACTATCTATGCACTACGGGCCAAAGATAACTTTTATCATAATATAAGCATGCGGATGATGACAATGATATAAGAATTCAATTAAATGAGAGCAATGATAAATTTTTAAAGATTTATAATTTAATTCATCCAGAATTCAATTATGTCCAAATTGTCAACATGATACTGCTTAGTGGAGTAAAATTCAAGATTTATATTGCATCAAAAATGGTTTGGACCGAAAAGAAATCAACTTTTATCATGAATAATATCCCAGGTGAATAGTACCCAAGTGAATAGTACCTCGTGAATAGTAATTCGGGAATAGTATCCTGTGAATAGTACTCCGGTATGAAAAAGTTAAAACTTATCAAGAATGCCCAGAATAACATTTTCATGAAAAGATACTGGATGAAGCGTAAATTTCAAGGATATTCTACTAATTTCATAGAGTATAAAAGCTAAAACTTAATAAAACGAGTGTAGATTTCGGAATCTAAAACGAAATAATATTACTTATAGACTACAGAGTATGGAAGAAAATATTATTTTATACGAATATTGAACAAAAATAATATCCCTTACCTCAAAAAGAAGATTATTCGAACTGGTATAGCGGGAATATTCTTGAAGAAAACTTTCACAGTTTTCTACACTCAAAGCTTCCTAAAACTCGAAAGAAATACGCTCAATATTATAGAAGAAGAATTCTCTGATTCTGGTGTGATTTTCTTTTTTAAACTAAGTATCCTATTTATAGGAGAATGAAAATGATACTATTTGAATTTAGAAATCACGGACCAACAATAAACTTTCATGGACGCCAACTTCTGATATCACAAGACTTTACTATGCATTGCATATTAAAATTCTATGCAAATAAAATATAATATATTCTATTTTTCATAAAAAACAAAACTTATTATAATATATATATATATATATATATATATAATATAATATATATATAAATAATAATACCACTTACTCCCTCCCGTGAACCATCAGACTCCCTCCCCCCAGGTTTTATTTTTTAATACGTGGCCCCCACCTTTATATATATATATATTATGAATAAATTTCTACTGATTATTTTGAAAAATGGGTAAATGGGAGTCCAAATAATAAGAAAAATTTAGAACAAATACTTCATAAAAATCCCTTCAATGTTTTTAATAACATTTATTCATCATTATTAACAACCAGATCGTTCCCAGGAAAGAGGGGACTTTCTGATAAGGATTTTTTCTTATTGGCGCGCAATTAGGTGACCCCTTTCCTCGACAGAACTTTCTAGACATTGTTAATTATGCAAATAATAATGAGAATAACTTTTCATCTCAATTATTGATTTAATAATATAAAATATTGACAATAATTGAATCAAATAACGTGAGATACTATGCAGCAATTACTGTAGCAATAATTGAGTAAAACTGAGTGATTTCTCACGTAAGCATCAATAATCAATACCGTGTGCTACTATGTAACTACGATTATTACTGTACTTTTATCACCGGGTATTTCAATCGTTAATGGTAATATTTTTGCCGTTATTTTATTAAAAAGTTATTTATGTCATTTTCTAACTCCGATAATAATTCCGTTGTGGGGTCCACCAATGATTGTGCCGTCGTATGAATATTTTCTGTTAAAACAAATATTCCCCGACCAATCGAATATTTTATAACAACTTGCATACTTTGCAAAATTTATAAATATTATCCACAACTATAACATTATATCAAATCCACACCATAATATTCAAAAATATATTTCGAGAAAAATTAATCTTTATTTATAAAAATTGGGGTCTTACAGTTTGAATTGGGCATTTAATTCCTTACTGATTCTTTCCTAACCCTTGTCCTGGTTGGAAACCTAAGGATATCATCTCTTGACTGACCGACATTACCTTGGCAGAAACTCTGGGTTTCAGAGCTGGAGCCCTGATGGATTGATAGTGAGTGTTGCTCACCTCAAGTACTTGGAAGCTGACAGCTCAACTTCTTCATTAAAAATGATTAGAGGCATATCACTTTGGACAAGATACTCTAGTTCAGCATTGACTGTGACGACCCCAAATCCAGGTACTTGAAACCCGAACTTGGTGCTTCACGATACCATTTCAATAAGCTGAATAATGCAATAATAATATTACATTCAAACTTAATTTACATACATCAAAGTTTACTCCCTAGGTACGAGACCTTCAAATACATTCCATACGATACCTGAATAGATACCAATACTGACTATAACCATTAACTCATAATATAACTCATTCGAACAGCTTTCCTTTCTTCTTGTTCGTGCCTGAGCCTTCAGGTTGCTCATACATAACTGAAAACATTTAATTTAAGCAAGGATGAGCATTTGAGTGCCCAACAAGTAATAGCAATTATATATATAAGTTGAAAGAATATAAGTATTCTTTTTACATTACACTTCTACAACGAATTGAAAGTTGTGAAGTAATTTGTACTGATAAAAAATTCACAGAACAACTCTCTTTCAAATTCTTTAAATTTGGCTCTGGCTCTACCCTTGAATAGGGTTTAAGAAACATACTATGAACATTCTTTTTCATTTTCGAAAAAGTTTAGCAGAAATTCATCCTCAAACCGTCATAACCTACGGGCACGGAGGGTGATCAGCCCCGTTGTACCTTGTATTAATCAATACTACATAACTTGAACGAAATTCATCGCTCACTCTATCCGCCTTGGGCGCAAAAATTTCCCATATAGAAATGTTCATACATGTCTGGTTCCAAACCCGAAGGTTTTTAATCTTGCTCAACAATAATATGTAGTTCAACATATATGTATATACGGGTAATTGACAAAGGTGTATCAACATGTGAATAAATGCCATGATTATCCAAGTGGGGACACTTGTATAACTATTTAGAAATCAACAAACATAATATATATATATATATATATATATATATATATATATATATATATCTGAATTAACATGTTGATAATCAAAGCGTACATAATCTGTATAGGAATAGAATAATTCTGAAACATTCTTACTCATGTCCATTGCATAAAGGAAATGCAAAGGTAGGATACTTGCCTGATTCGCTGATTACAAATCTCAACTTAGGTTCTATCTCTTTATATCACAACTTATCATTAATCAGATCATTCGTTCGATTAGAACAATATATCTTAACACATAGTACTGTCTATTACAGTTAGCACATAGTCTAATCACATAATCACAGTTATCATACTTTTAGTTCCTATTCTATACTTGAAATATTTGTATACATTTTTCAAATATCTCATCCATGCTCTTACAGTAGCATTTTCTTTCTTTTATAAGGTCTGACATTTGTCGGCGTACCAACAGCTTTATCGGGTAAATACTGAGTCTAAGACTCTTATTCTATACCTAAACATCTGTAAATATCAGATATCTTATTTTTAATCATTTCCGAAATTTCCAAAAATTAAAAAATTTAAAATAATTCAAATCTGTCACTAAAAGGGCCTATAGTGATATAACTGTTACTATAGGTGTTCTTCTTCAAATTCAGAACTTCATAATCGGTTCTCAAGTCAGCTAGTTTGGCCGGCTATAACTTTCAAATATCGGAATCATAATTAAATGATTTAAACATTAAACAATTCCATTATCATTAATAGTTTAATTAATACTAAACTATTAATGAAACCATTGCCAAAATATAAAAGTTATTTATAATAACTCAAACTATTTTTAAAACATTTATATTACCCTTAAATGATTTTTAAATAATTATCATTAATATTTAAATATTAATGTACTATTTATCCAAATATTAAAAGTCATTAATTATAACTTAAAATATTTTTAAATCCATAAGTCTTTAAATGGTTTTTAAATAAATAAAACCATTTTAAAACTATTTATTTAATAATAATTATTAAATAAACTAAATATCATTAACATTATCTTAATATCATTAATATTTAATTATTAATGAAATTATCATTTAAATATTAAAAGTTATATTTTATAACTTAAAATATTTTTAAATACCCTATTTTCATTTAAAATAATTTTTATAATATTAAAATCATTTTTAAACTAAATTATTTAATATAATCATTAAATAACTTTAATATCATTAATAATAATTAATTAATGAAATTCATCACAAAATATTAAAAGTCATTACAAATAACTCATTTACATAATCAATTCCAAGCCAAAATAAATATAGTAAACTAACTAGTTTATTAACAAACTAACTAAAATTCAAAAATTCAAACTTTAACTAACAATTAAATACAGTATTTAAAATGATAACATTACAAAAATTAAATAAAAAAACTTACCCGAAAATATGAATTCCACAAATTGAATACGCACTTCCACGCCAAAATTTAACTAAGGAGATCTTTATAAAATGTTCTCCCACAACAAAGCCTTTCTCAAAAATTGGAGGCCTTATTGTTGGTGAATGAAACAAAGGCCAAACCCTTCTATTTATAGGTTTAGAAAATGGTGAAGTTCTCAATTTAGTCGATGTGAGACTTGGTTTATACTAATTTTTTAATGGCTCACTTTGCGATTTTCTAACGCATTGCTCATAACTCTGATTAATCTGATTTTTGGATATGTTATACATGGTATGTAAGACTATTTTTAAAAAATATGAATGACCCAATTCAGGTTCATTAGGTAGCCCAAACAGTGCGTCAAAAGTGGACGTTCATAACAGTTTTCAATTTCGTTTCAGCTTTACCCTCTCTCGCTAAAAAAATCATAACTTTTTCGTTTCAAAATATTTTTGAGCGATTCTTGAGCCCACGCGAAGCTAACTTCTGGGGCTACAACTTTTATTCTTTGACCATTTCCAAATTCAAAACACAGAATTCCAGAAAATTCGTTCAAGGTGACTGCCCCGAGTTGGTTAGACAGTTTTGATGCGACTACTTTGAATGGTCATAACTCTTTGCTCCGAAGTCAGAATTAGTCCGTTCCGGAGTCTATGGAAAGGTAATTCAATGTACAATAACATACCAAAAGCCCAGAAGGTTTTGGAAACATTAACTGATCGAAATAGTGTCTCGAGTAGCACATCCCGCTGCTGACTTTTAGTTTTGAGAAATTTGTCACATTTCCTTCCAATCACCGTAATTCACTCATCCGAGGTCGGAATGAGGTCATTCCAAATACTATGGCTTCCTAACTCAGTGCACCACAACATATCAAAAGTCCAGACCTTTTAAAGCAAAAAAAGTGGACGAGAATGCCCCCATTACAGACTGCCCAAAAACAGTTTATCATGATCGGTCAACCAAGTTTGACCATCTATAACTTCTAATCTATACATGATATGGACTTGATTCTTTTTGCAGATTAAAAACCATATAACAATCTACACATAACAACTTAATAACAACAAAAATCATGATCGATCAAAGATCTATAAGCTCTGACATTTGACGAAAAATCACAGAAATGAAATTTTCCAAATTTCTTAAATCTTCAAATGCGTGTACTTTGATGTTATGGGTCTTTGATTTATCAACCCATATCATCAATTAACATCCTATTACACAACTTTAAACAAACAGTTGCATCAAATAACATCGAATCAAAGGATTTTTAGGTTTAATGTTCTTATACCTTTTTTTGTTTTTGCCAAAAAGGGTATTTTGGTCATTTCACATATAATTTCAAGGGCAATCTTGTACAAGGCAATTAAATATAATATTTAATCACTAGATTTAATTCTTACAATTTACCAATTAACTTCTATCCTTTGGTAAATTAAAACACTTATGCAATAACATCGAAATTAAACCCGGTAATTAAAATTAGGGTTCTATAATTAGGGTTTCTTAACGTCATCAATTAGGGTTTCTAATTGACCATTAGGGTTCTTTAATTATCTGTGTATGTTACTAACATAGTCGTTATGGTTTCTAACTTCAACCGGTTAAGGTTATAATAATTAGGGTTTGTCCTAATTAGTGACGTACAACAGTAATTAGGGTTTCTTCTAATTACCGATATTCTTATACACAGTAACTTCACATACACAGTCACTACTCAGTCATATCTCATAACTGAGTTTAATAATTAGGGTTTCACAACACGGTAATATGCTATGACTTAATTGACCATCATTGCTCAATATTATCTGTCCGAACATACACAGTACATAATTATGGTACTGTAAAATCATTATATAAATAATATAATATTATTATTCTCATCTCTTGATCACAATCCCAATCCAAGGTTTGGATCTCATATCTGACTTATTCTTCGTACACAACATCAATAATCAAGTTAAAATAATTAGCTTAACTATTCTGAACAATTCATATAATAAAATATTTATTATATAAATCTAATTATCATTTCATAAATTATTTCCAATCATGTTTTCATGGAAAATAATTAATAAAACATTTTGGCTTACAGAAATTTATTACCATATAATTTGTGAAAATTAATAATTCCAAAATTATTTCTAATTTTTCAAGTAATAAATATATTCACATTTATCGTTCACTTTACTTGACACTTAGTCTCGTCATTAAATAAAAAAAAAATTTATACGCAAAATTTCTTATTTATTTTATATAGAAAATCTCGGGTTATTACATTCACCCTCACTTATAAGGATTCCGTCCCCGGAATCACCACTTTAAAAACTCATATGCAGAAGGGTACATAGCATATAATCATTGTACGTAGATCTCGATCATACATGATCGAACTGATCTTTAATTATTCTTCATAACACTTGTCTATCCGATTAAGCAGAAATATAAGATATATAAGTTATTCAAATAGCACTTAGAGTTCTGTTTCCAGCTGCCACTGTGTCCTTGACCGTTATGTTGTAAACCCTAGGAGTTACTTTTGTTTGGTTACTGGTTGAGTTTGGTCCTGAAATTGCTAACGTCCCACTGCTTCTCCCCGTGGTTACGTTTCCTGCCTCCATTCCCCTCTGTGGACAGTTCCTCACCTTATGCTCAATCGATCCACATATGAAGCATCCACTGATCATCCTTGAGTTGGGGCAGTTGGGAGAGATATGACCCTCTTGTCCGCACTTGTAGCATACAAACTTGCCCTTCAAACACTCGCCAGAGTGATTCTTCTCGCAGTTCTTGCACTGCACTACCTGCTTCTTTGTACCTTCCTGCTTCACTTGCACGTTCTCAGAAAACTTCCTCATTCTTTTCTCACCCCTATTCCCACTACTACTTTTTATCTTTACTGCTCCTCCTGACTTGCTTTTGTTCTCCTTCTCCTTGTGGTAGAGGCTCATGGCCTCACTTCCCTGTTCAGCTATGATAGCCTTCTCCATGAGTGCTGCAAAAGTATTGATTTGCAGTACTGACACCTTATTGTAGAGCCAGGATTTTAAGCCCAGCTCAAATCTCCTTGCCTTACTAGCCTCTGTATCCACTTGATGTGAAGCAAACCTAGCCAACTCATTAAATTTTGCGGCATACTCCGCAACAGTCATGTTATCCTGCTTTAACTCTAGGAATTTCACCTCCATTCTAGACTGCATACTAACAGAGAGATAGTTTTCAAAAAATAAATCCTTAAATCTATCCCAAGTAATTTCTTCTTCTCCTGCCCGAGTTTTATTTGCCTCCCACCAAAAGTTAGCTTCCCCTTTCATCATATAAGTGGCAAAAGCGGTCTTTTGCCCCTCATCTACTCTAGCGATTACGAACACCTTCTCTATCTAGTTCACCCAAGTTTGGGCTTCTATAGGGTAAGCTGATCCTCTGAATTCTGGTGGTCCTACGGCTTTGAAGTCTTTGAATTTTGCCAAGCGATTGTCTGGCTGGTTTCCCGCAACTGGTGTTCCCTGCTGCATAGCCTGAGCTACCATGTTTGCAAAGTTTTGCATCAGTTCTGGCTGTCGTTCCCCAACATTAGTAGATTCTTCTATCCTTTGGTTTCGAGTTTGACGTCTTGGTGGCATTATCTGGTTAAATAAAACCATAAATTATACCCTTATATGTTAAACCTTATTGCATAAGATTAATATATTAAACTCGTTTCATTTCTCAAACTTAGATTCATATTCATTTATCGAATATTTACATAGCATATCCTGCTTTAATCAACAGCTATCCCTTTGTGACTACAAAAGTCGGTATTTAAAATCTTGACCAACCTAAAAGTTGAATATAGTTCATTACTTATCACACATATTACATAACATAACCCATACTACTTATTTACTAAGCCTTTTTCTCGGACATTCATTCGCTCGATGTCCTTCCATCCCACAATTAAAACATCCACCTTTCCTATAGTCGGGGCAACGGGGAGAGGTATGTCCTTCACGACCGCAATTATAATATATCTTCTTTTTTTTCTTCTTATCAGGTTTTCCTAAGTCAGGATCTTCTATCTTTCTCTTTTTTTACCTCTCGGAGCTGCACACGATGTGTTGCTTGAGGCTCCATCTGGTCAATTTGGATTTTAAGCTTATCCTGCTCTTCCATTGTTTCCATTAACATCTGACGCAGCAACGTTTCTATCTTCACATCTTACAATAACTACTCACTAGGAGTTTACATATTCTAAACATTCAAAAAAACTAGGTTGTCACAATAACCTTTATTTAATCATCTCAGATTCTACTCGTACGCAACGAGTTTACACTATTTCATATCCATCATCACATTCTACCCAATACACCTCTCACAAGAGTAAAAGTTTTCAAATTGTGCTGAGGGGTCATATAGACCATGAACACATAGTTTTAACGGTATTCATACCGCAAAACAAAACATTACCTGGTATGTTTACAATCACAAAGAAGGTAAACTACCATTAATAGTACTTTAGGTGATTAGCCTATTGTACCCCTACGGCATGCATAACGTTTTAATCATACCTAGCGAATATTTACGCTATTAGATTGGATCATTTATCCAAACAACATTGTTCACCTCAGTCTTATCATAGGATTCCACACCAAATAATTTGGTTCGGGAAATTTCTTTGAATGAACACTTAGAGTTTTCATAAACATTAGTCTAGCTGATTCAAATAGCATAGACTCATATCAATAATTCAATTCAATCGAATTATTTAAGTATAGCCAAACCCCGTTGGCAAATTAAAATTTTGATTTTTTTTGAGAATGACGTCATGATGCGTCACTGTATTTACAGTCCGTTGAGGATTCCATCGTTTGGTGATTTTATCATACTACATCATACCGTAGTGGGCTGACGATCCTGAGATCACATCCCACTAAGTAATACTGCATTGATGACTCCATCATTTTTTTATCATCTCTGTACCAGGTTACATGGTACATAGGTGATAAATAAAAATAACTTTTGACATTTCAAATCATTTGCGTAGCCGAAATAAGTAGCATAGACCGTACTTTAAACCGTTTCAAAAATGATTACAAGTCTACATTTTTGTTTTCAAAAGCACATAGTGCGTATTTAGCTTGATGTCAAAAATTCGAAGTTTAGCATAGCTAGGAGTTTAGGAAAACCTAACAGCTTTACTAATAATCATTTGCTTAACAGTCTATCTGTTCCTATAATCCTCAATTCTTCATTCACACATAAATATACTCAGTTCGTCAAACCACACTTATGAGTTCATAAGATGCCATAATTATATGAGTTTAAGAACTTATCCTAGTCAGACCTTTGGCGTCCATTCGCTGAGGGGTTCATAAACATTTCATATAATTATAAGTCAAGAATGTCTCATAAGTATGAGTTTTAAGAAATCGTACTTAATCTTATATTCTCTATCTATGACCTATCTACCTGTTATACACCTGAGAATTGAGTCATCCTCTTAATGTGCATATAACAAATAGCGCGACATAAACATTTCAATGATTATCAGTGCAAAAAACTAAGTGGTTTTTACACCAAGTACAATTCAGCTCCCATACGAAGAATCATACAACTCAGCTGCCGACATGAGTCCTCAATTAAATCCCCACCTAACACTAACCCCTTCTCCATACGAATTTAATTCATATTTATAATTCTCTTCTGGATCTGTACCAATTTATAGTACAATTCATACACAGCAATCTTGATGTAAACTTTCTAATCAACAAATTGATTCTTTCTGGCTGTCATAGCCTTATCAGATCACGGAATGATCTCATCGTATATATTACGATTTACTTCTATATCTTGATCGTTTTATTTTACGATCTCTCATAACTGCACTTTCAGTATTTTAGACTCAATCTATTCCCCACTACTGTTTAACTTTATTATCAGAGTTAGGGAACTCTGTGTCTTTACACTCGCCGAGATTCATCTTTGAATGTTATCGACCAACTAACTCTATATGAGTTAGTACTTATCCCAATCATTGTGGTTATTAGTCTCAGGTATTCCTACCTAAGCTTCATAACCAACAGCTTTGATACCACCTTGTGACGACCCCAAATCCAGGTACTTAAAACCCGAACTTGGTGCTTCACGATACCATTTCAATAAGCTGAATAATGCAATAATAATATTACATTCAAACTTAATTTACATACATCAAAGTTTACTCCCCAGGTACGAGACCTTCAAATACATTCCATACGATACCTGAATAGATACCAATACTGACTATAACCATTAACTCATAATATAACTCATTCGAACAGGTTTCCTTTCTCCTTGTTCGTGCCTGAGCCTTCAGGTTGCTCATACATAATTGAAAACATTTAATTTAAGCAAGGATGAGCATTTGAGTGCCCAACAAGTAATAGCAATTATATATATAAGCTGAAAGAATATAAGTATTCTTTTTACATAACACTTCTACAACGAATTGAAAGTTGTGAAGTAATTTGTACTGATAAAAAATTCACATAACAACTCTCTTTCAAATTCTTTAAATTTGGCTCTGGCTCTACCCTTGAATAGGGTTTAAGAAACATACTATGAACATTCTTTTTCATTTTCGAAAAAGTTTAGCAGAAATCCATCCTCAAACCGTCATAACCTACGGACATGGAGGGTGATCAGCCCCGTTGTACCTTGTATTAATCAATACTACATAACTTGAACGAAATTCATCGCTCACTCTATCCGCCTTGGGCGCAAAAATTTCCCATATAGAAATGTTCATACATGTCTGGTTCCAAACCCGAAGGTTTTTAATCTTGCTCAACAATAATATGTAGTTCAACATATATGTATATACGGGTAATTGACAAAGGTGTATCAACATGTGAATAAATGCCATGATTATCCAAGTGGGGACACTTGTATAACTATTTAGAAATCAACGAACAATATATATATATATATATATATATCTGAATTAACATGTTGATAATCAAAGCGTACATAATCTGTATAGGAATAGAATAATTCTGAAACATTCTTACTCATGTCCATTGCATAAAGGAAATGCAAAGGTAGGATACTTGCCTGATTCGCTGATTACAAATCTCAACTTAGGTTCTATCTCTTTATATCACAACTTATCATTAATCAGATCATTCGTTCGATTAGAATAATATATCTTAACACATAGTACTGTCTATTACAGCCAGCACATAGTCTAATCACATAATCACAGTGATCATACTTTTAGTTCCTATTCTATACTTGAAATATTTTTATACATTTTTCAAATATCTCATCCATGCTCTTACAATAGCATTTTCTTTCTTTTATAAGGTCTGATATTTGTCGGCGTACCAACAGCTTTATCGGGTAAATACTGAGTCTAAGACTCTTATTCTATACCTAAACATCTGTAAATATCAGATATCTTATTTTTAATCATTTTCGAAATTTCCAAAAATTAAAAAATTTAAAATAATTCAAATCTGTCACTAAAAGGGCCTATAGTGATATAACTGTTACTATAGGTGTTCTTCTTCAAATTCAGAACTTCATAATCGGTTCTCAAGTCAGCTAGTTTGGCCGGCTATAACTTTCAAATATCGGAATCATAATTAAATGATTTAAACATTAAACAATTCCATTATCATTAATAGTTTAATTAATACTAAACTATTAATGAAACCATTGCCAAAATATAAAAGTTATTTATAATAACTCAAACTATTTTTAAAACATTTATATTACCCTTAAATGATTTTTAAATAATTATCATTAATATTTAAATATTAATGTACTATTTATCCAAATATTAAAAGTCATTAATTATAACTTAAAATATTTTTAAATCCATAAGTCTTTAAATGATTTTTAAATAAATAAAACCATTTTTAAACTATTTATTTAATAATAATTATTAAATAAACTAAATATCATTAACATTATCTTAATATCATTAATATTTAATTATTAATGAAATTATCATTTAAATATTAAAAGTTATATTTTATAACTTAAAATATTTTTAAATACCTTATTTTCATTTAAAATAATTTTTATAATATTAAAATCATTTTTAAACTAAATTATTTAATATAATCATTAAATAAATTTAATATCATTAATAATAATTAATTAATGAAATTCATCACAAAATATTAAAAGTCATCACAAATAACTCATTTACATAATCAATTCCAAGCCAAAATAAACATAGTAAACTAACTAGTTTATTAACAAACTAACTAAACTTCAAAAATTCAAACTTTAACTAACAATTAAATACATTATTTAAAATGATAACATTACAAAAATTAAATAAAAAAACATACCCGAAAATACGAATTCCACAAACTGAATACGCACTTCCACGCCAAAATTTAACTAAGGAGATCTTTATAAAAAGTCCTCCCACAACAAAGCCTTTATCAAAAATTGGAGGCCTTATTGTTGGTGAATGAAATAAAGGCCAAGCCCTTCTATTTATAGGTTTAGAAAATGGTGAAGTTCTCAATTTAGTCGATGTGAGACTTGGTTTATACTAATTTTTTAATAACTCACTTTGCGATTTTCTAACGCATTGCTCATAACTCTGATTAATCTGATTTTTGGATATGTTATACATGCTATGTAAGACTATTTTTAAAAAATATGAATTACCCAATTCGGGTTCATTAGGTAGCCCAAACAGTGCGTCAAAAGTGGACGTTCATAACAGTTTTCAATTTCGTTTCAGCTTTACCCTCTCTCGCTAAAAAAATCATAACTTTTTCGTTTCAAAACATTTTTGAGCGATTCTTGAGCCCACGCGAAGCTAACTTCTGGGGCTACAACTTTTATTCTTTGACCATTTCCAAATTCAAAACACAGAATTCCAGAAAATTCGTTCAAGGTGACTGCCCCGAGTTGGTTAGACAGTTTTGATGCGACTACTTTGAATGGTCATAACTCTTTGCTCCGAAGTCAGAATTAGTCCGTTCCGGAGTCTATGGAAAGGTAATTCAATGTACAATAACATACCAAAAGCCCAGAAGGTTTTGGAAACATTAACTGATCGAAATAGTGTCTCGAATAGCACATCCCGCTGCTGACTTTCAGTTTTGAGAAATTTGTCACATTTCCTTCCAATCACCGTAATTCACTCATCCGAGGTCGGAATGAGGTCATTCCAAAGCCTATGGCTTCCTAACTCAGTGCACCACAACATATCAAAAGTCCAGACCTTTTAAAGTACAAAAAGTGGACGAGAATGCCCCCATTACAGACTGCCCAAAAACAGTTTATCATGATCGGTCAACCATATTTGACCATCTATAACTTCTAATCTATACATGATATGGACTTGATTCTTTTTGCAGATTAAAGACCATATAACAAGCTACACATAACAACTTAAAAACAACAAAAATCGTGATCAATCAAAGATCTATAAGCTCTGACATTTGACAAAAAAATCATAGAAATGAAATTTTCCAAATTTCTTAAATCTTCAAATTCATGTACTTTGATGTTATGGGTCTTTGATTTATCAACCCATATCATCAATTAACATCCTATTACACAACTTTAAACAATCAATTGCATCAAATAACATTGAATCAAAGGATTTCTAGGTTTAGTGTTCTTATATCTTTTTTTTGCCAAAAAGGGTATTTTGGTCATTTCACATATAATTTCAAGGGCAATCTTGTACAAGGAAATTAAATGTAATATTTAATCACTAGATTTAATTCTTACAATTTACCAATTAACTTCTATCCTTTGATAAATTAAAACACTTATACAATAACATCGAAATTAAACCCGGTAATTAAAATTAGGGTTCTATAATTAGGGTTTCTTAACGTCATCAATTAGGGTTTCTAATTGACCATTAGGGTTCTTTAATTATCTGTATATGTTACTAACATAGTCGTTATGGTTTCTAACTTCAACCGGTTAAGGTTATAATAATTAGGGTTTGTCCTAATTAGTGACGTACAACAGTAATTAGGGTTTCTTCTAATTACCGATATTCATATACACAGTCACTACTCAGTCATATCTCATAACTGAGTTTAATAATTAGGGTTTCACAGCACGGTAATATGCTATGACCTAATTGACCATCATTGCTCAATATTATCTGTCCGCACATACACAGTACATAATTATGGTACTGTAAAATCATTATATAAATAATATAATATTATTATTCTCATCTCTTGATCACAATCCCAATCCAGGGTTTGGATCTCATATCTGACTTATTCTTCGCACACAACATCAATAATCAAGTTAAAATAATTAACTTAACTATTCTGAACAATTCATATAATAAAATATTTATTATATAAATCTAATTATCACTTCATAAATTATTTCTAATCATGTTTTCATGGAAAATAATTAATAAAACATTTCGGCTTACAGAAATTTATTACCATATAATTTATGGAAATTAATAATTTCAAAATTATTTCTAATTTTTCAAGTAATAAATATATTCGCATTTATCGTTCACTTTACTTGACACTTAGTCTTGTCATTAAATAAAAAAAAAATTTATACGCAAAATTTCTTATTTATTTTATATAGAAAATCTCGGGTTATTACATTGACAGTGACCAGATTACTGTTGATGATATACTTGAGCTGTTGATGAGGAGTGGATGGGACGGCTCCCGCCATATGAATCCAAGGTCTTCCCAACAACAAATTATATCCTATAGTGATTTTGAGCACTTGGAAGGATATGTAGAAGGTATGTGGACCGATTTCCATTGGTAATTCAACCTCTCCCACAATATTTCGCTGAGATCCATCAAACGCTTTGATGATTGTGTGGCTGCATCGGATCCGGTTGGGATTGATTTTCATAATTTCTAATGTGGCATGGAGGTAAGATGTTTAGGGATGATCCTCAATCTATTAGCACACCTACGACCACATATCCGGAAGATATCACTATGATGTGCAGTGGCTTGTAGTGACCAGTTCCTTCGGGAGGTCTGTCATCATCAGTGAAGGATATCACATTGCTATTGAAGATGTGATCTACCAGTTGATGAAAATTTTCAACATCCACCGTCTTTGGCAGGTGGGCTTCTTCCAATATCTTCGTTAAGACCTTCCAATGATCTTCCAAAGAGAATACCAAGTCCAAGATAGATATCTGTTGAGGTGTTTATTCCAAGCTTTGTGATAAGTGGTATTTTTACCTACTTATTGGATACCAATTCAGGCGAATTGTGCCCATCTAAAGTACATTTCATTGTGTTTTAGTTGCAATTCACGTTATTTTGCATTGCATTTACTTAAAACTCATTTTGGTGAATAAGTGCAGGAATTGGCTTAATTTTGGTGATATTAGAGGCACAAGGCTAATGGATGCGTGAAGGCTAGTCATAAGGTGAGGATGTGCATGGCATGGATGGACAATAACACATGGAGACCAAGCAAGAAAGGGGATCAAGCATGAAAGAGCAACAGCAGTAGCAGGACATAACCAGAACCAGAATCTGCAGAGGACAAGCCACGCGGCCGCGCGACAGGACAAGCTTCGACTCGCGCGCCCACACGAACACATGGCTAAACAATGAGAACCTTCTGCAAGTCGCGTGACCGCTAGGGAAGAGATGCGCACCCGCGAGGGATGAGCGCGCGCCCGAGTGAGAGGTCAGTTAGACTGGATATACACACTGCAAGTCTCGCGGCCGCGAGACAGAGAAGCTATAGAGGCGCGCAGCCGCGCGCGATGCTGATGCTGTAATTTTGTTTTATTTTTAATTAGTAATTAAATGATGTGTAATGGTTTTTTAATGATTCTAACTTGTGTCAGAAGTACAATTGATAACTTTTACGTATTTTTCATCATAGAAACTAGGGTTTACATCTTGGGAGAGATTACAACGTAGAACGGAAGCCATAACGTCTACTTCTCTACATTTTCTTGGAATTCTCTATCATCGTGGATTTTGATTATTATCTATTGGATTTCTATGAGGATTTAATACTTAATCATTGATTTCTATTCAGCGATTGGGTTTGATCGTTTTATCTCTCTTACTTTAATTATTTGTTTATTGATCATGTTTAGCATTGATCTCATAATGGCCTTTGGTTCAATCATGAACTAAACTCCATTATGGGATTCTAATGGATTTTAATATGTAGTTTGGTTGTACACTTAATGCTAGAATTGTTTTTCATATTATATGGGATATCTGTCATGGATGTTTTACATGTATTAATGCTTGATCACCATTCGTCTCAGTATTTGTATGGAATTGACAATGAACATATAAATATGGATTGTAATCATGATAGCATTTGAATATGGGGCTATCGTATATGGCTTGCGTATTTTGTGAACCAAATAGACATATACTGTTTCACCGTATGAGCTAGAGTAAGGGCTTGTGCTTAAAATCAATAGAATTGCAATTGCGCATAGACATATGGTGATTGTGATTGTATTGGTGATTAAATAGAGTCTAACATCTATAGATGGTATTTAAGTAGGTTATAATGCATTGAAAAATGGTTATAACTCTCTTCGTGCTCTTGGCTATTTTCCTGTGATATGTGAACACTTCTTGCATGATCGCGGCGATTAGATGAACTATTAAATGAAGTTAGGGTCCCATTGTTTCCATATTATATTAATTCCATTTGTATTCTTATTTTCACTTGGTAATCATAATTAGTTTAATTCAACAATTTAGTCATTAGTCTAAGCATATAAGTATAGTGAGTTAATTAATGCATAAGAGTTTAAAATTAACAACTTTCTCTATGGGATCGAAACTTTACTTACTCTGTATTACTTGTTGACACATGTATGCTTGCATGAGTTAGAGTTCTTTTATTAGAACTATAAAAGGGGCAATACTTTACACCACCTTGGCTTCATTATGTCCCATCTTGTGGATGAATTCTTCGATTTTCTCCTTAGAAACATTCCTCTTAGATTTGATGACTGGCTTCATCCATCATTGAAGAAGATATAACGGGTTTTCCTTGAATACCGCAACAGTTGTGTTTGATGTTGATCCTTCAGCCTCTCTATAGTTCCATGGGACTTTTTTAAGGCTGATGATAGAATATTGCAGTTTGAATGATAATATTATTGATTTTGGTTCAGCCATCTTTAAAGGGTTTTCAACTCCTTTGAGCTTTATGGGTTGAATTATAAGGGATGTGACAACCAGGTCTGTAAGACCCCAACTTTTATGAATAAAGATTTAATTTTTCTTTAAATATTATTTTTGAATAATAAGATACGGATTTGATATAATGTTATAATTGTGGGTAATAATTACAAATGTTGTAAAGTAAGCAAGTTGTTGTTGGTCAGAAAACCGATCACTAAACACGTGCAAGTATACGCGGTCTAACAAGTAATAGAGTGATAAGTAGAATGTTGTAACCATGAGGAACTATCACTAATATTTACCAAGTACCGACTTTGTATCGCTAAAGTCTTATTCGAACAACAATAAATGAAAGTGTGATTATTCTAAGCATAACTAATTATCAAAGCACGTAAATGGATAATGAATGGTAATCGAAGGAAATACAAGCTAAGGTTATAACTTTACCTCACTTAGGCATTCTGTCGAACACCTGGCGTGCTGTGTTTCATCAAACTAGCTACCCTTCTCTCTCTGGTCTTAATGGTCACGATAATTTGTCGACTGAGAACACACAAGTGCTCATACACCTCTGTCGAGGTATGTATAACCATATCCTTTCCAGATTCACCCGATAGGGAATAGAACAGAAAAGAACGCCCAAGCTAGATACAATCCTACATATGTCTATGCGAGTTGATCATAACGAGGATTTAAGCATAAGTTCTCAAATAGATCGCACGTGGCGCACAGATATATCTACTTTACGCATAACTTATGCAATCGAAACCCACAATCACATGCCAATATATTCAGGTGTAAACCTACAATCCTTCTGTTGATATCATGTAAATTACCAAAATCATCACTAATGTCTTAATGAGAATCATTAAGCATAAATATATTGAACCAAATCATATGGTGCCAACCAAAGAGATAAGACAGTCAATTTAAATAACAAAGGGTTCCATTATAACCTTAGAGCAAATATTTAGTTCATAGTTATTGAACAAAATATAAGTAGCAATAAAGACAACATTTATAGATTACAAAATTAGAGACAATAAATAGATAAGAAGAAACTCTGTCAAAGCCCTTCAATCTCTAAGCATTTCGCTCAAATCAAGCTTTCCAATCCGTGTCGCTCACTACTCGTGCCGCTCCAAAGAAACCAAGACTTCTCCCCAATCTACCTAATCTATATTTACAGAAATCAACTAGAAGAAAGGAATAGAAATTATAGAAGAAATACTATACTAAGCTAAACTAACTAAAATATATGATATAGGAATGTCTGATGCCCTCATATATAGAGGCTTCAGTGCCTTATATATGCCTCCTTCTCTTGCTAGATTAAACCAAGGCCTTGGTTGTCTGGGAACCAGACCTGGCACCGCGGTGCGGCCAAGTAAGTTGTGGTTGGCGCTGCTGCACCATGTAAGCTTGGAAAGATCGGAGCTCGTGCTACGGCGCGAAACTTATGTCAGCAAGGATCAGGAGGTGGCGCCGCAGCGTGGATTTTAAGCTAGGCTTTGGCGCCGCGGCGCGACTATACATAAAATGACTATTTTGCCCCTGTATGCTAAAAAACACCTGATAAGCCCTGCATTGCATTGATTAAGCATAATAACACTATAATCATATAAATCTATATACAATCTACGAATTCAAGCAATTATGTAAGTCATAAAGTATCTGACTCGCGGGTATAAATCCCACTCATCAGTTGTCAAAAAATATTAGTTTGGTCGGGGAATGTAACGACCCCAAAATTCAAACAATTTAATTCTCGACTTCAGTCGTTAATAATACATTCAACCTTTAATTTTATATCATTATTCGATGTTAAACTTTATAAAATGTGGAATACTTTAAACTTTTATGTCTTCTTTACTTTAATTCCCTAAATCAAAACCTTTATCATCTACATGTCTTTGAATCAATCTTATTTTAGGATTTGCTTTATCATTGATATTATGTAAAATTTTACATTTCAATCTGATAACCTTTACATATCAGATAACTCTAACTTTAGCTTTACAACTCAACATAAAACTATACATCATCAAACATTTAGTACATCTCATGAATCTTAATCATGATTTAAAGAAATAGCAACTATAGCTAAATATATATATATATATATATGTAATCTTCATGTATTATTTTTGATCCGCATCATTCAAGTAGAACATAGTGTTACCTTCAATCCTTAACCTGCAAAAATGGTTATCTGCAAGGTTGAGCTCGACAGCCCAACAAAATCTAATAGTTTTCATGCATCACATAACATATAATAACATGCTCAACATATATCTCATAAACATTGGACTAACATAACATAAATGTTACAGTTCATATAACAAGTATAAAGATTGAGTTCTTTACTCAATCAACATGCTTTACTCAATCAACGTAGTCATAAGTTGACTTTAACACTTCATACATTAAACATATATATAACACATCATGCTCTTTGCAATAAAGATTTAAAACAGTTAATCACCAAGTAGCACATATTGTTACCTTCAATCCTTAACCTGTAAAAATGGTTATTTGTAAGGTTGAGCTCGACAGCCCAGCAAAATCTAACAGTTTTCATGCATCACATAACACATAATAACATGCTCAACATATATCTCATAAACATTGGACTAACATAACATACATGTTACAGTTCATATAACAAGTATAAAGATTGAGTTCCTTAGTCAATCAGCATGCTTTACTCAATCAACTTAGTCATAAGTTGACTTTAACATTTCATACATTAAAAATATATATAACACATCATGCTCTTTGTAATAAAGATTTAAAATAGTTAATCACCAAGTGTACATAGCAAATAGGAACTGAAAGATTTTCCTGGCTCGTAGATTACAAATTACCGAAAAATAACTTAAATGCTTTGCGTACATCCTACAACAGTTCAAAGGTTCATATTCACATGCATTAGTTACACATATAACGAAACCACAATGACTCTTAGTCTTAATCTTTTATAACTTGCGTCTCTTTGAAACTTAACACATATCTTCAGGTGTTTACTCCTCTTCGTATGACACTAATCATTACATAATCCCATTTTGTGTTTCTTTATACTTCTTTCAAAACGGACACTTAACGTTCATTAAAGTTGTCATAGATTCCATTACCACGTATTAGATGTATTACACTTGTTAACCACAACTAGGTTATATAACCTCCACCTTATATCTCGTTACACTTCTCTTACAATTGACAATTAAGTCTTCTAACGCGTATTTACGTCCTTTTAAACATATATTATATTAACTAATCAAGTTAACATTCAAATCATTCTTTCAACTTATATCTCACTATAAAACAACATAAACCTTATCATTTATCTTCAACTTTTGAAAACATCACATTTAGTTTCATTTCATAACCTATTTAAATAATTACTTCAAATTATCCCATTTTATATTACATCTCATTACAATCTGTTATTATAGTCCATAATATGTCTTAACATCATTAACATGCTTGCCAAACTAGATTAAGTCCATTAGTCACGACCTACAAATAGACAGACTTCACTGCCTAGGTTCAGGACACGGCGTAGATGCGCTGTCCCAAGCTTTGGCACCGGCGCAGCTGTGTTGGTGCTCGACTGCAGAAAACCATACGGCGCAACTGCGCCATTTCTGCCTGTGGTGACGGCGCAGCTGCGCCACACCCAGACAGAAACTGCAGCAGCTGCTCTGATACACGATTGAAACCCAATTCAACCCAATATTCACTGAAAACACCACACTCAACTTCTAAAACTTTGTAATAACATAGTTACACATGCTACACATCATTCTATCTACAAAATCATCACATAAACACAAATTTGAAGAATCAAAAACCCCAAATTTCTAAATTTCTTCATTTTTACACATTTAGCGAATTCGATAGCCACGACTTCGTTACTTAACCGATTAACACTAATTAAACTACGCCGCTTTCGTTTCTTAACGTACTAACATAATCCAACATCAATGTGATAACCCAGGATTTCGAATAATACAAAATTTGCGAATAATTTTTTTAATTAATATTAATATTAATTATCAATTTTGTGACAAGTATTTGTGATACGAGTCTCGAGAAAGTCAATTTGTGTATTGACTAATAAATTTTGAGTAGAGTTGTGCTTAACAACTTTAGAAAACCCTAGCCCTAATTTTCGGATAGGGATTCGATAGAAAATACAATTAAAATAATAGTATTGTTGATTATGTGTTTGTACTGTTTAGAAATGTTGACCAATGGTTGACTGGATAAGGTTTAATATTATTAAACCCTAATAAGGGATTAGAAACCCTAATCTCAGATTTAGAAAATTAATTGTACAATTAAAAACCCTAATTGTACGCCCAAAAACCCTAATTTAAAATATGGGATTTTCTAAACCCTAATTAGGCAACCCTAATTTTTATTAGCATGCCTAAAGTGTTTGTTAAAATTAAATATGATTAGAAAACTCTAATTATATTTTTGTATGTTAAATTTCTAATTTAGAAGCCCTAATTTTATTTTAGAAAATTTATTTTTCTAATTAAACCCTAAATTTGAAAATTTTGGGAACTAGAATTTTTAATATCTAAAGGGTTCAAATCTTAAACCCTAATCCAAGCCCTAAACCCTAAGGATTTGTGAATTGTACAAGTATGCCATTAAAATTAATTTATAAATAACCAAAATGCCATTTTAGTTTATTTTAATTGGATAACTTGCATTATTGGTAACAACTTTAGTTGTTCACCAACTATGTTGACTTTGTGAGACAATATCTTAGCCTTCCAGCCGAATTTATCAGATCCCAAGCAACATCTAAGCTTATATAAGAGATTTAGAGAGAGAAAATCCATTTTATTAGTCATTTTGCATACAAGCTCGCACCAACTCTCATTCTCTCTCAAAGCTCCGAAATAATCAAGTAGAACAGTCCTATTTTAGTCCTTTAAAACATCTAGACCAGATTGTTAAGACAAGATCAAAGATTTGGCAAGAAAAGGTATAAACCCTAACTTGAGTTTGATCTTTCATGCTAAGAAATTTTGTGTGTTTAAGTGTTTATAATCTTGCTAATGGATATTTTATGAAGATCTATGATGATCTATCATGAATCCATAACATCAAAATGCTTTAAAATTGAGTTTTTCTAAAACTGTCAAGAACAGAAAATGTGGTCTGACAAGCTAATGTCAGGCGCTACAGATTCTTGTTCGGTTGTTGTTTTTGTTGTTTTAAAGTTTTTGATTTATAGCCTGGTATTAGATCTTTCATTTGGAAGTGAAACTTCAGTCATTGGATGTCTAGATCGCATGTTATAGACGGTCAAACCACGTTGACCAAGCTTGACCAGCTGAAAATCTGGGTAACCCAGAAAGTTAAAAACCGCGTCTGACAAGTTTTTGGAAGGCCCAGATCTGGTCGTTATGATGTTATTTGTTAATGTTGTTGTAATATACTTGTATCCTGATGTCTGTAGTATAGATCCATAGCCTTATAACTCTTAAACACGTCATATCTAGATTGTAGCAAGTGGTCAAAGTGGCCTAATCGATCATGATGACTGTTTCTGGAAATTCCAGAAAATCGGATGAACTTAGTTTCTGACCATGTTTGACCCGATCGTATCTTGAGTTTTAGATGTTGTTTAACTGACCTGTTGTGATGTAAATGTACCTTGACACGAGTACTACATATTTGAACCATCAAAACACCTGAACCAAGAATAGAACATAGATTAATTTGAGCTTAGATGTGGCAACTCGAAACTGTCTGGGCCCAGAAAAACCCAGAATGAGTCTGACAGCTTCTTTGAAGCTATAGATCTTGCAGTATTGTTATTGTTTGATCAAGATGTTGGTTGTGTGTTGTAGTATTACATTTTGGCTACACGATCACACTTCAAACAAGTCCAGAAACCATTTTGACTGTGAATTAAAGCCGGTCAAAGTTGACCACTTGTTAAGCCGGCTGTCAGTGTTCTTGAGCTCAAGAACACCAACAGCGACGCTTTGTGTCGCTATAGCCCTATATCGACGGTTTTATTAATTTATTTTCGGATTTTTCCGGAAAATGATTAAAAAATAGAAATAAATTCTAAAAATTACCAAAAATGGTTTTAAAAATTATTTTAAATTATGAAAAATAATTTTTGACCTATTGGAATATTTTTCTTTAATATTTATAATTATTTAAATATTAATGGTATTTAATTTATTTAATTAATGTATTAAATAAATTAGAGAAAAATGATTTAATATTATGAAAAATCATTTTAAATAAGAATAATGTATTTAAAAAATATTTTGAGTTATAAAATGTAACTTTTAATATTTTTGGAGAATTTTCATTAATAATTTAATATTAATGATATTAGATTTGTTTGATTATTAAATTAACTAAATAAGATAAAAATAATTTTAATGATTTAAAAATCATTTTAATTGAGAATAAAGTGTTAGAAAATATTTTAAATTATAAAATATAATTTTCAATATTTTTGGAGAATTTTCATTAATAAATTAATATTAATGTTGTTTGACTTATTTAATTATTATATTAAATAAATGAATTAAAAATGATTTTATTGATTTAAAAATCATTTAAAAATGAGAAAAATGCCTTAAAAATATTTTAAGTTATAATTAATGACTTTAAATATTTGGATAATAATTTCATTAATATTTATATATTAATGGTGATGATTTAAAAATAATTTTTAATTATTATAAAATCATTTAAGGAGAATATTGTTGATTTAAAAATATTTTAAGTTATTAATAATAACTTTAATATTTTGACAAGTATGTTATTAATATTTTGATATTTTTAAATATTAATAATGATACGATTAATTGATAATTAAATCATTTAAAAATGATTTTGATATTTGAAAAATTATTATAAATTATAATAATTGCTTGATAATTATTAAAAGCTTCCGAAAAATATTATAAACGATAATTGACTTATCTAAATTAATATTGAAGCTTAAATACCTAGTTTAATTGACAATCAATGTGTTAATTGTCGGGTAGGGTGACCAGAACACCGAGAATGGACCAAAGTCCAACCAGACTGAATTAGTTTGACTTGTTAAGTATTTATATAGGTTATAAACACTGTTGTGGCTATGTGGTAATGTGTCTAGGAGAAGTTTGACTGCGAATTACAGTGTTGTGTGTTATGTGAATTATTGTGCTAATTGTTAGACCGATATTATTGGTTATAGATCTTTCGAAAGCAGATAAGTATTTTGTAGCTGTAATCAGCGGAAGAGGCAAGTTCCCTAACTCAACCTTGAGTTATTTTATTCAATTATTATTGGTGGATAATTATTGCTAATTATACCACGTCCAGCGATTTATTATTGAAATTAAATTATTGAATTAGAAAATATATATTCGTAGAATTACTGTTGTTGGATATTCCTATCTGTAGAAGTTAGAATTGACAGTACAGATAATTCCTGTTTATTGTCAAATTATAATGAAAAATGTCTTAGCTAATTATTCTGGCTAGACGAACAATTGTTAGAACTTGATAGATTCGAGAAAATAAATTCAATTATTATTGACAGATCGATGCCAATTATTCCGGCTCGACCGAGAAGTAAATAGAATTTGAAATCACAGTATTTCGTTGTAAAATCAAAATCTTGATTCTAAAACTGAGAAGAACAACCTTTTATATAAAGGGAACATTTTATTGGTCGTGAATTCGATCTTTGCGCACGTTTTGAGTATTATGCATAATATAGGGTATAATAAGCTGATCACTTGTTGTACTTACAGAGGGGTATGATTTAATCTTTATGGTTATCTGATACACCTGAGTATTTATCAAAGTAAATCTTCGATATCTACCCGAGAAAATAAGTTCAAGATCTTGTGTGATCGCTCAGTATAAATCTAGAAAACATTCCACTTTGATATTTCGTAGAATTGATTCTTGATTATTCATTAGAATATCGTAGAAACTTTGAAAACGTTGTACTCTTTCATTATTAAATTATTGTATTGTATAGAATATGAGAAGACTTGTTATTTAATAACGATTTGTTCAGCTATTTCAAAGTTCCCCGAACTTTGATTTCAATCTATCAAAAAAGATAGACTGTTGTTTTTGATTTCTTATACATTTATTATATGTCTTAACTTGCGGGGCAAATTAGTTGCTCACCCTTGCTAAATAAAATTTTTCAGCTAGGGATGAAGTTGCAGGGGGTGCTGCAAAGGACAAAGGCAAAGGCATTGTAATAAATTAGTTATGATTAGCATATTTATTTTGTTGTATTGTAAACCCTTTTTGTATTTCTAAAGGGTATGTTTGTAAAGTTAAGGTTAAAAAACCTAGGTGATGTATTATTAAACTATGATAAAAACTTATGAAAGTTACTATCTATATATATTATGGGTAGTTAAATGTTATTTATATTGTGGATCGTGAACACCAAACTCGGGGGTCAGGTAACCCGGATTTGGGGGTGTCACAGGTTGGTATCAGAGCTGTAGTGACCAAGGTGTCACCAGCTGGTAGTGGAGCTGTAGGTTATAATCCTTAAGTGGGGGGGGGGGAAACCCTAGGATTATGACCATAGCGAGATAGAAAATACTCATTTAGAGTACTAAGTGAGGGATCGTTGAAGTGTATCGATAGTGAGATAAGTAAATTCGTAGTGAGAGAAATTTGTACTGGTGAAGTACTAATCAAGTTGTTTAAAACTGATTGTAGGATGTCGGGAGAAGATGAAATGTGTACGGAGAAGCCAGCGGTTGTTGCACCAATGCCAGTAGCCGAGGTGCCAGCACAGAGCGAATCGGTTGAAGAAGTGGAGAAAGATGAACCAATGATCAATCTTGGGAGTGATCATGACGATTATCCTGAGATGTATCTAAGCGGTGATGAGGAGGCGGAGTCTGAAGAAGCTAGGGTGGAACTAAAGACTAAGATCAAGGTTGGTGAACAAGATCAGCTATTTGTGGAAGTCCAAGAACTCCGAAGCAAAGTATTTCATTTGGAGGAGTTGTGGAAGACGTAGCGGGCATTACGCGAAATGACTGAAGAACGGAACGAGCTGAAAGCGCAGGTGGAGAAGATAAAGGCTGAAGGTGGTGGATCGTCTGAAGGAACCGGCAAGAAGGACAAGAAGAAAAGAAAGAGGAACAATGACAGTGACAACTCTGGAAATTCGAACCCGAAGAAAAAGAAAGCATGTAGCAAGTGTGGTAAAACTCACGTGGGCGAATGCATGATGTGGAAGAACGCGTGCTTCAACTGTAAGCTGGAAGGACATATCTCTTTACATTGTCCTAAACTGATTATGAGGAAGTGTTTTTCCTGTGGGGAAACGTGGCATGGATTTAACAAGTGTCCCAGCAAGAAGAAGACTGGTGAAGGAAGTGGACATTAGATAACTTAGATATAAATTATAATATCTTTTGGTAGAAGTTTCTGATATTAAGATATGTAATATCAAGAACGATGTTTGAACATATGTAAATATATGTTTGTATGAATAAAATCTTTATTTTCTATATGAATCTAAGATTAAAATGAAATTGTGTGTTCTTAGAACTCATACTTATGGTATGTTCATGACTCAAAATTATATGAAATGTCCTGAACCCCTCAGCGAATGGACGCCAAAGGTCTGACTAGGATAAGTTCATACACTCATATAGTTGTGGCAAGTTACTGAACTCCTAAGTGTGGTACGTTTGATGAACTGGAAATAGTAATGTGAAATTGGAGAATGCCAACTTTTTGTGTAAAGTTGGGGAATTGCAACTTTTGTAAAGTTGAGTGTGTTAATCCTAGTATTATTTTAAAGGGATAGTTATATGTGTTAAGTACTATAGGTACTATGTGCTATTTGAATAAATATGCGATTACTTGAGAATTATGTGTTGAATTCTTATTGTGTTAAGAATTTGTATAGAGAAAGAATATTAATATAAGATTTTCATTTAAATCAGATCATGCCGCCTAGACGACAGAATCGAAACCAAAGAGAAGAACAATCAGTGAATAACGAAGGAGGTCAAGCGGACCTGATGCAGAATTTTGTGGATATGCTGGCCCAAGCTATGGAAAATAGGGCTCTAGCCAGGGGAAGACCAAGGAATCAACCAGCCGACAGATTGGCTAATTTTAAGGATTTTAAAGTGCTAGGACCGCCGAAATTTAAGGGGACTACGGATCCAATCGAAGCCCAAACTTGGGTGAAGGAGATGGAGAAAGCGTTCGTGATTGCGCGAGTGGCAGAAGAGCAAAAGACGGCTTTTTCGACATACTTAATGAAGGGAGAAGCCAATTATTGGTGGGAAACCAATCAAGCGAGAGCGGGTACAGCGGTGGTGACGTGGACAAGATTTAAAGAATTGTTCTTTGAAAACTACTTCTCACCGAGTATGCAATCTCGAATGGAAGTTAAGTTCTTGGAACTTAAGCAGGAGAATATGTCTGTTTCAGAGTATGCTGCCAAATTCAACGAATTGGCGCGATTTGCACCTCATCAGGTGGATACTGAAGCTAGAAAAGCAAGAAGGTTTGAGAACGGATTGAAACCGGGGATTTACAACAAGGTGGCAGTATTGCAGATCAACACGTTTGCGGTTTTACTGGAGAAAGCGTTAATTACTGAAGGAGGAAGCGAGGCTGCATCTCGTTTTCATCAGGAGAAGAAGACGAAGACCAATGTTGGTGGAAGTAGTGGTGGCAGTAATCTAAACAAGAGGAAATGGAGTGAGATTACCCAATCGGGTAGCAAAGCTGAAGGGAATAAGAAAGGAGGAGGGCCTTGTGCAAATTATGGGAAGAATCATGCAGGTGTTTGTTTAAAGAAGAAGGGAGTCTGCTATAATTGTGGACAAGAGGGGCACATGTCGCCCAATTGTCCCAGCCCGAAAAAGATTCAAGGTTGCTATGCGTGTGGATCGACTGATCATTTGGTGCGGAACTGTCTGAAGAAGAATGCAGAAAAAGAAAGTGCCAACAAGGGACCTGGTGGTGGAACCTTGGCGATTCGAGGACCTGCGCAGCCAAGAAGATCTACTGCCCGTACATTTAACATGACGGCGCTAGATGCAGTGGCTATTCAGGTGGTAGTAGCAGGTAATGATTTCGTTTAGAAATTTAATTACGCGAGTATTATGATTTAGATAATTCTGTGAACTGTTTTCTTTTATAGATTTAAGTCACAGGTTAGAATTTGAAACACAAATTAATATTGTGTTGATAAAAATGAATTGATAATACAACTTTAAAAGATTTTAGAGAATAAGAAAGCGGTGATTCCGAGGACGGAATCCTTTTAAGGAGGGGTGAATGTGATAACCCAGGATTTCGAATAATTCAAAATTTGCGAATAATTTTTTTTTAATTAATATTAATATTAATTATCAATTTTGTGACAAGTATCCGTGATACGAGTCTCGAGAAAGTTAATTTGTGTATTGACTAATAAATTTAGAGTAGAGTTGTGCTTAACAACTTTAGAAAACCCTAGCCCTAATTTTCGGATAGGGATTCGATAGAAAATACAATTAAAATAATTGTATTGTTGATTATGTGTTTGTACTGTTTAGAAATGTTGACCAATGGTTGACTGGATAAGGTTTAATATTATTAAACCCTAATAAGGGATTAGAAACCCTAATCTCAGATTTAGAAAATTAATTGTACAATTAAAAACCCTAATTGTACGCCGGAAAACTCTAATTTAAAATATGAGATTTTCTAAACCCTAATTAGGCAACCCTAATTTTTATTAGCATGCCTGAAGTGTTTGTTAAACATAAATATGATTAGAAAACTCTAATTATATTTTTGTATGTTAAATTTCTATTTTAGAAACCCTAATTTTATTTTAGAAAATTTATTTTTCTAATTAAACCCTAAATTTGAAAATTTTGGGAACTAGAATTTTTAATATCTAAAGGGTTCAAATCTTAAACCCTAATCCAAGCCCTAAACCCTAAGGATTTGTGAATTGTACAAGTATGCCATTAAAATTAATTTATAAATGACCAAAATGCCATTTTAGTTTATTTTAATTGGATAACTTGCATTATTGGTAACAACTTTAGTTGTTCACCAACTATGTTGACTTTGTGAGACAATATCTTAGCCTTCCAGCCGAATTTATCAGATCCCAAGCAACATCTAAGCTTATATAAGAGATTTAGAGAGAGAAAATCTATTTTATTAGTCATTTTGCATACAAGCTCTCACCAACTCTCATTCTCTCTCAAAGCTCTGAAATAATCAAGTAGAACAGTCCTATTTTAGTCCTTTAAAACATCTAGACCAGATTGTTAAGACAAGATCAAAGATTTGGCAAGAAAAGGTATAAACCCTAACTTGAGTTTGATCTTTCATGCTAAGAAATTTTATGTGTTTAAGTGTTTATAATCTTGCTAATGGATGTTTTATGAAGATCTATGATGATCTATCATGAATCCATAACATCAAAATGCTTTAAAATTGAGTTTTTCTAAAACTGTCAAGAACAGAAAATGTGGTCTGACAAGCTAATGTCAGGCGTTACAGATTCTTGTTCGGTTGTTGTTTTTGTTGTTTTAAAGTTTTTGATTTGTAGCATGGTATTAGATCTTTCATCTGGAAGTGAAACTTCAGTCATTGGATGTCTAGATCGCATGTTATAGACGGTCAAACCACATTGACCAAGCTTGACCAGCTGAAAATCTGGGTAACCCAGAAAGTTAAAAACCGTGTCTGACAAGTTTTTGGAAGGCCCAGATCTGGTCGTTATGATGTTATTTGTTAATGTTGTTGTAATATACTTGTATCCTGATGTCTGTAGTATAGATCCATAGCCTTATAACTCTTAAACACGTCATATCTAGATTGTATCAAGTTGTCAAAGTGGCCTAATCGATTATGATGGCTGTTTCTGGAAATTCCAGAAAATCGGATGAACTTAGTTTCTGACCATGTTTGACCCGATCGTATCTTGAGTTTTAGATGTTGTTTAACTGACCTGTTGTGATGTAAATGTACCTTGACACGAGTACTACATATTTGAACCATCAAAACACCTGAACCATGAATAGAACATAGATTAATTTGAGCTTAGATGTGGCAACTCGAAACTGTCTGGGCCCAGAAAAACCCAGAATGAGTCTGACAGCTTCTTTGAAGCTATAGATCTTGCAGTATTGTTATTGTTTGATCAAGATGTTGGTTGTGTGTTGTAGTATTACATTTTGGCTATACGATCACACTTCAAACAAGTCCAGAAACCATTTTGGCTGTGAATTAAAGCCGGTCAAAGTTGACCACTTGTTAAGCTGGCTGTCAGTGTTCTTGAGCTCAAGAACACCAACAACGACGCTTTGTGTCGCTATAGCCCTATAGCGACGGTTTAATTAATTTATTTTCGGATTTTTCCGGAAAATGATTAAAAAATAGAAATAAATTCTAAAAATTACCAAAAATGATTTTAAAAATTATTTTAAATTATGAAAAATAATTTTTGACCAATTGGAATATTTTTCTTTAATATTTATAATTATTTAAATATTAATGGTATTTAATTTATTTAATTAGTGTATTAAATAAATTAGAGAAAAATGATTTAATATTATGAAAAATCATTTTAAATAAGAATAATTTATTTAAAAAATATTTTGAGTTATAAAATGTAACTTTTAATATTTTTGGAGAATTTTCATTAATAATTTAATATTAATGATATTAGATTTGTTTGATTATTAAATTAACTAAATAAGATAAAAATAATTTTAATGATTTAAAAATCATTTTAATTGAGAATAAAGTGTTAGAAAATATTTTAAATTATAAAATATAATTTTCAATATTTTTGGAGAATTTTCATTAATAAATTAATATTAATGATGTACGACTTATTTAATTATTATATTAAATAAATAAATTAAAAATGATTTTATTGATTTAAAAATCATTTAAAAATGAGAAAAATGGCTTAAAAATATTTTAAGTTATAATTAATGACTTTTAATATTTGGATAATAATTTCATTAATATTTATATATTAATGGTGATGATTTAAAAATAATTTTTAATTATTATAAAATCATTTAAGGAGAATATTGTTGATTTAAAAATATTTTAAGTTATTAATAATAACTTTAATATTTTGACAAGTATGTTATTAATATTTTGATATTTTTAAATATTAATAATGATACGATTAATTGATAATTAAATCATTTAAAAATGATTCTGATATTTGAAAAATTATTATAAATTATAATAATTGCTTGATAATTATAAAAGCTTCCGAAAAATATTATAAACGATAATTGACTTATCTAAATTAATATTGAAGCTTAAATACCAAGTTTAATTGACAATCAATGTGTTAATTGTCGGGTAGGGTGACCAGAACACCGAGAATGGACCAAAGTCCAACCAGACTGAATTAGTTTGACTTGTTAAGTATTTATATAGGTTATAAACACTGTTGTGGCTATGTGGTAATGTGTCTAGGAGAAGTTTGACTGTGAATTACAGTGTTGTGTGTTATGTGAATTATTGTGCTAATTGTTAGACCGATATTATTGGTTATAGGTCTTTCGAAAGCAGATAAGTATTTTGTAGCTGTAATCAGCGGAAGAGGCAAGTTCCCTAACTCAACCTTGAGTTATTTTATTCAATTATTATTGGTGGATAATTATTGCTAATTATACCACGTCCAGCGATTTATTATTGAAATTAAATTATTGAATTAGAAAATATATATTCGTAGAATTACTGTTGTTGGATATTCCTATCTGTAGAAGTTAGAATTGACAGTACAGATAATTCCTGTTTATTATCAAATTATAATGAGAAATGTCTTAGCTAATTATTCTGGCTAGACGAACAATTGTTAGAACTTGATAGATTCGAGAAAATAAATTCAATTATTATTGACAGATCGATGCCAATTATTCTGTCTCGACCGAGAAGTAAATAGAATTTGAAATCACAGTATTTCGTTGTAAAATCAAAATCTTGATTCTAAAACTGAGAAGAACAACCTTTTATATAAAGGGAACATTTTATTGGTCGTGAATTCGATCTTTGCGCACGTTTTGAGTATTATGCATAATATAGGGTATAATAAGCTGATCACTTGTTGTACTTACAGAGGGGTATGATTTAATCTTTATGGTTATCTGATACACCTGAGTATTTATCAAAGTAAATCTTCAATATCTACCCGAGAAAATAAGTTCAAGATCTTGTGTGATCGCTCAGTATAAATCTAGAAAACATTCCACTTTGATATTTCGTAGAATTGATTCTTGATTATTCATTAGAATATCGTAGAAACTTTGAAAACGTTGTACTCTTTCATTATTAAATTATTGTATTGTATAGAATATGAGAAGACTTGTTATTTAATAACGATTTGTTCAGCTATTTCAAAGTTCCCCGAACTTTGATTTCAATCTATCAAAAAAGATAGACTGTTGTTTTTGATTTCTTATACATTTATTATATGTCTTAACTTGCGGGGCAAATTAGTTGCTCACCCTTGCTAAATAAAATTTTTCAGCTAGGGATGAAGTTGCAGGGGGTGCTGCAAAGGACAAAGGCAAAGGCATTGTAATAAATTAGTTATGATTAGCATATTTATTTTGTTGTATTGTAAACCCTTTTTGTATTTCTAAAGGGTATGTTTGTAAAGTTAAGGTTAAAAAACCTGGGTGATGTATTATTAAACTATGATAAAAACTTATGAAAGTTACTATCTATATATATTATGGGTAGTTAAATGTTATTTATATTGTGGATCGTGAACACCAAACTCGGGGGTCAGGTAACCCGGATTTGGGGGTGTCACAATCAATTTTTAGATTATCACACATATTAAACATGAATTTTTGTACTTTATTAAGCCATTTTTCATAAACATACACTGTTATTTACTTTTCTACCTATAAACCCAAATTTCATGTAGTTAATCATCAAATAACAGTCACAATTGATGATTAGCAGATTATAACAATATACATACATGTATCAATCCAATACAACTACCAATTTACAGTAGATAATAACTAAGAATATTAAGAATCTTCCACAATTGCTCAATAATTGGGAAGCGATATGAGTAACAGGAATTTAAAAGATTCTAAATCTTGCTGAGGGGTCATAAGACCTAGAACTACGTCCCTAGGTTAACAAGTATCTCTACTTGAACCTTTAACAGTCATAAGAATATACGGACCTTGAAATCTTCTCTATGTTTAATAGTGTATCACCGCTGTAAACCATCTTTAACAGAATGTTTAGCAATCACATAGACTAAAAACACTCTCTGCAAGTACTCTAGGTGATCAGCCTATCGTACCCCTATGTCGTGCATAATGTATTACATCTTAACATCATAACGACTATATGCGTTACTTTCGGAACCATTGTCTCCGATAACATGTCTCCTTTTATAGGGTTGTTCACCTTAGCTTCTTAACATTTGAATCTACACCAAAATAATTTGGTTTGGCATAACTTCTCAAGAAACGCTTGAATTTTATGATCTTCTTTCAATATTCGTCTAGCTGAATCAAATAGCATAGACTTCTACAACAATTCGGACATTAATCAAAATATACATATACATAAATATATATATATATATATATATATATTCTCATATCTTAAAGAAATCTCAAAAATCTTTTTATGGCGTCATGATTATATAGTTGTCATACTACATCTCACCATAGTGGGCTGACGATCATATGATCACATCCAACACCAGGTTCCATTGCATTAATGTCTTCATCATTTATCATATCACCCGACACATATAATTAAAATATATTTTGAAAATTTTAAAAAAAATCATTTTTTTTGTCTAGCCGAAACAAACAGCATAGATACGCGAATAATAGCACTGTTTTAAAAATTCTTTAGTTCACTAGTGTGATCCAAAATTTTTCAAAAAATAAAAGTACAACAATCGGCACGAAGTCAAGAAATTTCGAAAATCTAGCAAAGCTAGAAGATTTGGAAAACCTATGTCTCCACTTTCTATACTGATCCATTGCTTAATAATTTTATCTATTCCCATAATCCTCAATTCTTCATTCATAACTTATCTATACCCCAGTATAGTTCATCGAACTTACTACACATTAGAAGTTCAGGAACTTGCCATAATAATATGAGTTTAAGAACTTATCCTAGTCAGACCATAGGCGTCCATTCGCTGAGGGGTTCAAAACAAACCATATTATTATGAGGCATGAACATATTGTGACGCCCCCAAAAAAGGTATACATCACCCATCTTGGGTCGCCAAATACATGGTACAGAAATCAAATACAAATTTCTTTAATACAATTATCGTGTAAAAATTCGACAAAACATAGCTGAGTTTTTAAAATGAATATTGTCTTTTAGACAATATCCACACTCAATGGAGTCCTCATTACAATTATTATCACATATTTCACAGAATAGTGAGGACTACTAAAGCCACTTATCCTGGACAATCACTCTATTTCCCGACTCGTCCCAGCTATATTCTCATTTCCTGAAGAGAACAATGAAAGAAAAGGGTGAGCTCAACTAGCCCAGTAAGAAATATTATGACTAAGATAATGCAGAATAAATTATCCTTAGCCTTCAACAGTATAACAACTGATAGAATATACTAGACAACAAGTTTTAGATCAACAACTGCAGTGGAATAAATAATCCATTAGAAGAGTCAAGTAGAGCATGATATCTACTATCTTCTATGATTTAAAAAGTTTTTTCATCAACTTTATCGCTAAGACTCAGCTTAATAAATAAACCACATCATTGAATCATCCTTGCACTACGGGCCAAGGATATTCATGTAATCACCAATGGTCAAGATTTTACCGAATAATCCCTAGTCATAATCATACCAACAACTGTCCATCAATGCACTACGGGCTAATGAGGACTTTTACCACATCATTTGTAACATTACGGGTCATGATTATACCAAATGATCACTGGTCATAATCATACCAATCAACAGTCCATCTATGCACATAAGCCAAAGATGACTTTCATCACAATATAAGCATGAGGATGATGACAATGATATAAGCAATAATCAAACGAAATCAAGGATACATATTAAAGACTTTAAATTTATCCAGAGTTTAAAAATATCCAAATTGTCAACATGATACTGCTTTGTAGAGTAAAATTCAAGAATAATACCAAAAATAATTTGGACAGAAAAGAAAAATATTTTTTTGGTGAATAGTACCCCGTGAATAGTACTTCAGGAATAGTACCTCGTGAATAGTACCCCGATATGAAAAGTGTCCCAAATACCCAAGTGAATAATACTAAAGTGAATAGTAACTAGGTGAATAGTAACCCGTTAATAGTAACTCATGAATAGTACTCCGGCACGAAAAGTGCCCCGAATACCCGAGTGAATAGTACTAGAGTGAATAGTAATTGGGTGAATAGTAACCCGTGAATAATAACTCGTGCATAGTACTCCAGCACAAAAAGTGCCCCAAATACCAGAGTTAATAATACTAGAGTTAATAGTAACCCCGACACAAAAAGGTAAAAATTCCACAATAAAATTTGTACCAATATTCCAGCATAATGATATTGAAAGAAATAATATCATTTACGAAGAAATAATACCCCTTACGGCTGTTGAATAAAAATAATATTTCTACGAATATTGAACGAATATGATAATCCTTACGAATATTGAACGAATATAATATTCACACGGATACGAAAAATAACATCACTTCAGAATATGAAATATCTAATACCCTTACGGCTGTTGAACGAAAAATAATGTTCCTACGAATATTGTACGAAGATGATATTCCTTACGGATATTAAACGAATATAATATTCATACGAATACGAAAAATAACATCTCTTCAGAATATGAAATAAATAATACCCCTTACGAGTGTTGAACGAAAATAATATTCCATCGAATATTTAACAAAGATAATATTCCTACGAATATTGAATGAAGATAATATTCTTTATGAATATTGAACAAAAATAATATTCATACGAATATGAAAAATAATATCTCTTCAGAATATGAAATAAATAATTCCCCTTACCTCAGAAGAAGACTGGATACTGGAGTAGTGAAGTAGCAGACTACTCTTCTTCTTTCTCCCTATAACTTCTCTCTCTATAATTGCTCTTGTGAGTATTAGTGAATTGGTGAGAATGAAGGAAGAATGAGCTTCTATTTATATGAAAATATAGTTTCGATAATTGCACATTTTGGGGCTCAAAATATTACAGTACAATACCTTCATCTTTTCCTTTATTTTTAATTTAGTCCTGCAAGTATTATCAAACTTGCACCACCTCCCATAATAGTACATCATGTGAATCAATAGTTCAATCATGTGAATCAATAATTCTATACATGTGAAAATACGAATTACAGTATAGTACCTCCATCTATACCTCCATTTTTAACATAGTCATGCAAGTATTATCAATCTTGCACCACCTCCTCTAATAATACATGAATGTGAATCAATAGTACACACATGTGAACAAATAGTTATAAGCATGTGAATTAATAGCAATTAATTACCCGTTTGGTCAATATAACTTCCAGAAATCAATTATTATCAAAATAAATGTCGATTTTCACTAACACTAATAATCCTAACACAATGGAACTATTAATTTCATATTTAATCAACACGAACTTATTCATCATTAATATTATAACTCATAATATTTAACAACCAGGTCGTTCCCAGGAAAGAGGTGGCTTTCCGATAAAGATTTCTCCTTATTGGCGCGCAATTAGGTGACCAAACCTCTCTTTGACAGGACTTCTAGACATTGTCAATATTTTAAATAATAATATGAATAACTTTGTCGTCTCAATTATTGATTTAATAATATAAAATATTATGCAGATGATACTGTGACAATAATTGAATCAATAATATGAGAGATATGATGCAACACTTACTGTAGAAATAATTGAGTATAACTGAGTGACTTCTCATGTAAGCATCAATAATCAATACCGTGTGCTACTATGCAACCAATCGTATTACTGTACTTTTACTACCGGGTAGTTCAACAGTTTAACGGTAAAACTTTCACCGTTATTTTTATAAAAAGATAATCCTATCGTTTTCTAACTACGACAATACTTTCGTTGTGGGGTCCACCAATGATTATGCCGTCATACAAATATTCCCTGTTAAAATGAATATTCCCCGACTAATCGAATATTCCCCGACACAACGAATATTTTATATCAACTTGCTTACTTTGCAAAATTTTCACATATCACCCTTAACTTTAACCTTTTATCAATTTAACCATGTACGAAATAAAATAATAATTATAAGAAAATTGAATACTTTCATTTCATAAAATTTGGGGTCTCACACATACCATATGCATTAGTTTTAAGAACCGCACCTAATCCTAATATTATCTGACTAATCTTAATAGTTTTTAACTATCAAACATACACATGAGAAAAGAATCACCTTTTCGCCATATATACATTGATAGCGCGACACCAACATTCCAATGATTATCAATATGATAAACTGAGTGCAAGCACAAAACCCTCGCTCATACAAAGATTTGTAAAACTCAACCATCACATGAGTCCTCAATTGAAATCCCACCTAACTCTATCTTACTCTTAACTTGCTCTTTGCTCGATACGAATTCCTCGTAACACATTATCTATAACTCCTCGTGAGTTATCTCGTACTATATCATAGTACATTATTTTCATAGCATCAAGCTATAATTATTCAAACATTACAGACCAACTTTCTGTTATAAATTAAACTGATCACGTCGTGATCTTATTCTATAATCATCTCCCTTAAAATTCTTTTCTTAACTCGTGGTCATTTTGTTTTACGATCCTCTTTCTTTCCTTTTTCATCATTTATGATTTCATCTATGCTTTTGATCTTACAGATTTTGTCTATTCATCATTATTCGTTATCTCCGCTATTGGAGTTAGGTAACTCCCATTTCTTATCTTTATATCTCTTCAAGATTCTTCTTTGAATTTTCTTGTTTATATAACAATTCTTCTTTTAAGAATTTCTAACTTCATTTACATTGCTCAACATTTCATTCAAGTTCTACATTTTCATCATACGTATCCATTTTTTATACTTAGTACACATCGAGTCTCTAATAGTTTCAATATGGTACACTGAGTGGTTTCCCACAAACGACCAACAAACTAGGTTTCGAGTTGTTAGTTCGTATATACCTCCGCTCTATGAATGAATCATTTAGCCCAAATACCATACATCAACTATTAAAGAGTACGATTGTACCACACTTAGATATAACTTTTTATTCCTAACTTCTTTATCATCTTCTCCTTTATTCTCTAAGGTTATAGCCTAGGGTACTCTTACCTAAGGTTTATAACCTACAACTTTGATACCAACTGTAACGACCCAAAAATTCAAACAATTTAATTCTCGACTTCGGTCGTTAACAATACATTCAACCTTTAATTTTAGATCATTATTCGATGTTAAACTTTATAAAATGCGGAATAATTTAAACTTTTATGTCTTTTTTACTTTAATTCTCTGAATCAAAACCTTTATCATCTACATGTCTTTGAATCAATCTTATTTTATGATTTGCTTTATCATTGATATTATGTAAAATTTTACATTTCAATCTGATAACCTTTACATATCAGATAACTCTAACTTTAGCTTAACAACTTAACATAAAACTATACATCATCAAACATTTAGTACATCTCATGAATCTTAATCATGATTTAAAGAAATAACAACTTTAGCTAAATATATATATATATATATATATATATATATATATATATATATATATATATATATATATGTAATCTTCATGTATTATTTTTGATCCGAATCATTCAAGTAGAACATAGTGTTACCTTCAATCCTTAACCTGTAGAAATGGTTATTTGCAAGGTTGAGTTTGACAGCCCAGCAAAATCTAACAGTTTTCATGCAACACGTAGCACATAATAACATGCTCAACATATATCTCATAAACATTGGACTAACATAACATACATGTTCAGTTCATATAACAAGTATAAAGATTGAGTTCCTTACTCGATTAGCATGCTTTACTCAATCAATGTAGTCATAAGTTGACTTTAACATTTCATACATTAAACATATATATAACATATCATGCTCTTTGCAATATAGATTTAAAACAATTAATCACCAAGTTCACATAAAAAAATAGGAACTGAAAGACTTGCCTGGCTCGTAGATTACCAATTACCAAAAAAAACAGCTTAAATGCTTTGTGTACATCCTACAACAGTTCAAAGGTTCATATTCACATGCATTAGTTACACATATAACGAAACCACAATGACTCTTAGTCTTAATCTTTTATAACTTGCGTCTCTTTGAAACTTAACACATATCTTCAGGTGTTTACTCCTCTTCATATGATACTAATCATTACATAATCCCATTTTGTGTTTCTTTATACTTCTTTCAAAACTGACACTTAACGTTCATTAAAGTTATCATAGATTCCATTACCACATATTAGATGTATTACACTTGTTAACCACAACTAGGTTATATAGCCTCCGCCTTATATCGCGTTACACTTCTCTTACAATTGACAATTAAGTCTTCTAACGCGTATTTACATTCTTTTAAACATATATTAGATTAACTAATCAAGTTAACATTCAAATCATTCTTTCAACTTATATCTCACTATAAACCAACATAAACCTTATCATTTATATTCAACTTTTGAAAATATCACATTTAGTTTCATTTCATAACTTATTTAAATAATTACTTCAAATCTTCCCATTTTATATTACATCTCATTACAATCTGTTATTATAGTCCACAATATGTCTTAACATCATTAACATGCTTGCCAAACTAGATTTAGTCCATTAGTCATGACCTATAAATAGGCAGGCTTCACTGCCTAGGCTCAGAACACGGCGCAGCTGCGCTGGTGCTCGACTGCAGAAAACCATACGGCACAGCTGCGCCGTTTCTTCCTGTGGTGACGGCGCAGCTGCGCCACACCCAGACAGAAACTGTAACAGCAGTTCTGATACACGGCTGAAACCCAATTCAACCCAATATTCACCAAAAACACCACACTCAACTTCTAAAACTTTGTAATAACATACTTACACATGCTACACATCATTCTATCTACAAAATCTTCACATAAACACAAATTTGAAGAATCAAAAACCCCCAATTTTCAAATTTCTTCATTTTTTAAACATTTAGCGAATTCGATCACCATGACTTCGGTACTTAACTGATTAACACGATTTAAACTACGTCCCTTTCGTTTCTTAACGTACTAACCTAATCCAACATCAATTTTCAGATTATCATACATATTAAACATGAAATTTTATACTTCATTAAGCCATTTTTCATAAACATACACTGTTATTTACTTTTCTCCCTATAAACCCAAATTTCATGTAGTTAATCATCAAATAACACTCACAATTGATGATTAGCAGATTATAACAACATACATACATGTATCAATCCAATACAACTACCAATTTATAGTAGATAATCACTAAGAAATCAAAACCTAGACATTAGTAGAAAGTTAAACCTTAAATCCTTGATTGTTGGGAAGAAAAATAATAAGAACCTTGATACTCCAACTCTTTAGCAAAATAAACAGAGAATCACTCTCTTCCTCACAACTCTCTTTCTCTGCTCTAAGGCTTTAGAAGAATACGTGAAATAAAATAAGCCAACTGATAATCGTGGATATCAGTTAACAAAAACCAATAGGCGTAAGTTACAGTTTGGCTTACCCCTATCCCCCAAACTAGATTATTTTAATACTATTATATTATATAGTTACTTTTGTCACACCTGCCACTAATTTAAATAGCTTACCATTATAATAATTATAATTTTTATTATAATTATTCTGATGTTTACACCTTCAGAGAGATTCCAACGTAGAATGGAAGCCATAACATCTACTTCTCTACTTCTTCTTGGAATTCTCTATCATCGTGGATTTTGATTATTATCTATTGGATTTTTATGAGGATTTAATAGTTAATCATTGATTTCTATTCAGCGATTGGGTTTGATCGTTTTATCTCTCTTACTTTAATTGTTTGTTTATTGATCATGTTTAGCATTGATCCCATAATGGCCTTTGGTTCAGTCATGAACTAAACTCCATTATGGGATTCTAACGGATTTTAATATGTAGTTTGGTTGTACACTTAATGCTAGAATTGTTTTGCATATCATATGGGATATCTGTCATGGTTGTTTTACATGTATGAATGCTTGATCACCATTCATCTCAATATTTGTATGTAATTGACAATGAACATATAAATATGGATTGTAATCATGATAGCATGCGAATATGGGGCTATCATATATGGCTTGCGTATTTTATGAACTAGATAGACATATACTGTTTCACCGTATGAGCTAGAGTAAGGGCTTGTGCTTAAAATCAATATAATTGCAATTGCGTATAGACATATGGTGATTGTGATTGTATTGGTTATTACATAGAGTCTAACATCTGTAGATGCTGTGTTAGTAGGTTATAGTGCATTGAAAAATGATTATAACTCTCTTCGTGTTCTTAGCTATTTTCCTGTGATATGTGAACACTTCTTGCATGATTGTGGTGATTAGATGAACTATTAAATGAAGTTAGGGTTCCATTGTTTCCATATTATATTAATTCCATTTGTATTCTTATTTTCACTTGGTAATCATAATTAGTTTAATTCAACAATTTAGTCATCAGTCTAAGCATATAAGTATAGTGAGTTAATTAATGCATAAGAGTTTAAATTAACAACTTTCTCTGTGGGATCGATACTTTACTTACTCTGTATTATTTGTTGACACATGTATGTTTGCATGATTTAGAGTTCTTTTATTAGAACTATAAAAGGGGAAATACTTTGCACCACCTTGGCTTCATTATGTCCCATCTTGTGGATGAATTCTTCGATTTTCTCCTTAGAAACATTCCTTTTAGATTTGATGACTGGCTTCATCCCTCATTGAGGGAGATATAACGGGTTTTCCTTGAATACCGCAACAGTTGTGTTTGATGTTGATCCTTCAGCCTCTCCATAGTTCCATCGGACTTTCTTAAGGCTGATGATAGGATATTGTGGTCTGAATGATAATATTATTGATTTTGGTTCAGCCATCTTTAAAGGGTTTTTAACTCCTTTGAGCTTTATGGGTTGAATTATAAGGGATGTGGCAGCCAGGTCTGTAAGACCCCAACTTTTATGAATAAAGATTTAATTTTTCTCTAAATATTATTTTTGAATAATAAGGTACGAATTTGATATAATGTTATAATTGTGACACCCCCAAATTCAGGTACTTCATTCCTATAGGATCTGGTGTTCACTTAATCAAACATTCATATCTAACTACCCAATCACAATAAAACTGGATAAATAAAACCTTTCCCATTAAAGGGTTACATAATAAAATCTCCCAGGTTATCTAACCTTTAATTACAATCATTCAAATGCGGAAATTAAATAATCTTCATTAAAAACAAGTCTAAGATCATCATAATAAAAATCTAACATCTCAATCAAAGTAAAATTACAAGTCTTCATCACTTGCACATTTTTCCCTTTCTTTTGCTAGATGAAAGTTCATCTACCTTCTCTTCTTTAGCTGTAATGAGTTTATAAATATGCAAGAGTGAGCAAAACAATTGCTCACTGGATACAATATGAAATCAACAGGAGTATAGTAATAATAACTGCCAATAATAGGCTCATCAACAATGAATAGTACTTTATCATCAATAATCAGAAATTGAAATCCAAAATGTGGAATAAATATAACTTAGGGTCATAAGACCATGAACTATGTCCACCGTTGCGAGTAATCTTTCAACTCCAACTTTAACGGTCATAAGACTATAAGGAATCCTCGTACTTAAGGGGATCAGCCCTTCGTACCATGTATTGTGCATAAACATTTAACGTTGTGCGTAAGTTAACCCCTAATCATAACATTAGGGTTGTTCATCTCAGTATTTAGAGTACAAGTCCGCACCAAAGGAAGTTTGGTTTGGATAAGTTTTTAAGGTAATTTGGAATTCAACGAACATTAACTAAGGATTAGTTGAATGAAACCAAGAACATTTCACTATAGAATAATTGTGATTGAATCAATCATAGTAAACTAAAGTCATGCTATAGGAATAATCTAAGAGCATACAATTTGAATAACTATAACACCTTGCTTGAACAATACTAAGCCAAGGTTAATTAGAATTGAATACTAAGTATGCATAACAATTTAATCGATAAAAATGTTCAACATTAGAATATATAAATTTGCATGCTAAACAACAAGTTAAATACAAGAATAACTTGCTCAAGAATAACTTACATCATTATATCATAATCGAATTGAAGACCATAATTAGTTCAACAAGATAAAGGATTAGAAAAACTTACTCAAAGAAAATTTAAGTGATTGCACAAATCTAAAAGTAGAGTTAAAGAACTTGCTTAATGTAAAAAGAAAGTTTAGAAAACTTGCCTTGCTCGTAGGCTAAACCAAATTAATATGAATCACAATATCCTATAAACATATGTCATCATGACATAATTAGTCATTACTATCTTACAAACATAACTAAGTACGTTCATCATTTAAAAAATTGGATTTTTAATCACATAATCAAGTTATAACACAAGTTAATCGTTAATAACATACTAATGCATAGTATAGAAATACTAGAATCAACATTTTACAGTTCTACTATTATCATACAACTTTTCTTAAAATTTCGTGTACAAAAAGTACACTGTCAGACCATTCTGCTAACTCGCGCCGCGGCGCCACAGTTTACACTATGGGTCGCGCTGCGACGTGGGCATGGCGTTACGGCTCAGAGATCAAGGCTACAAGGTCGCGATGCAGCGTAAGCATGGCGCTGCGGTGCCACAAAGGTACTGCAAGTCCGCGTCACGGCGCCGAATTGCAGACCTCGGCAGACAGCCTCGGTACAACAAAGAAAAAGCCAATTTTGGCCTACAAGCTCTTTTCTAACAGACTAATTAGCACATAAATCATATAGAGACTTCATATAAACATATTTCAAAAACTCTAAACATGATTCTACCCATACAAAAACATAAACAACAAAATTAACACACCCAAATTCACTATTTTTGGCTAAAACTCATTTTTTTATATTTCAATGAAAATCAACACTATAACTTTTGTTTTTCAACCAAAACCACTAATTCAAAGTGTCTTTATCAATGATTATACATACTCTAACAAATTAAACGATCAATTAATCAACTAAACCACTAATTCACCCTCAATTTCTACTTTAAACTAAACAATATATTTTTATAAAAACTCTCTGTACAAACATTTTCTTCACAACCATAAACATAATACCAATTTATTGACTACAACTTATGAAAATCATTTTAACATCATTAGTATGCAATATAAAGCCACATAACAACGACAATTTATGTTTACACAAGGAATTTATAGAGAATTAGAGAAGAGAAACCTAGAATTTTAGAAAACATAAAAGAAAAAGGGTAGGATGAAACCTTGAAGAAGATGATGATGACTATCTTTTTACTTGACAAGCCTTTCTCCACTCTCTAGCCTTTCTTCCTCTCTTCTCTTCTTCTTCCCTTCTTTTTTTTCTTCTTCTTCTTCCTTTGAGTTTTCTTTTCTTCTCTTTCTTTATTTAACGTACTTAACAAATAACGTATATAAAATATAATATAAATTGATTATATAATATAAATACAAAACATATAACTGATATCAGTTATATGAGTTTTAAAAATCAAAAGCCATAAGGCTTGTTTGGTTACTAACTAAAAAAAATTACCCATTAACCTTACACCTTGTTTGGTAAAACTCAAATAAATTAAAGACTTAATAGGCATTTGACCTTGTTTGACAAAACTGAATTAAAATTCCTTTAAGTTATTTTAATAACTACCTTATAAAATGTTATTTGTTACACATTAATTTAATTAAATTAATCATATTAACAATTTATTAAATCACTTCATCACATAAATCAATACCACACAATTATAATTTTCTATATAATTATAACTTTACTTAATCAACTAACACATTCTTTTTAATTATAAATTCCAATAAAAAGAATAGTAATTCAATTAATCAAAATTTTCTAACTTAATAATTAAATTAAATTAGCAAAATAATTAATTTTCCTTAATTATTTATTTAACAAATAATTAACCACATCAATTCAAATTTGAACAATAATTTATTCAACAATAAACACATCCATTAAATATTTAAATAATTCAATAAATATTTAATATAACAATTAAAATTCTAGAATGTTACAATAATTGTGGGTAATAATTACAAATTTTGCAAAGTAAGCAAGTTGTTGTTGGTCGGAAAATCGATCACTAAACAAGCGCAAGTATACGTGGTCTAACAATTAATATAGTGATAAGTAGAATGTTGTAACCATGAGGAACTATCACTAATATTTACCAAGTATCGACTTTGTATCGCTAAAGTCTTATTCGAGCAACAATAAATAAAAGTGTGATTAATCTAAGCATAACTAACTATCAAAGCACGTAAATGGATAACGAATGGTAATCGAAGGAAATACAAGCTAAGGTTACAACTTCACTGTAAGACCCCGAATTTTATGAAATAAAAGTATTCAATTTTTCTTATAATTACAATTCAGTAAATGGTTAAATTGATAGAAAATTAAAGTTAAGGGTGATATATGATTTTTTTTTTTCAAAATAAGCAAGTGATTATAAAATACTCATTGTTGTTGGGAAATATTCGTTTGGTCGTGGAATATTATTTCTGTTGAGGAATATTCGTACGACGGCGCAACCTTTTGTGGGCCCCGTAACAAAATAACTGTCGGATGAAGAAAATGACAAATTAAAGTTTTTTTTTAAATAACGGCGTAATCGTTACTGTTAACACTGTTGGAATACCCGGTGGGTAAAGTAAAGTAATACGCGTTGTTGCACAGTAGCACACGGTATTGCACCAATTATTGACTCTTACGTAAGAAGGCACTACTCAATAATGGTTACAATAATTATTGTTCAGTATTTTATTTTATTGGTTCAATAATTGTTGCGTTGATATTTTATATTGCTTTTATTTCAATAATTGTCATTACACAGTATTTTTCATTATCGAAGCAATAATTCATATTATCTGAATAATATTATTAGATAACATTATTGGCAATGTCAAGAAAGTTCTGTCTAATGAGAGGTTTGGTCATCTAATTGCGCGCCAGTAAGGAGAAATTCTTATTGGAAAGCCCCCTCTTTCCTGGGAACTGCTTGGTTGTCAATATTGTGATTAAGTAATATTATTTGTGAATAATTAATTATTGATTCATATGATGTGGAAAATATTGATTTTATATGGATATAGATGAAGAAAATTTTTAATGTGAGAATTGTTAAAAATTAATATTTTATCTTTTTCTGATAAAATAATTCATTTAAATATATTATTTTAATAATATATTAACGGCGATATTTTATAATGAATGTGGAATATTTGAGTATATGTGGAGGAAGAGTATTTTTGTGGCATTAAATGTTTAACACATATTTTGTGTGTTGGTGGACACAATTATTGACCGAAATTTGATTATAGCCTGTAAAATCGTCCGTTTGTGGATTTCGGTCAATTTCTGTTTGGAATTTGAAAAACTTCCTTCTGTAAAGTTGTAGAGAATTGAATTTCCTTTGGAAAGTCGTGAGTTTTGAATTTTTCTGATAAAAGAGCTATTTATTATGAATTATTGAAGTTCTGAAGCTCCGAAATAATTGATTTTTGGAAGTTTAAAATATTTTTTTTACAAAAACGTTTTTTTACATGGTTAGGACTCATTTAACATGTGATATAAATGTGTTGAGAGCTGAAATTCAGATTTCAAATGATGCGTATCATATTTGTATAAATAATATTAATTTATTAAATTTTCTACTTTGGTGTTCTAAGCAATTTCCTATAAATAGGGTGCTTAGGTTATAATTGAAAATCACACCAGGAACTGAAGTTTTCTCTCTCTCTATATTATCGAGCGTATTCTTGTGAGTATTTTGAGTATACTTTGAGTATTGCTATACGGTGTAAGTTCGTTCAGCGTTATTCCAGTCAGAGGTACTGCTCTTTTGAGGTAAGGGATAATAAGGGATTTTAAGGGTTATTATTTCGAAATTCTTCTGAACCTTCAAAAATTCTAGAAAAATTTGAAATGATATTTTGATGGGTTTTGTAGATTGTGTCCAAAAATGGCAATTTTTGGATGTATAGATTAAGAGTTATGAATTTTATGAGGAAAGACTATTTTAAAAGTAATCGCTTATAACTCCTTGTGGTTAACTCCAAAATTGATGAAATTTTTATTGGGAGTACATCTATATGATATCAGTATATCCTGTGAATTTCGGAATTTTTGGATAAAAGTACAATTTATGATAAATATTTAAATATTCGGCGGTTTTGGCCATGTGAAAAGTAGTAAATGACTTTTAAAAATTCTGAGAAAAATATATGTTCAATATAGGACTATATTCTGCTAAATCGCAGAAAAGAAATATTTTTGGAACTGATTTAGTATTTTTCATGAAAATATTCTAGTTATGAGTAAATGAATTAAATATGTTATGTGAAGTAAGAAAATTGGAAAATATAATTTTATGGCTTGAGAATCATATATGAGATATATGCAGATTTTTGATGAGGGTTTTGGTTATTGGTGATGAAATCTTATGAGCTTGGCATTTTAGAATGATTAAATGCATTATTTAGTAAAGTGTAAACAATTAAAATAAATTGTTTATAAGCTTAAAAAAATATTATTCTTTCAATATCATTATACCGAAATATTGGTATGAATTTTATTGTGGGATTTTTACCTTTTTGAGTCGAGTTTACTATTCACGAGTTACTATTCATGACAAAATTGGTTTTTTTTTCTAACCAAATTATAGTTGATTTTTGAATATTACTCTGGAGATTAAAACTATATATTGATTATATTGATTTTATTATCATATATAACATTTTTATAACCCTGATGTTGAAATTCTCTTTCACTGGAGTGTAAAGATGGGTAGATTATTGGTATGATCATGACTACGGTTCTCTTTGGCCTGTAGTGCAAAGATGAATTGTTGATGAATATCTTTGGCCTGTAGTGCAGAGATGAATTGTTGATGAATATCTTTGGCCTGTAGTGCAAAGATGACTTGTTGATGAATATCTTTGGCCTGTAGTGCAAAGATGACTTATTGATGTATATCTTTGGCCGTAGTGCAAAGATAAATTTATTAGTATGATTATGAACATGAACTATGATTTGGTATAACCATGATCTTTGATGTTTCAGGTGATAAAAATTATCTTTGTCCTGGATGAGAAAAGGAATTTAGAACAACAATTACGATTATGAGTTATATATGTGATTGTGGACAGGAATTGTTGATTGATATTATAGGGATAAAACATTGTTGGTGGACTTTTAACATGGAGAAGATAATAGACTTTATAGTCTATTTGACTCTTCTAATGGATTGCTCGTTCCGCTGCAACTATGGTTAAAATTTTTTATCATCTACCATATGTTCTAAATCTCTGATTTATTATTGATGAAGGCTATTGATAATTTAATTATCTTTAGTCATGACATTCTTTACTGAGCTAGTTGTGCTCATCCCTTTTGCTTCATAATTCCTTTCAGGTAATACGAGTGTAGCTGGGTCGAGCAGGGAATAACAAGGGAATAGAATGGTGGTCATCATTTAGTAGTTATATTTGGTGAATCAACTAGGGTAAAGCGAACCCAACGTTGGAAGGGTGTTTTGCCACTGTTACACAAGATGTCTAATGACATACCACCCCGTGTCATCATAAGACATGGATGTGCTCATCCACTTGCTGAGTATATCTACCAGCACTATCTATATGATCTTGGAGTCTATTTGAAATATAACTCTCAATTAGAGACAGTGGAGATAATGATATGTCAGGAGAAGACTTGCCATTGGGAAGAATATGATAGTAATCTTCTTGTTTTTCTTTGGGGTCTATTGGGTCAACCAAGAATAATTCTGTGGCCATATGATATCTATAATAACCTAGACGCATGGCCTCCCATGTACGAAGGTTTCCTTGAGCTACTTCCCAAAAATTCTAATTTCTAAAACAGTTTTCGACTATACCTTTATGTAAGGTGTCATTATGATGTGCTGTCCACGGTTGGGACATGAGTCACAGTTGATATATATTTGTATCCAAACTCACAGTATATGTGTTGTTGTATTTTGCACGACAATTGTTGTAATAAAGTTGTAGTTATTTTCTGTACCATGTATTTGGCGACTCAAAATGGGTTGGATGGAATGGACCTATTTTGGGGTCGTTACATTCACCCCACTCAGGCATTCTGTCGAACACCTGGCGTGCTATATTTCATCAAACTAGCTACCCTTCTCTCTCTGGTCTTAATGGTCACGACAATTTGTCGACCAAGAACACACAAGTCCTCATACACCTCTGTCGAGGTATGTACAACCATATCCTTTCCAGATTCACCCGATAAGGAATAGAACAGAAAAAAATGCCCAAGCTAGGATACAATCCTACATATGTCTATGCGAGTTGATCATAACGAGGATTTAAGCATAAGTTCTCAAATAGATCGCACGTGGCGCACAGATATATCTACTTTACGCACAACTTATGCAATCGAAACCCACAATCACATGCCAATATATTCAGGTGTAAACCTACAATCCTTCTGTCGATATCATGTAAATTACCAAAATGATCACTAATGTCTTAGTGAGAATCATTAAGCATAAATATATTGAACCAAATCATATGGTGCCAACCAAAGAGATAAGACAGTCAATTTAAATAATAAAGGGTTCCATTATAACCTTAGAGCCAATATTTAGTTCATAGCTATTGAACAAAATATAAGTAGCAATAAAGACAACATTTATGGATTACAAAATTAGAGACAATAAATAGATAAGAAGAAACTCTGTCAAAGCCCTTCAATCTCTAAGCATTTCGCTCAAATCAAGCTTTCCAATCCGTGTCGCTCACTACTCGTACAGCTCCAAGGAAACCAATTCTTCTCCCTAATCTACCTAATCTATATTTACAGAAATTAACTAGAAGAAAGGAATAGAAATTATAGAAGAAATACTATACTAAGCTAAACTAACTAAAATATATGATATAGGAATGTCTGACGCCATCATATGTAGAGGCTTTAGTGCCTTATATACGCCTCCTTCTCTTGCTAGGTTAAACCAAGGCCTTGGTTGTCTGGGAACCGGACCTGGCACCGCGACGCGACCAAGTAAGCTGTGGTTGGCGTTGTTGCGCCATGTAAGCTTGGAAAGATCGGAGCTCGTGCTGCAAGCGCGAGCCCATAAAGGAATAGTGGCGCTGCAGCGCGAAGCTTACGTCAGCAAGGATCAGGAGGTGGCGCTGCAGCGTGGATTTTAAATCGGGCTTTGGCGCTGCGGCGCGACTATACATAAAATGACTATTTTTCCCCTGTATGCTAGAAAACACCTGATAAGCCCTGCATTGCATTGATTATGCATAATAACACTATAATCATATAAATCTATATAGAATCTATGAATTCAAGCAATTATGTAAGTCATAAAGTATCCGACTAGCGATTATAAATCCCACTCATCAGTTGTCAAAAAATATTAGTTTGGTCAGGGAATGTAACGACCCCAAAATTCAAACAATTTAATTCTCGACTTCGGTCGTTAACAATACATTCAACCTCTAATGTTACATCATTATTCGATGTTAAACTTTATAAAATGCAGGAATAATTTAAACTTTTATGTCTTTTTACTTTAATTCCCTGAATCAAAACCTTTATCATCTACATGTCTTTGAATCAATCTTATTTTATGATTTGCTTTATCATTGATATTATGTAAAATTTTACATTTCAATCCGATAACCTTTACATATCAGATAACTCTAACTTTAGCTTTACAACTCAGCATAAAACTATACATCATAAAATATTTAGTACATCTCATGAATCTTAATCATGATTTAGAGAAATAACAACTTTAGCTATATATATATATATATATATATATATATATATATATATATATATATATATATATAATCTTCATGTATTATTTCTGATCCACGTCATTCAAGTAGCACATAGTGTTACCTTCAATCCTTAACCTGCAAAAATGGTTATTTGCAAGGTTGAGCTCGACAGCCCAGCAAAATCTAACAGTTTTCATGCATCACATAACACATAATAACATGCTCAACATATATCTCATAAACATTGGACTAACATAACATACATGTTACAGTTCATATAACAAGTATAAAGATTGAGTTCCTTACTCAATCAGCATGCTTTACTCAATCAACGTAGTCATAAGTTGACTTTAACATTTCATACATTAAACATATATATAACACATCATGCTCTTTGTAATAAAGATTTAAAACAGTTAATCACCAAGTGTACATAGCAAATAGGAACTGAAAGACTTGCCTGGCTCGTAGATTACCAATTATCGAAAAAATAGCTTAAATGCTTTGTGTACATCCTACAACAGTTTCAAAGGTTCATATTCACATGCATTAGTTACACATATAACGAAACCACAATGACTCTTAGTCTTAATCTTTTATAACTTCGCGTCTCTTTGAAACTTAACACATAGCTTCAGGTGTTTACTCCTCTTCGTATGACACTAATCATTACATAATCCCATTTTGTGTTTCTTTATACTTCTTTCAAAACTGACACTTAACGTTCATTAAAGTTGTCATAGATTCCATTACCACATATTAGATGTATTACACTTGTTAACCACAACTAGATTATATAACCTCCACCTTGTATCTCGTTACACTTCTCTTACAATTGACAATTAAGTCTTCTAACGCGTATTTACATCCTTTTAAACATATATTAGATTAACTAATCAAGTTAACATTCAAATCATTCTTTCAACTTATATCTCGCTATAAAATAACATAAACCTTATCATTTATCTTCAACTTTTGAAAACATCACATTTAGTTTCATTCCATAACTTATTTAAATAATTACTTCAAATCTTCCCATTTTATATTATATCTCATTACAATCTGTTATTATAGTTCATAATATGTCTTAACATCATTAACATGCTTGCCAAACTAGATTAAGTCCTCTAGTCATGACCTACAATTAGGCAGACTTCACTGCCTAGGCTTAGGACACGGCGTAGCTGCGCTGTCCCAAACTTTGGCACCGGCGCAGCTGTGCTGGTACTCGACTGCAGAAAACCATACGGCGCAGCTGTGCCATTTCTACCTGTGGTGATGGCGCAGCTGCGCCACACCCAGACAGAAACTGCAGCTGCTGCTCTGATACACGACTTGAAACCCAATTCAACCCAATATTCACCGAAAACACCACACTCAACTTCTAAAACTTTGTAATAATGTAGTTACACATGCTACACATCATTCTATCTAAAAAATCACCACATAAACACAAATTTGAAGAATCAAAAACCCCCAATTTCCAAATTTCTTCATTTTTTACACATTTAGCGAATTCGATCGCCACGACTTCGTTACTTAACCGATTAACACGATTTAAACTACGACGCTTTCGTTTCTTAACGTACTAACCTAATCCAACATCAATTTCCAGATTATCATACATATTAAACATGAAATTTTGTACTTTATTAAGCCATTTTTCATAAACATACACTGTTATTTACTTTTCTCCCTATAAACCCAAATTTCATGTAGTTAATCATCAAACAACACTCACAATTGATGATTAGCTGATTATAACAACATACATACATGTACCAATCCAATACAACTACAAATTTACAGTAGATAATCACTAAGAAATCAAAACCTAGACATTAGTAGAAATTTATACCTTAAATCCTTGATTGTTGGGAAGAAGAATAATAAGAACCTTGATACTCCAACTCTTTAGCAAAATAAACAGAGAATCACTCTCTTCCTCACAACTCTCTTTCTCTGCTCTAATGCTTTAGAAGAATACGTGAAATAAAATAAGCCAACTGATAATCGTGGATATTAGTTAACAAAAACCAATAGGCGTAAGTTACAGTAAGCCAAAGGCCACAAGGCCTTGTTTGGCTTATCCCTATCCCCCAAACTAGATTATTTTAATACTATTATATTTTATAGGTATTTTTGTCACACCTGCCACCAATTTAAATAGCTTACCATTATAATAATTATAATTTTTATTATAATTATTCTGATGTTTAATAAATAATCATATATCTAATTTAATTAATAAATTAGACTTAAAAATCATTTTATATAATTTACTTATTTTCTTTAATATTAAACAACTCATTCAATTTAATTCATTCATTAAATTCAATCTTCAAAGAATAAATTTACCTCTACTTTAATTTAATTATCATACACATGTAACTAAATTATTATACCACAATTTCATAAATTATTTATTTTTCTCAATAAATAAATTATTTAAAATATTTATTTAATTCAATAAATATTTAAATTAATTACAAAATTCATTTAATCATTTCAATAGTTAACTTAATTATTAAACCTCACTTTCCCAATATATAAATATATATTTCTCTTCATACCAGATAACATATTTCAACATATATAGCACGTATATATACATACTCAAACTCAAAACATCTCATAATAAGAATTTTTATTATTAAATTCCTATTTTAATAACTTATAAAAATTCGGGTTGTCACATCCTCCCCCCCTTATAAGGATTCCATCCTCGGAATCAACGAAACCTCCCTCACTCGATTTTCACCAAATCTCTTAATATAGATTTTATTTATTACCACTACAACCATTCTTCATAATAAATTCTTGTACGTTTTATTTCATAACCTTTACTTAAACTCAATTATATTTGAGTATTATATATTCTTTGACCCTGTTCATTATCTTTCTATAAGGATCATTATCATGTACCATATTCTCAAACTCTCGGGATATTACATTCACCCATTCTTCTAAGAATTTCGTCCTCGAAATTTTGACTTAACTAATATTCGTTCATTCCATTTATCAAAATAGATTTTATGTTAACATCTATTTATTCATTAGGTTCTGCAACCAAATTCTTTCTCTAAGGATCTTTCTAAGACCATCATATTCATCACCTCTTCCTCTTCTAAGAGTTTCACATTTCCCTTTTTTCTAGAATTTCATTTCTTTCTTTAAATTATTATGTTTTGCTTAATTTTCTAATCCTTTCCACTTTCACCTTTTCAGAATAATAAGAATCTTCCACAATTGCTCAATAATTGGGAAGCGATATGAATAACAGGAATTTAAAAGATTCCAAATCATGCTGAGGGGTCATAAGACCTTGAACTATGTCCCTAGGTTTTCAAGTATCTCGACTTGAACCTTTAACAATCATAAGACTATACGGACCTTGAAATCTTCTCTAGGCTTAATAGTGCATCACCACTGTAAACCATCTTTAACAGAATGTTTAGCAATCACACAGACTGAAAACACTCTCTACAAGTACTCTAGGTGATCTGCCTATCGTACCCCTACGTCGTGCACAATGTATTACATCTTAACATAATAACGACTATATGCGTTACTTTCGGAACCATTGTCTCCGATAACATGTTTCCTTTTATAGGGTTGTTCACCTCAGCTTCTTAACATTTAAATCTACACCAAAATAATTTGGTTTGGCATAACTTCTCAAAAAACGCTTGAATTTTATGATCATCTTTCAATATTCGTCTAGCTGAATCAAATAGCATAGACTTCTACAACAATTCGGACATTAATCGAGATATATATATATATATATATATTCTCATATCTTAAAGAAATCTCAAAAATCTTTTTATGGAGTCATGATTATGACTTTGTCATACTACATCTCACCATAGTGGGCTAACGATCATATGATCACATTCAACACCAGGTTCCATTGCATTAATGACTTCATCATTTATCATATCACCCGACACATATAATTAAAATATATTTTAAAAATTTAAAAAAAATCAATTTTTTGTCTAGCCGAAACAAACAGCATAGATACGCGAATAATAACACTGTTTTAAAAATTCTTCAGTTCACTAGTGTGATCCAACATTTTTCAAAAATTAAAAGTACAACCATCGACACGAAGTCAATAAATTTCGAAAATCTAGCAAAGCTAGAAGATTTGGAAAACCTATGTCTCCACTTTCTATACTGATCCATTGCTTAATAATTTTATCTATTCCCATAATCCTCAATTCTTCATTCATAACTTATCTATACCCCAGTATAGTTCATCAAACTTACTACACATTAGAAGTTCAGGAACTTGCCATAATAATATGAGTTTAAGAACTTATCCTAGTCAGACCATAGGCGTCCATTCGCTGAGGGGTTCAAAACATACCATATTATTATGAGTCACGAACATACTGTGACGCGCCTAAAATAGGTATACATCACCCATCTTGGGTCGCCAAATACATGGTACATAAATCAAATACAAACTTATTTAATTCAACTGTCGTGTAAAAATACGACAAAACATAGCTGAGTTTTTAAAATGAATATTGTCTTTTAGGCAATATCCACACTCAATGGATTCCTCATTAAAATTATTATCACACTATTTTACAGAATAGTGAGGACTACTAAAGCCACTTATCCTGGACCATCACTCCATTTCCCGACTCGTCCCAACTATATTCTCATTTCCTGAAGAGAACAATGAAAGAAAAGGGTGAGCTCAACCAGCTCAATAAGAAATATTATGACTAAGATAATGCAGAATAAATTATCCTTAGCCTTCAACAGTATAACAACTGATAGAATATAATAGACAACAAGTTTTAGATCAACAACTGCAGCGGAATAAACAATCCATTAGAAGAGTCAAGTAGAGCATGATATCTACTATCTTCTATGATTTAAAAAGTTTTTTCATCAATTTTATCGCCGAGACTCAGCTTAATAAATAAACCACATCATCAAATCATCCTTGCACTACGGGCCTAGGATATTCATGTAATCACCAATGGTCATGATTATACCGAATAATCCCTGGACATAATCATACCAACAACTGTCCATCAATGCACTACGGGCTAATGAAGACTTTTACCACATCATTTGTAACATTACGGGTCATGATTATACCAAATGATCCCTGGTCATAATTATACCAATCAACAGTCCATCTATGCACGTAAGCCAAAGATGACTTTCATCACAATATAAGCATGAGGATGATGGCAATGATATAAGCAATAATCAAACGAAATCAAGGATAAATATTAAAGACTTTAAATTTATCCAGAGTTTAAAAATATCCAAATTGTCAATATGATACTGCTTTGTAGAGTAAAATTTAAGAACAATACCAAAAATAATTTGGACAGAAAAGAAAAATATTTTTCGGGTGAATAGTACCCCGTGAATAGTACTTCGAGAATAGTACCTCGTGAATAGTACCCCGGCATGAAAAGTGTCCCAAATACCCAAGTGAATAATACTAGAGTGAATAGTAACTAGGTGAATAGTAACCCGTGAATAGTAACTCATGAATAGTACTCCGGCACGAAAAGTGCCCCGAATACCCAAGTGAATAATACTAGAGTGAATAGTAATTGGGTGAATAGTAACCCGTGAATAATAACTCGTGAATAGTACTCCTAGCACAAAAAGTGTCCTAAATACCCGAGTCAATAATATCAGAGTGAATAGTAACCACGACACAAAAATGTAAAAATTCTACAATAAAATTTGTACCAATATTCCAGCATAATGATATTGAAAGAAATAATATCATTTACGAAGAAATAATACCCCTTACGGCTGTTGAACGAAAATAATATTTCTACTAATATTGAACGAAGATGATATTCCTTACGAATATTGAACGGATATAATATTCATACGAATACGAAAAATAACATATCTTCAGAATATGAAATAAATAATACCCCTTACGGCTGTTGAACGAAAATAATATTCCTACGAATATTGAACGAAGATGATATTCCTTATGAATATTGAACGAATATAATATTCATACGAATACGAAAAATAATATCTCTTCAGAATATGAAATAAATAATACCCCTTATGACTGTTGAATGAAAATAATATTCCAACGAATATTTAATGAAGATAATATTCCTACGAATATTGAACGAAGATAATATTCTTTATGAATATTGAATGAAAATAATATTCATACGAATATGAAAAATAATATCTCTTCAGAATATAAAATAAATAATCCCCCTTACCTCAGAAGAAGACTGGATATTGGAGTAGTGAAGTAGCAGACTACTCTTCTTATTTCTACCTATAACTTCTCTCTCTATAGCTTCTTTCTCTATAATTGCTCTTGTGAGTATTAGTGAATTGGTGAGAATGAAGGAAGAATGAGCTTCTATTTATATGAAAATATTGTTTTTGATAATTGCACATTTTGGGGCTCAAAATATTACAGTACAATACCTTCATCTTTTCCTTTAATTTTAATTTAGTCCTGCAAGTTTTATCAAACTTACACCACCTCCTCTAATAGTACATAATGTGAATTAATAGTTCAATCATGTGAATCAATAGTTCTATACATATGAAAATACGAATTACAGTATAGTACCTCCATCTATACCTCCATTTTTAACATAGTCATGCAAGTATTATCAATCTTGCACCACCTCCCTTAATAATACATGAATGTGAATCAATAGTACACACATGTGAATAAATAGTTATAAACATGTGAATTAATAGCAATTAATTACCCGTTTGGTCAATATAACTTCCAGACATCAATTATTATCAAAATAAATGTCGATTTTCACTAACACTAATAATCCTAACACAATGGAACTATTAATTTCATCTTTAATCAACACGAACTTATTCATTATTAATATTATAACTCACAATATTTAACAACCAGTTCGTTCCCAGGAAAGAGGGGGCTTTCCGATAAAGATTTCTCCTTATTGGCGCGCAATTAGGTGACCAAACCTCTCCTTGACAGAACTTCTAGACATTGTCAATATTTTAAATAATAATATGAATTACTTTGTCGTCTCAATTATTGATTTAATAATATAAAATATTATACAGATGATACTGTGATAATAATTGAATCAATAATATGAGAGATATGATGCAACAATTACTGTAGCAATAATTGAGTATAACTGAGTGACTTCTCATGTAAGCATCAATAATCAATACCGTGTGCTACTATGCAACCACGCATATTACTGTACTTTTACTACTGGGTAGTTCAACAGTTTAACGGTAAAACTTTCACCGTTATTTTTATAAAAAGATAATCCTATCATTTTCTAACTACGACAATACTTTCGTTGTGGGGTCCACCAATGATTATGCCGTCGTACGAATATTCCCTGTTAAAATGAATATTTCTCGACTAATCGAATATTCTCCGACACAACGAATATTTTATATCAACTTGCTTACTTTTCAAAATTTTCACATATCACCCATAACTTTAACATTTTATTAATTTAACCATTTACAAAATAAAATAATAATTATAAGAAAATTGAATAATTTCATTTCATAAATTTTGGGGTCTCACACATACCATATGCATTAGTTTTAAGAACCTCACCTAATCATAATATCATCTGACTAATCTTAATAGTTTTTAACTATCAAACATACACATGAGAAAAGAATCACCTTTTCGCCACATATACATTGATAGCGCGACACCAACATTCCAATGATTATAAATATGATAAATTGAGTGCAAGCACAAAACCCTCGTCCATACAAAGATTTCTTAACTCGTGATCGTTTTATTTTACGATCCTCTTTCTTTCTTTTTTTCATCATTTATGATTTCATATATGCTTTTAATCTTACAGATTTTGACTATTCATCATTATTCGTTATCTTCGCTATTGGAGTTAGGTAACTCCCATTTCTTATCTTTATATCTCTTCAAGATTCTTCTTTGAATTTTCTTATTTATATAACAATTCTTCGTTTAAGAATTTCTAACTTCATTTACATTGCTCAACATTTCATTCAAGTTCTACATTTTCATCATACGTATCCATTTTTTATACTTGGTACACATCGAGTCTCCAATAGTTTCAATATGGTACACTGAGTGGTTTCCCACAAACAACCAACAAACTAGGTTCCGAGTTTCTAGTTCGTATATACCTCCGCTTTATGAATGAATCATTTAGCCCAAATACCATACATCAACTATTAAAGAGTACGATTGTACCACACTTAGATATAACTTTTTATTCCTAACTTCTTTATCATCTTCTCCTTTATTCTCTAAGGTTATAGCCTAGGGTACTCTTACCTAATGTTTATAACCTACAGCTTTGATACCAACTGTAACTGTGACGCCCCCAAATTCGGACACCCATATCTCGAATTCTGTGCATCACGTGAAACTACGAATATCCTACTAAATCATTAACAACGGAATTAATAGAATAATTTACATTGATATAATATAAATATTCGCGTCCCAAGGTACCGTAACCATTACTATGACAATTCAGTGATTAATTTAAACATACTTAATCATTCTTGAATACATCATAACAAGCATAACAATAATAATAATACTTCTAGTCTTGGGGACTAAGTTATTCTGTCGCCTTGCCCTTTCCCTTATCCTGTCCTGAAGTACCGCCTTGCTCTGCCTTAACTGTAATGTTTTTAGGAAGCAAGAATGAGCAACAAGTTTGCCCAGCAAGTAATATAGCCAGAAGAACAAGCAGTTATAGCATTTAAACCTTTCTAGGGTATAATAATAATTGGTAGTTCAAGAATATCGAGAAATATCAAGAGTATTCAATAGGTATCGCTATAGACTGAAGGATATCAATAGCTTTTAGGATTTATTCATTTCAAGGTTCAATATGAATGAGCACTGAGCAGTCACTAAGGACTAAGAACTCTTACTAGAATTTACAGTATTACACTAGTAATCCAATATAAACGAGTACAACAGGTGATCAACCTAAAGTACCCTATGTTATGCATAACATTTAATCATACTCATGTGGGCACGTCGGTTACCCGACAATATATAATTTCCCCTTCAATGAGGGTTGTTCATTTCAGTAGATTTACGACAGTCCGCACCAAGTCAATCGGTTTGTATAGCTTTTTAACACATAATAATAGTCTAGTCGAATCAAAGGCTTAGACAATTTTTATAATGCATTTAAGAATGATAAGTCCAATGCTTGCAACAACGTCAAGGTATACAAATGATTTTTGAATATAAACAGATATTTGCTTGATAAAAATATGATTGATATGACAACAATTCAATGAATACAGTATGAGAATTAAGGAACTTTCAACACAATAATAATAGTATTCGGATACTTACTCAATGTAAATTTGAGTGAGGTTAGGGAACTTGCCTTTAGCGTTGATCGTTACTATAGCGAAAATTACCTCAATGAATTATGTTTGTCCAATTTATGTAAGTATAGGTATTTATTAGCCAAACACACTTGATATACATATATAAACAACATGTACACATAACACATTTTTCTTTCTATCTATGTATACTGCTGCACCCATCAAAACTCATAGCTGTACACTAACGTGCTCATACTTTTGACCACTGCTAGTTTATTCATAATCTTTCTTCTTCGTAGTTCCAAGAGGTTCGTTTCTTTAAGTAGACCATAACATCTATCAATCCCACCGACCATTTTCTACGCATATTTGCAGGCATTAGATTTATTTTCCCGAAGTTAGTAAAATTCTCTACTTAGAATTCGTTCGTGTAATAATAGTTTATAGTAGTATAGGAATATTTATTAATCCATCTTTATATCAAGTTATGATGCTGTCTCCGAGTCCCAGGACATCTTGCCATGTCCAAAGCTGAAGACATATGGCCATGTCTGAAGATATTACGACTTGTCTGAAGACAACACACTTCGTCCGAAGACATTACGACTTGTCCAAAGACATTACGACTTGTTCGAAGACAACACGCTTTGTTCGAAGACATTACGACTTGTCCGAAGACAACACACTTCATCCGAAGATATTACGACTTGTCCGAAGACAACACGCTTTGTCCGAAGACATTACGACTTGTCCAAAGACATCTCCGAAGTCAGCTCTTTCCGAGACTTCGGTCTACACTATTTCTACAAAGTCTAAGTTTGTTGGGTTAATTTCATTAAGACTTTACTATATGCATACAACATAAGGGAATTTCTTTATACATGGTCTAACACAACCGAACTTATCAGCTGGTTCCTAAGTACGGTGTAGCTGCACCCCATGGAGTTCAGAAGCAGTGAACATGCTCTGTTTTGCAGAGTAGCCACAACTTGATTCCAGGCAATTATTAACGTATTCATGCACGAAAGTAAACTTTCCAAACACCCTATATCATGCTAATTCATTATACTTGACCTATTAATTTAGGAAAACCGAGAATCAAACAAGACTCAAGTTAAGAACGAAGTAGAAATTATACCTTCTCGAGCTTTAACCTTGATATCTCACACACTGATTTGGTAATGCTTAGCAACTAAGAATTCTTTACTCAGATTTCTCCAACACTCTTATCACTATAATAGACTGCCATGGTGGCTTGTATTTAAAGAGAAAAGCATGGACTAGACACTTGCCTTACCCAATGTTAGGATTCATGGTGCAAGAGAAATGAACAATGGTTACTTAAGGAGTTGTTTAACCACTCTATACCAGCCGCTTAGCTAACCCTGCATGCCTAGGATTAATAGCTTAAAAGTTTGCGTAAAGAGAGTTTAGGCTACTGTTCCTTGTACTTGGTGACCCTTAATTTGGGACAAGAGAATAGATCTCAGACATAGACTAGGGGCTAGTCGGTCGGGCCTATTGCCCCACGCCATATTATATAACCAATACCTTGTACCATCAGTTAACTATTATGTTGGGTTCCGAATTGGATTTTAAATAACCCAAGTTTATTGGGCTAACTCAAAAGTCCATCAATTAATTTATTGGGCTAGACTCCAAATTTATTATTTGGATTATAAACATGTAAATACTTAATTATTCCTCACTAATTCTATCATTGTGTCACACAAGACATCTCATAAACCTTCCATAATTCTCCACATCTTATTAATTATTAAAAGTTAAATTTTAATTCAATTGAGTTACTCACCTCATGCCATGTAAGCATTTATAAAATAAATAATCACAGGCTCTATTTATAATTATTAATATTAAATCGTAAAATTTACGGTTATTACATCCTTTCTCCTTTATAAAAATTCCATCCTCGGAATTGATACAAGGTTACACAAAAAGATGGGGATAGTCTCTCCTCATCCTATCTTCTAATTCCCATGTGGCCTCCTCGACATCATGGTTTTGCCAAACAACCTTTACAGAAGATATAACTTTGTTTCTTAGCGTTTGTTCTTTCTTGTCTATTATCTAAACATGAATTTCTTCATATGTCAGATTCTTCTCTACTTGAATGGGCTCATAGGTAATCACATGTCTATAGTCAGACTTGTACGGACGTAGTACAAAAATGTGAAACACGTTGTGGATGTGTTCCAGTATGGGTGGCAAAGCAACTTTGTCTGCCACTTCGCCCACTCGCTTCAATATCTCGAATGGCCCTATAAACCTTGGACTCAATTTTCCTTTCTTTCCGAATCTGATCTTTCCCTTCCAAGGAGATAGCTTCAAAAACATAAAACTACCGACTTCAAAGTCTCGCTTCTGACGGTGCAAGTCGGCATACTTCTTTTGGCGATCTTGAGCTGCTACCAATTTGCGCCTTATTGTTGCTACCACATCGGCCGTTTGCTGGACTAATTCTGGTCCCAAAAGTCATCGTTCTCCAACTTCATCCCAACAAAATCGTTTCTGCACTTTCTCCCGTAAAGAGCTTCATATGGTGGCATACCGATACTCGCATGATAACTATTATTGTAAGCGAATTCTACTAATGGTAAATGATCGTCCCAATTTCCCTTGAAGTCCATCACGCAAGCTCTCAGCATGTCCTCCAACGTTTTTATGGTTCGTTCACTCTGCCCGTCAGTTTGAGGGTGATAAGTTGTACTTAATCTCAATTGAGTTCCCATTCGTTCCAGGAAACTTTTCCAGAATTTTGATGTGAAACGCGGATCTCGATCGGAGACAATCGACACCAGCACTCCATGTCGCGATACAATTTCCCTTACATATAAATTTTCTAACTGGTTCAAATTGAATCGAATCTTGATGGGTAGAAAATGAGCTGTCTTTATTAGTCGGTCCACAATAACCCAAATAACATCATAACCTTTCTGTGTAACCGGAAGTCCAACCACGAAGTCCATCGTAATGTGCTCCCATTTCCATTCTGGAATTTCTAGCGGTTGAAGTAGTCCACTTGGTCTCTGGTGTTCTACTTTGACTCTTTGACAAGTAAGACATCTGCTAACACACTCTGCAACCTCTCTTTTCAAATTAGGCCACCAAAAATGGTGTTGAAGATCCTGGTACATTTTTGTGCCTCCTGGATGTACAGAATACGTCGTATTATGTGCTTCGTGTAGGATTTCCTCTCTCAGTTTGATTACAGCTGGTACCCATACTCGACCCTCAAACCTCAATATACCGTCCTTATCTACTTTGAATCTTTCTTCCTTATCTTCTACTATTCTCTTCTTTATCTTCTCACATTCTTCATCTTTCTCTTGTGCTTCCTTTATTCTATCCAATAACGTCGGGTGAGCTCTCATCATGAGTAATTTTCCTTTCGCTTCTTTTGGTCCCTCCACCTCTATTTTCAACTTTTCCATTTCTCTTATTAATTCCTCTTGAGTTGTCAATTTCAATAACTTCTCCCTTCCTTTTCTACTCAAAGCGTCGGCTACAACGTTTGCTTTTCCCAGGTGATAAAGAATTTCACAGTCGTAATCCTTGATTAGTTCCAACCACCTTCTTTGTCGCATGTTCAACTCCTTCTGTGTGAAGATATATTTCAGACTCTTGTGATCCGTATATATCTCACATTTTCTCCATATAAATAGTGCCTCCAAATCTTCAATGCAAAGACTACCGTCGCTAACTCAAAGTCATGGGTTGGGTATCGTTTTTTAAAATCTTTCAACTGTCGTGAGGCATATGCAATGACCTTGCCATGTTGCATTAGCACACAACCATGTCCTCTATGCGATGCATCACTATACACAACAAATCCTCCCGTATCATCTAGTAATGATAATGCAGGCGCCTCACTCAACCTCCTCTTCAATTCTTGAAAACTCTCCTCGCATTTGTCTGTCCACACAAACTTCTCTGTCTTCCTTGTTAGATTGGTTAGCGGGGTTGCTATCTTAGAAAAATCTTGGATAAATCTTCGATAGTACCCAGCTAAACCTAAGAAACTCCTAACTTCTGTTGGTGTCTTCGGTTGTTCCCAGTTACTTACCACTTCCACTTTTGCAGGATCCACGAAAATTCCATTTTGATCTATCACGTGTCCTAGAAATTGAACCCTTTCCATCCAAAATTCGCATTTTGAAAATTTAGCGTACATCTTTTCCCTTCTCAATGCTTCCAATACCATCTTCAGGTGTTCGGCGTGCTCTTCCTTCGTCTTTGAATAAATCAAAATGTCATCGATAAATACTACTACGAACTTATCTAAGTATGGCTTGAAAACTCGGTCCATTAAGTCCATGAATGCTGCCGGAGCATTGGTTAGCCCAAATGACATCACTAAAAATTCGTAATGTCCGTAGCGATTTCGAAACGCCGTCTTTTGTATGTCCTCCTCTCGCACTTTCAACTGATGATAACCCGTTTGTAAATCTATCTTGGAAAAAACACTTCGCTCCCTTCAGTTGATCGAAAAGGTCGTTTATCCTTGGCAATGGATATCTATTCTTAATTGTCACTCGGTTCAACTCCTGATAATAGATACAAAGCCTCATCGATCCATCTTTTTTCTTTACAAACAACACTGGTGCTCCCCAAGGAGAAACACTTGGCCGAATATAACCCTTATCTAGTAACTCTTGCAATTGAATCATCAATTCCTTCATTTCTACTGGTGCCATACGATATGGGGCTTTCGAAATTGGTGCGTTTCCCGGTGCTAAGTCTATTATGAATTCAATTTCTCTGTCTGGTGGAAGACCAAGCAGTTCGTCTGGAAACACGTTTTGGAAATCTCTTACTACTGATATATCTTTCATTTCCATTCCCTTTTTCTGAGTGTCCACTATATAGGCTAAATAACCTACACATCATTTCTTTAACAATTTCCTGGCCTGCATCATCGTAAGGCAGCACGATTGCCTGAGTGATGAGCTACCGTAAAAAACTACCTTAGACCGATTTGAGGTCTGAAGGCTCACACTCTTCTTCTGACAATCGATTATTGCAACGTGGCCGGATAACCAATCCATCCCTAATATCACATCAAACTCTCCCAGTTTAATCGGAATTAAGTCTACGTTTATTTCGTGACCTCTAATGTTTGCACAACAGTTTCGGTAAACAAACTTTATGGGAATTACTTCCTTATTCTCAATCTTTAAGTTCAATGAGTTTTCTAAATGTTCAGGAGGTATGTTTAGTCGATTAGCAAATTCTTCAGACACAAATGAATAGGTAGCACCCGAATCAAATAATACATAGGCATTTATATTACTGATTGGGAGAATACCTGACACCACGTCCCTTGCAGTCACTGCGTCTTAGACAATCATGTTAAAGGTTCGGGCAGTCGGTCGGTTGGATTACGTTGGTCCGCCGATCATCAGCCTGCTGCCACCTCCCTGTTGGCCGCTTCCTCAATTGCTCCCCTTCTTTGGGAAATCCTTGATTTGATGCTCAGTTGAGCCACACGCAAAACATCCCTTGATCTTTTTTGGCTTTGGGCAGTTGGGCGAAATGTGCCCTTCTTGGCCGCAGTTGTAGCAGACGCTGCGCCCCTTCCAGTATTCCCCTTGATGGTTTTTCCCACATTTTGAGCAAGCTTCACTTCTTTTCTTAAACCCTCCTTCATAACTTTCTGACTGGTTGATGTTTCGGTTGTTGGTATTGTTGTTGTTGCTGTTGTTGCAATTATCCCATTTCCTCTTTCCCAGATAACTTCCACCACTGCTACTCCCTCCACAAGTTCCTCCCCCAGCACTCTTGTTCTTCTTCTCCTTGTTATATTGGCTCAATACCTCGCTACCTCCCTCAGCAATTATCGCCTTCTCCAATAATGTGGCGAATGAGTCAATTTGAAGGACCGACACCTTGTTGAACAACCAAGGTTTTAGTCCAAGTTCGAAGCGTCGAGATTTCCTTTCTTCAGTGTCTACTTGATGTGCCGCAAATCGTGCAAGTTCATTGAACTTGGCCGCATACTGTGCCACTATCATCTCCCCTTGTTTTAGTTTTAGAAACTTTACCTCCATCCTATTCTTCATGCTTTTCGGGAAGTAATTCTCGAAGAACAAAGTCTTAAACCTTTCCCAGGTTATAGTCCCTTCTCCCGCCCTCTGTTGATTTGCTTCCCACCAGTAGTTTGCTTAACCCCTCATCATATATGTAGCGAACACGGTTTTCTGGTCTTCACCCACACGAGAAATGGCGAAGGCTTTCTCCATCTCCTTGATCCACGTTTGCGCTACAATAGGATCGGTAGTACCTATGAATTCCGGAGGTCCTACACTCTTAAAGTCCTTGAAGTTTGCGACTGGAGCTACTTGGGGAATGGGTGTTACTTGTTCATTTCTTCCCCTAAGAGTCTCCCCTAACAAATCTACAAGCCTCTGAATGGGATCTACTTGTCCTCTCTCATCATTAACCGACTCTTTCGGTGCAGTTAATCTACGTCTGGGCGGCATTTTTTCTGCATCATAAAACTTCCATTTTTATTATATAATTTTATTACTTAAACAATTTTCCATAAAAGGAATAAGATTTCAGAATACATTTTAGAACAAGATCATTTATATTCATATGTCAATTGTTACATTACATGATTATCTTCTGCATACTTCTATAAATGACACAACTTATTCCCTAATATCAAAAAAGATGGGAACAACCATTAACATACTACCCCTCTAATATAACTCAAAAGTTTGGGGCTTACAACTATCTCATATTCTACATAAGAGACTGAAATTACAACAACAGATAATACACTACATACCGAACTACAACTAATAACTTTTAACGCCTAGACTTAATCTATCATTCCGCGCTCCACAGCGCTCTGGTACTCCCTCTGAGTAACGTGCACCACCAAATCTCGGCTTATGGTGTGTCGGGTCTGTCCCTGCTCTGCCGGGTAGTGATTTACCCCATCAATCAGTCTCTTCATGGCCGTGTGCACTGCATAGCCTATCCTATTCATCTTCCTCCTTTTACACCTCACTTCATCTTCTAGGTCGTTAGCCCTATCATTGGCCCCTTCCCACTTCTCTTCGAAATGGATCCTGTCCATTACCTCCATTTCTAACTGAGTACGGATAGCTTCCTTCTCTGTCCTTTCGCTCAACTCCCTCTGCTCCATCTCTTCCAACTTCCCTGCCAGTTCTACATTCCTAGCCACCGCCCTGTGAAAAAAAGCCCCCATCTGGATTCCTGCCTCCTTACGGTGAGCAATCTCTACCTCCATTTCCCGCATTACTAACTTTCTCTGGTGGTCTTCGTCCCTCAGCTTTTGGAATTCAGACTCCCTGTCTCTAGCCTCAGCCTCAAACTCCTCAACTCTGCATCCTAACTCTAAAATCTGCTCCTTATACTCCCCCAACATCCTATCCTCAAAAGTAGCCTCATCGGAGTCCCCCATGGGCTCGTCCACCATACGCTCTTCCGTAGGCTCCTCCTCTGGATCGGATTCCTCGGGTATTGGCTCCATCTCCTCTTCCTCATCATCATCATCATCGATAGAGATTACAATTGATATAGGCTCCACTATCAATGGTGCCTCATATACTATGTGTATGTCACGCGGCTCCTCTTCTACTACTCGGCTAGGTCCTCTCATGTCAGTCATCCTACAATTACCAACACAAGACAAAACAAACAACAACTCCATTAGAATCATAAGTTCATTGTATAGAATGAAGTTATATTCTGTAACACGCTAAGTCCATCTCTATGAAAACTCTATATGAGTTTCATCCCTTTCTATCTTCTAAGTTCTCCTAAGTTATAATCTAAGGGCTCTCGCTCCTAATGTTTTATAACTATGGCTTTGATACCAACCTGTGACGCCCCCAAATTCGGATACCCATATCTCGAATTCGGTGCATCACGTGCAACTACGAATATCCTACTAAATCATTAACAACGGAATTAATAGAATAATTTACATTGATATAATATAAATATTCGCGTCCCAAGGTACTGTAACCATTACTACGACAATTCAGTGATTAACTTAAACATACTTAATCATTCTTGAATACATCATAACAAGCATAACAATAATAATAATACTTCTAGTCTTGGGGACTAAGTTATTCTGTCGCCTTGCCCTTTCCCTTATCCTGTCCTGAAGTACCGCCTTGCTCTGCCTTAACTGTAATGTTTTTAGGAAGCAAGAATGAGCAACAAGTTTGCCCAGCAAGTAATATAGCCAGAAGAACAAGCAGTTATAGCATTTAAACCTTTCTAGGGTATAATAATAATTGGTAGTTCAAGAATATCGAGAAATATCAAGAGTATTCAATAGGTATCGCTATAGACTGAAGGATATCAACAAATTTCAGGATTTATTCATTTCGAGGTTCAATATGAATGAGCACTGAGCAGTCACTAAGGACTAAGAACTCTGACTAGAATTAATAGTATTACACTGTAATCTAATATAAACGAGTACAACAGGTGATCAACCTAAAGTACCCTATGTTATGCATAACATTTAATCATACTCATGTGGGCACGTCGGTTACCCGACAATATATAATTTCCCCTTCAATGAGGGTTGTTCATCTCAGTAGATTTACGACAGTCCGCACCAAGTCAATCGGTTTGTATAGCTTTTTAACACATAATAATAGTCTAGTCGAATCAAAGGCTTAGACAATTTTTATAATGCATTTAAGAACGATAAGTCCAATGCTTGCAACAACGTCAAGGTATACAAATGATTTTTGAATATAAACAGATATTTGCTTGATAAAAATATGATTGATATGACAACAATTCAATGAATACAATGTGAGAATTAAGGAACTTGCAACACAATAATAATAGTATTCAGTTACTTACTCAATGTAAATTTGAGTGAGGTTAGGGAACTTGCCTTTAGCGTTGATCGTTACTATAGCGAAAATCACCTCAATGAATTATGTTTGTCCTATTTATGTAAGTATAGGTATTCATTAGCCAAACACACTTGATATACATATATAAACAACATGTACACATAACACATTTTTCTTTCTATCTATGTATACTGTTGCACCCATCAAAACTCATAACTGTACACTAACGTGCTCATACTTTTGACCACTGCTAGTTTATTCATAATCTTTCTTCTTCGTAGTTCCAAGAGGTTCATTGCTTTAAGTAGACCATAACATCTATTAATCCCACCGACACTTTTCTACGCATGTTTGCAGGCATTAGATTTATTTTCCCGAAGTTAGTAAAATTCTCTACTTAGAACTCGTTCGTGTAATAATAGTTTATAGTAGTATAGGAATATTTATTAATCCATCCTTATATCAAGTTATGATTCTGTCTCTGAGTCCCAGGACATCTCGCCATGTCCGAAGCCGAAGACATCTGACCATGTCTGAAGCCGAAGACATCTGGCCATGTCCGAAGCCGAAGACATCTGACCATGTCCGAAGATATTACGACTTGTCTGAAGACAACACGCTTCGTCTGAAGACATTACGACTTGTCCGAAGACAACACGCTTGTCCGAAGACATTACGACTTGTCCGAAGACAACACACTTCGTCCGAAGACATTATGACTTGTCCGAAGATAATACGCTTTGTCCGAAGACATTACGACTTAGTCTGAAGACATCTCCGAAGTCAGCTCTTTCTGAGACTTCGGTCTACACTATTGCGACAAAGTCTAAGTTTGTTGGGTTAATTTCATTAAGACTTTACTATATGCATACAACCTAAGGGAATTTCTTAATACATGGTCTAACACGACCGAACCCATCAACTGGTTCCTAAGTACGGTGCAGCTGCACCCCATGGAGTTCAGAAGCTGTGAACATGCTCTATTTTGCAGAGTAGCCACAACTTGATTCCAGGCAATTATTAACGTATTCATGCACAAAAGTAAACTTTCCAAACACCCTATATCATGCTAATTCATCATACTTGACCTAATTATTTAGGAAAACCGAGAATCAAACAAGACTCAAGTTAAGAACGAAGTAGAAATTATACTTTCTCGAGCTTTAACCTTGATATCTCACACACTGATTTGGTAATGCTTAGCAACTAAGAATTCTTTACTCAGATTTGTCCAACACTCTTATCACTATAACAGACTGCCATGGTGGCTTATAACTAAAGAGAAAAGCATGGACTAGACACTTGCTTTACCCAATGTTGGGATTCATGGTGCAATATGAACTATGGTTACTTAAGGAGTTGTTTAACCACTCCATACCAGCCACTTAGCTAGCCCTGCATGCCTAGGATTAGCAGCTTAAAAGTTTACGTAAAGAGAGTTTAGGCTACTGTTCCTTGTACTTGGTGACCCTTAATTTGGGACAAGATAATAGATCTCAGACATAGACTAGGGGCTAGTCGGTCGGGCCCATTGCCCCACGCCATATTATTTAACCAACACCTTGTACCATCAATTAACTATTATGTTGGGTTCCGAATTGGATTTTAAATAACCCAAGTTTATTAGGCTAACTCAAAAGTCCATCAATTAATTTATTGGGCTAGACTCCCAATTTATTATTTGGATTATAAACATGTAAATACTTAATTATTCCTCACTAATTCCATCATTGTGTCACACAAGACATCTCATAAACCTTCCATAATTCTCCACATCTTATCAATTATTAAAAGTTAAATTTTAATTCAATTGAGTTACTCACCTCATGCCATGTAAGTATTTATAAAATAAATAATCACAGTCTCTATTTATAATTATTAATATTAAATCATAAAATTTACTGGTATTACAGTAACGACACAAAAATTCAAATAATTTAATTCTCGACTTCGGTCGTTAACAATACATTCAACCTCTAATTTTACATCATTATTCGATGTTGAACTTTATAAAATACGGAATAATTTAAACTTTTATGTCTTTTTTAGTTTAATTCCCTGAATCAAAACATTTATCATCTACATGTCTTTGAATTAATCTTATTTTATGATTTGCTTTATCACTTATATTATGTAAAATTTTACATTTCAATCTGATAATATTTACATATCAGATAACTCTAACTTTAGCTTTACAACTCAACATAAAACTATACATCAAAAAACATTTAGTACATCTCATGAATCTTAATCATGATTTAAAGAAATAACAACTTTAGCTATATATATATATATATATATAAATAATCTTCATGTATTATTTCTGATCCGCGTCATTCAAGTAGCACATAGTGTTACCTTCAATCCGTAACCTGTAAAAATGGTTATTTTCAAGGTTGAGCTCGACAGCCCAACAAAATCTAACAGTTTTCATGCATCACATAACACATAATAACATGCTCAACATATATCTCATAAACATTGGACTAACATAACATATGTGTTACAGTTCATATAACAAGTATAAAGATTGAGTTCCTTACTCGATCAGCATGCTTTACTCAATCAACGTAGTCATAAATTGAATTTAACATTTCATACATTCAACATATATATAACACATCATTATAATTGGAATAAAGATTTAAAATAATTAATCACCAAGTTCACATAGCAAATAAGAATTGAAAGACTTGCTTGGCTCATAGATTATCAATTACCAAAAAAATAGCTTAAATGCTTTGTGTACATCCTATAACAGTTCAAAGGTTCATATTCACATACATTAGTTACACATATAACAATACCACAATGACTCTTAGTCTTAATCTTTTATAACTTGCGTCTCTTTGAAACTTGACACATATCTTCAGGTGTTTACTCCTCTTTGTATGACACTAATCATTACATAATCCCATTTTCTGTTTCTTTATACTTCTTTCAAAACTGACACTTAACGTTCATTAAACTTGTCATAGATTCCATTACCACATATTAGATGTATTACACTTGTTAATCACAACTAGGTTATATAGCCTCCGCCTTATATAGCGTTACACTTCTCTTACAATTGACAATTATATCTTCTAACGCGTATTTACATCCTTTTAAACATATATTAGATTAACTAATCAAGTTAACATTCAAATCGTTCTTTCAACTTATATGTCACTATAAACCAACATAAACCTTATCATTTATCTTCAACTTTTGAAAATATCACATTTAGTTTCATTTCATAACTTATTTAAATAATTACTTCAAATATACCCATTTTATATTACATCTCATTACAATCTGTTATTATAGTCCACACTATGTCTTAACATCATTAACATGCTTGCCAAACTAGATTAAGTCCATTAGTCATGACCTACAAATAGGCAGACTTCACTGCCTAGGCTCAGGACACGGCACAGCTGCGCTGGTGCTCGACTGGAGAAAACTATACAGCGCAGCTGCGCCAGTTTCTGCCTGTGGTGACGGCGCAGCTGTGCCACACCCAGGCAGAAACTGCAGCAGCAGCTCAGATACACGGCTTAAACCCAATTCAACCCAATATTCACCGGAAAACACCACACTCAACTTCTAAAACTTTGTAATAACATAGTTACACATGCTACAGATCATTCTATCTACAAAATCATCATATAAACACAAATTTAAAGAATCAAAAACCCCCAATTACCAAATTTCTTCATTTTTTACATATTTAGCGAATTCGGTCGCCACGACTTCGTTACTTAACTGATTAACACGATTTAAACTATGCCGCTTTCGTTTCTTAACGTACTAACATAATCCAACATCAATTTTCAGATTATCATACATATTAAACATGAAATTTTGTACTTTATTAAGCCATTTTTCATAAACATACACTGTTATTTACTTTTCTTCCTATAAACCTAATTTCATGTAGTTAATCATCAAATAACACTCACAATTGATGATTAGCAGATTATAACAACATACATACATGTATCAATCCAATACAGCTACCAATTTATAGTAGATAATCACTAAGAAATCAAAACCTAGACATTAGTAGAAAGTTATACCTTAAATCCTTGATTGTTGGGAAGAAGAATAATAAGAACCTTGATACTCCAACTCTTTAGTAAAATAAACAGAGAATAGGCGTAAGTTACAGTAAGCCAAAGGCCACAAGGCCTTGTTTGGCTTACCCCTATCGCCCAAACTAGATTATTTTAATACTATTATATTATATAGTTACTTTTGTCACACCAGCCACCAATTTAAATAGCTTACCATTATAATAATTATAATTTTTATTATAATTATTCTAATGTTTAATAAATAATTTTATATCTAATTTAATTATTAAATTAGACTTAAACATCGTTTTATATAATTTACTTATTTTCTTTAATATTAAACAACTCATTCAATTTAATTCATTCATTAAATTCAATCTTCAAAGAATAAAATTTACCTTTGCTTTAATTTAATTATCATACATACGTAATTAAATTATTATACCACGATTTCATAAATTATTTATTTTTTTCAATAAATAAATTATTTAAAATATTTATTTAATTCAATAAATATTTAAAATTAATTACAAAATTCATTTAATCCTTTCAATAGTTAACTTAACTATTAAACCTCACTTTCCCAATATATAAATATATATTTCTCTTCACACCAGATTATATATTTCAACATATATAGCACGTATATATGCATACTCAAACTCGAAATATCTCATAATAAGAATTTTAATTATTAAATTCCTATTTTAATAACTTATAAAAATTTGGGTTGTCATAGAGAATATTCGTTTTATCAGGGAATATTCGTACGACGACACAATCATTGGTCGACCCCACAAAAAATTACTATCTGAGTTAGAAAACAACAGAAATAATTTTTTATAAAAATAACGGTAAAAGTTTTACCTTTAACTGTTGAAATACCCGGTGATAAAAGTATAGTAATACGCGTGGTTGGAGAGTAGCACACGATATTATACAATATCTTTGATTATTGATGCTTACGTGAGAAGTCACTCAATTTTATTCAATTATTGACACAATAATTGCTGCATAGTATGTCACATTATTGATTCAATTATTGACATAATATTTTATATTATTAAATCAATAATTGAGACGATAAAGTTATTCCTATTATTATTTGCATTATGGATAATGTCTAAGAAAATTTTGTCGAGAAAATGGGTTTGGTCACCTAATTGCACGCTGTTGGGTAAAATCTAGTTACGCACAACATGCAAGTATACGTGGTCAACAAGTAATAAAGTGATAAGTTGAGTATCGTTCCCACAGAGAATTATTTAATAAAAATCACCAAGTACTAACCCGTAATCAACTCAATCTTATTTAAACGAATGAATTTAAAGTTATAAATTAAAATATTTAACTAAACTAATTCTAATTACCACTAATTAAAAATCAGATTATGGGGATTTAAGATCACAACTTCACTTATTGCTTCATTTAGGTTAATACACTTCTCATCAATTATTCTCTATCCCGAATTGTTAATAAAGAACACGAAAGTAGTATTAACCACCTCTCGATGCACTAATACCGTATTAACGTCAATCCACAATTAAGATAGAAATTCGTTAAACACCTTAATCAACTAACCCACTATATCTCTATGTGAATTACAATTGAAAAAGGTTGAAGAATAAGTTCTCTACCCGATTGCATGCGATGTCAAGCATATCTCTACCATAACACTCATCAAGTTTATGCTATTAACAAAATCCTGAACACATGCTATCATGATTAGATCTAAATCTATACTTCATCTCTCGAGTTCATATAGATTATCACGGTAATTGATGGCCAAGAAATTAAACAATTAAGTCCAAATCACAATAGAAAATCCTCTAAATAGAACATAGTAATTGATAACGAAGCATATTAAAATAAACTACACAATAAGATCCATTGTAATCTCAAACAAAGAATTAGTTCATGATTATTGAATTTAAACTAAGAATTCACAATTGAATAATCATTAAAAGACAAAAATAAAAGAAGTAAAGAAGATAGAATCTATTGTCTGTAGATTTGACGCTCCCTCCTTGCTCCTACTTTGAATCTTCAATGGTCTCCAACTTACATCAATCTCCAAATCTCATAAAAACTAGTGTTTTTCTCTAATTTACTATAATCTAATTTAATAGAATGCTCTCTAATTTCCTAATAATCTCCTCAAAATCTGTGTTATTCCCCTCCTTTTATAGGCCTTTGTAAATGTCTTTAAGTCCTCTTGGAAGTCCTTGAATCAAACAACTCGAAACAATCCTTTTCGGACTCAAATTTCAGACAAAAACTACTCATTTTCGCGCATACCCAGCCCCGGCTGGGTATTTCCTTTGTAAAAACCCAGCCCTAGCTTGCTAGGCTACTGATTTCACGCCCAGGACACCCAGCCCCGTCTAGATCCTAAGGCTAAAAACGTCCAGCCCCGGCGAAGGTGCAAACTGCGAATTAATTTTCTGCTGGAACCTCCTCTGCTAAAACTGTCATAACTTTTAAACCGAGAGGAGTTACGGGGCCTGCGACCTATCAAATTGAATCTATCGACGAGATATACAACTTTCATTCTTTGAGATTTCAGAAATAACAAACTCATGATGGTCGAAATAGGACTGCAAGTGACTGCTACGCAAATGACCACCCAAAATGGTGAAGTTCAACGTCCGTTGTTAGAAATGTCATAACTCTTTCATCCGAACTCTGATTTGAATGATTAAAGATGTTCCGGAAAGCTAAGAAAATGCTCTATAATATAGTCCAAGCTCCAAGCTAATAACATGAATCGAACATGAAAGCATAAACGATGTCCGAATTGCTTTTTCCATACATTTTCCTTGCTTGTCCTTCCCAATAGTCGCTCACACCGCTCCGAAACGTATAACCTACAAAATGAACATGAAATGCATGAAAAGTAACTAAGAAACATGAGTTTAAGCAACTAATTCAAGTAATCGATACAAGATAAGTAGGTATAAAACCTACTTATCAAATACCCCCAAACTTAAACCTTTGCTTGTCCTCAAGCATCATAATGCAATGCAATGCAACTAATCTATATGCCTACAAATCCAGCAGTATTGATAAACACAAATCTATTCACTCGGCCTTAGAGCAATCAAGCAAACACGATAATACATCATATCAAAACCAATCAACAATTTCCTTGTCAATCATCAAGTCTTAAATTGTTATCACTGGTATAGTGCGTGTGTGCTCCACAATAATGTTAACTGATATAAAATCAAATTTAACACATAACAAGTCTCTTCGAAGGCATCATACAATGTAAACTTAAGAAATCCAAAAATAAGCTAGATCCAACTAAAATCAAAAAATTACCAATACCAAGGGTTAACATGGGATACTTATACTTTATTTTCATCTACTGGGGCTTTTTTCTCTTATTTCCCGTTCTATTGTTTTTTTTAATTCTTTTTTTTACTTTTTAACAATGACTGTGCAATGTCTCATTCCATTAGGCTAACAGTGCTACCCCTTAACGAGCTTTCGACCAACGACTCCCAGACCATATAAAACCTTAAGGCGCTAGGTTATAAGATACCCCTTCGGGCGTACTTACTCAAGTAACAAAGGCCCCGAAACAAAACTAGCCACAATATTTTTTTTCTTTTTTTTTCTTTTTTTTGAAGCTTATATATCCCTATTTTCCCCCAAACTTAGGTTCTTATCGAACTTTAGCCATCACTACTTATTTTTCTCATTCTTCCATTTAAACTAGCATTATCCTTTAGAGTCCCATTATGTATCAATTTAAACTCAATCAATCAACAAGTTATTTTTACTGTGTTATCCTTATTATACCAGTTTCAAACAGAAAAAAATTCAATTCATAACAAGAAATCACATCAAAGCTCTAATAGTCAGTACTATACTTGTCTACTCAATCCCATTCTCATCATTGGCTAAAATAGACTGTAACTTATCAAACAGCTGGACTCATGCAAGATATACATAGTAACTAACTATTATTTTTAAATTTTTGAATTGATTTTTGAATTTTTTTTAATAATGAACCTAAACTAAATTAACAACATATGCAAAATAACATAACATAAACATGAAACTAAACATGTAATAATGAACTAAACTAAACTCCCCCAAACTTAGCAATTACAATGTCCTCATTGTAAGGATATAGCGGTAAGTAGAAGAGAACTTCCCTGTAATCAGCTAAGCGTGAGTTGATGGTGGCGATGGCGGCGACTATCATTTTTCTATCCATTGGACCTCCAATACCTGCAATGAAGAGAGACAACATGGATTAGATTATAAGAGAGCTTAATAAGAAAATTAATTCCTATCTACTAAATAAACTAGTAAAGCATATAAATATAAAAATTCCTGGGTTGCCTCCCAGTCAGCGCTTGATTTAAAGTCTTTTGGCCAGACTTTGTCTGGTCAATGCTATCCAATTCCTCTTCGAAAGTTGAGAAACCCTCCATCCATCGGAAATAATATAGCTTTTGGCAGGTTCCCATTTGTGATAGCCATCGATTTAAAGTCACCTAGCATGCTTTGTTTAGATAAGATTACATTGAAGAACGTCCAACATCTAGGCATTTTCTCCGTTGTGTCTGCAAATATATTCCGGCATTGAGGCTTGTCAGACAAAACAATCTCTTCTTCTATCTTCTCCAACTCATCGCACCATGGATTCGAAGTTGTACTCGCTTTTACGTCACATGGAGTATTGCCAATGACATGACTACCAATTGGACAAGGTTTTGCAAATCAAACTGGATTCTTGAACTTTGGAAGAGAAGGCACTTGAGGCATAAATAACATCGGCTCATCATCGTTGGTTCTCACAATTAGTTCTTCACCGACCTTGTTGTCATTATCCCCACTTGTCTCCTCTTTTTCAACATCTCGAGGCTCATCTAGTTGTAGATTTGGTTCAGGTTCTCCGTCAACTTCATCATCCATGTCATAAAGCCAAGTGTTTGGAGGAAGGTTGCTTACGGCTTCGGTCATTTGCTTTATCTGATCCGCAAGATTTTGATTTTTTCGCGATTAATTATCCATCTTCTCCTCATCTACTATGAACTTGGACAATAATTTCCCCAGCCTTGAACTTTCTGTTTCAATCTCGGAAGCCATGTATTGAGGACCATTGGTTGAGGCTGTGAAACGTTTTTCCATCCAATTATTAAAATTTTAGATTGACAGCTCCTAACTATTTATAAACTCTTCTTTTTCTGCTATAGCACTTAACATGAATTCCATAAACTCTGATTTGTCTTCTTGTGGTATTGGTGGTGAATATGAGAATTCAGGCGTATATGTTGGACTTGGAGCAGAGTATTGGTCTTGATAGTTGTAGCTCCATGAAGAATCCGGGTGATACCCCCAAACTTGATGGTAATAATCATATGCATACTGGTTGAGGTATACACCACCTTGTTGTCCCCGCCCAAAACTAACGGTGCATTGATGACTCGGATGGCTGCCAGCACAATAGTCACACATGATTGCCATCCTTCGACTCTGTTGGGCTGCGATAACGTCCAACTTCCTCGAAAGTTCTTTAATTTGTGCTGACATTGCAGAAAGTGTCGCGAGTCTGTCAATCTCTGTTTCTTTTGGTTGAGTCATGTTCGTGTATGACCATTTATATGCAAAGTCATCCATGGTACCTGAAAAGAGAGAAATATAGGAAGAGAATTAAATATAAGAATAAAAATGTTTAAATTAAGACTAATTTGATTGAAGTTAATATTGGCAAAGAGATATTAAACTAATTCCCCGGCAACGGCGCGAAAAGCTTGTTGGGTAAAATCTAGTTACGCACAACACGCAAGTATACGTGGTCAACAAGTAATAAAATGATAAGTTGAGTATCGTTCCCACAGAGAATTATTTAATTAAAATCACCAAGTACTAACCCGTAACCAACTCAATCTTATTTAAACGAATGAATTTAATGTTATAAATTAAAATATTTAACTAAACTAATTCTAATTACCACTAATTAAAAATCAGATTATGGAGATTTAAGATCACAACTTCACTTATTGCTTCATTTAGGTTAATGCACTTCTCATCAATTATTCTCTATCCCGGATTGTTAATAAAGAACACAAAAGTAGTATTAACCACCTCTCAATGCACTAATACCGTATTAACGTCAATCCACAATTAAGATAGAAATTCGTTAAACACCTTAATGAACTAACCCACTATATCTCTATGTGAATTACAGTTGAAGAAGGTTGAAGAATAAGTTCTCTACCCGATTACATGCGATGTCAAGCATATCTCTACCTTAACACTCATCAAGTTTAAGCTATTAACAAAATCCTGAACACATGCTATCATGATTAGATCTAAATCTATACTTCATCTCTCGAGTTCATATAGATTATCACGATAATTGATGGCCAAGCAATTAAACAATTAAGTCCAAATCACAATAGGCAATCCTCTAAATAGAACATAATAATTGATAACGAAGCATATTAAAATAAACTACACAATAAGATCCATTGTAATCCCAAACAAAGAATTAGTTCATGATTATTGAATTTAAACTAAGAATCCACAATTGAATAATCATTAAAAGACAAAAATAGAAGAAGTAAAGAAGATAGAATCTATTGTCTGTAGATTTGACGCTCCCTCCTTGCTCCTACTTTTAATCTTCAATGGTCTCCAAGTTGCATCAATCTCCAAATCTCATAAAAACTAGTGTTTTTCTCTAATTTACTCTAATCTAATTTAATAGAATGCTCTCTAATCTCCTAATAATCTCCTCAAAATCTGTGGTATTCCCCTCCTTTTATAAGCCTTTGTACATGTCTTTAAGTCCTCTTGGAAGTCCTTGAATCAAACAACTCGAAACAATCCTTTTCGGACTTAAATTTCGGACAAAAACTACTCATTTTCGCGCTTACCCAGCCCCGGCTGGGTATTTTGTAAGACCTCGAATTTTTTTTTAAATAAAAGGGAATTTCCTTTATTTATTATTTTTAAATAGTAAGGGTTGATTTGATTAATGTGGATAGTTATGGGTAAAATACGCAAATATTTCAAATAAGCATGTGGTTATAAAATATTCATTGTTGTTGGGGAATATTCGTTTGGTCGTGGAATGTTCGTACTGTCGGGGAATTTTCGTACGACGGCGCAGTATTTTGTGGGCCCCATAACGGAAAACGATTGGATGAAGAAAACGACAAATATAAGTTGTTTATAAATAACGGCGTAGTTGTTACCGTTAATACTGTTGGAATACCCGGTGGTTAAAACACACTAATACGCGTTATTGAACAGTAACACACGGTATTGCACCAATTATTGATTCTTACGTACGAAGGCACTACTCAATAATTGTTACAGTAATTACTGTTCAGTATTTTATGTTATTGATTCAATAATTGCTGCATTGATATTTTATATTACTGTTGTTTCAATAATTGTCACTACACAGTATTTTTTATTATCGAAGCAATAATTCATATTATATGAATAATATTATTAGATAACATTATTGGCAATATCTAGAAAGTTCTGTCTAAGGAGAGGTTTGGTCACCTAATTGCACGCCAGTAAGGAGAAATTCTTATTGGAAAGCCCCCTCTTTCCTGGGAACGGCCTGGTTGCCAGTACTGTGATTCTGTAATATTATTTGTGAATAATTAATTATTGATTTATATGATGAGAAAAATATTGATTTTATATGAATATAGATGGAGAAATTTTTAATGTGACAATTGTTGAAAATTAATATTTTATCTTTTTCTGATAAAATAATTCATTTAAATATATTATTTTAATAATATATTAACAGTGATATTTTTATAATGAACGTGGGATATATGAGTATATGAGGAGGAATAGTATTTTTGTGGCATTAAATGTTTAACACATATTTTGTGTATTGTTGGACATAATTATTGACCGAAATTTGATTATAGCCTGTAAAATCGTCCGTTTGTGGATTTTGGTCAATTTCTGTTTATAATTTGGAAAAAACTTTCTTCTGCAAAGTTATAGAGAATTGAATTTCCTATAAAAAATCCCGAGATTCAAATTTTCTGATAAAAGGGCTATTTATTATGAATTATTGAAGTTCCGAAACTCCGAAATAATTAATTTTTGGAAGTTTAAAATATTTAAAGTATGAAAAATGTTTTTTTTTGTTATTAGTGGGTCTAGCATGTGGTTTGAATTCAGATTTTCAGAATTCAAAGAGTGGGCGTAAGAATTTATAAATATATATTATTATTATATTAAATTTTCTGCTTTGGTGTTCTAAGCAATTTCCTATAAATAGGTGCTTAGGCTAAAATTGAAAATCACATCAGAAACTGAAGTTTCTCTCTCTATATTATCGAGCGTATTCTTGTGAGTATTTTGAGTATACTTTGAGTATTTCTATATGGTGCAAGTTCAAGTCATACAATATATTCGGTGTTTCAACTAGAAGTATTGTCTTTCGAGGTAAGAGATGTTATTTTATTCGAAAATGATATTATTTCTTCAATATCATTATGCCGAATTATTGGTTGGAAATTTTTATCAAATTTGGAACTTTTTCATGTCGGGGTTACTATTCACGAGTACTATTCATGAAACATGATGATATTTTTTGTGAAATTTCTATCTTTTGGTGTCGGAGTTACTATACACGTATACGACACTATTCACGAATACGACATTATTCACCGAAAAATGAAATTTCTTCTTTTTGTCCAAAATATCTATTATGGATACTAGCTTTGATTGGATCTATGTTTTGATCATTCTTGAATTTTACACCACTCTGATTACTTATGAAGTATTTTTGAACTTGGATTGCTTAAAATACGAATCCTTAATAATTGTTCTTTTGTTTCACTGGATTCGTTTCCTTTAAAATATTTTTCATCATCCTCAGTCCTAAATGATGATATTACTGTATATCTTTGGCCTGTAGTGCAAAGATGAATGATTTCTTGATGAATATCTTTGGCCCGTAGTGCAAAGATGAACAGGCGTTGAGATGAACATGACCGACTGATGAATATCTTTGGCCTGTAGTGCAAAGATGAATATTTGATTCCAGATATATATTGATTGATGTTACAGGGATAAAATATCAACGATGATCTTTTAAATTCATATATAGAAGATAGTAGTTTGCATTCTTTACTTAACTCTTCTAATGAATTGTTGTTTCCGCTGCAGTTGTTGATTTAAAACTGGTTGTCTATTGTATTCTATTAGATTTTTCCCTGTTGAAGACTAACGATAATTTGTTGTATATTATCTTAGTCATAATATTCTTTACTGGGCTAGTTGAGCTCACCCTTTTCCTTTTTGTTCCATTTTTCTTCTCAGGAGACGAGAATGTAGCGAGTACTAGTCGGGGTATGGAATGAAGGTTCTAAAAAGAGTTGTTTAGTAGTCCTCACCATTTTTGTAAAATAATGTATCAATAATTATGATGGGGATTTATTTGCGTGTGGATATTGTCTAGACGGCAATATCTGTATTTAAACTCACAGTTTATATGTTGCATTAATAAAGATGTAGTTGTTTCTGTACCATGTAATTGGCGACTCAGAATGGGTTGGATGGAATGGACCTATTTTGGGGGCGTCACAGTTGGTATCAGAGCTTAGGGATATGATCTCTGACGGAGATCGGGGAATAGAACTAGGAGGGGAGAGATGAGTAAATCCTTCGCTAGTGTGTCATACCTAAGCTTATTTGTTAGTTGGTCAGTATATAGGGATATTATGTGATATATTGATTTCCTTAATTAACCCTTGTTTTATGACAGTATTTGAGAATGTGACTGAGAATATTAACAGTGGAAATGAAACCGTGGAAACGCCTGTACTCACCAACGAGGAGAATGTGCAACAGGCTGGCAATGTTCCTCCTGTGAACAACACCACCGAGCAGATGATGAACGAGGGGATGTTTAGAAGCTTTTCGCAGTTCATGCAAAATCATACGAGGGAGACTCGTGTTCAAAATACAGGAGGAAATGATAGTAATTCACGTGTGGTCACAGCCAAGCAGTTCAAAGAGTTGGGACCACCAGAATTCTGGGGAAAGCCGGATCCGATTAAGGCGGAGACGTGGGTCAAAAAAATTACCAAGATATTCGATGTCTTGGGATGCACGGAGGAACAGAAAGTTCCATTCGCTACTTTTATGTTCCGTAACGAGGCAGATTACTGGTGGGAATCTGTGAAGCGTACCCATCCAGCTACACTTAGCATGTCATGGGAGACATTTCAGAAACATTTCAATGACAAGTACTTCCCCGAAAGTATTAGTCATATTAAGGAAGTGGATTTTATTAGACTGGAGTAGAATAACATGACGGTGTCCCAGTACGAGGCGAAGTTCGCGGAGTTATCCAGGTTTGCACCTCATTTGGTGGAGAATGAGGAACGTATGACGCGGATGTTTCTGAGAGGTTTGAAACCCGGCCTACGTCAATATCTCATTTCTCATAAATTTTCTCTCTATTCAGATGTTGTCAAAAGGGCTCAGTTGTTAGAGCGAGATTACGAGTACGTTCAACCGAGGGACCATAACCAGGATCATACCGAAGATAGCAGTCATCAGAATAATGATAACCAGCGGAGAAAGAAGAATACGGACAAAGGCGGTAACCACTCTGGTGGTAATAGTGGCCATGAAAATAGAAGAAGCGAGTCAGGAGGAGATTTTAAAAAGAGGAGATTTAACAACGACCATGTGAAGATGACAGTGCCGGCAACAACTGGTTCTAGGGGAGGAGAACGACTGCCAGTTAGATGTTACAAATGCGGAGAGGAGGGACACATAAGTCCAAACTGTTCACAGCCTTCCAAGGTATGTTATAATTGTGGAAAAGAAGGTCATATCGCTCGAGAGTGTACGGTAGAAAAACCAAGTCCAGCGGGGATGGTGACTCAAAAGGATGTCCCAGAAAAGTCAAAGTCAACGGTTCCTGGATGAGCGTTTGTCGTGACCGGTCAAAATACGAGGAACCCGAACGAAGTTAGCACGAGTTAGTTAATTATAAATTCTTGCGAAGTTTATACCTTACTAGATACTGGTTCTACCCATTCTTTTATCTCTCTTTCTTGCGCTCAACGTTTGAACTTGACTACGGAGAAATTAGACTTTGACCTATTTATGGAGACTCCGTTAGGAGAAACTTTCATTACATCCGTTGTTTAGAAATTTTGCTTGATTCAGGTTGGCACTATCACATTACCTGTTAACCTTATTTCTATAGAAATATTTACTTTTGATGTGATTTTAAGGTTAACTACTCATCATGCCGAAATTGATTACTTTCATAAGGTTATTAGTTTTCATATTCCTAAGTAACCTGTTATTCGAATTCAAGCAATCAAACCATTGTAGTCAAACATTTTCATATCAAGCCATGAAGTCATTCCTTTATTACGGATTTCAAGTTTTCTTAGTCCATGTTATGGATTTGAATAAAGACACGTCAGATTTGAATAATATTCCTGTTGTTATTGATTTTTCCTGACGTATTTCTAGAAGAATTTCTTGGATTACTCCCAATGCCTGATATTAAATTTTGTATCGACTTTGAACCCGGTACAAAACTCATTTCTAAAATCTCATATCGAATGGCTCCTATTGAACTTCAGGAGTTAAAAATTCAACTGTAGAAGTTTGTACCCGAGCCTTTATCTGGTGACTTCCTTTGTGGAATACACCGAAGCCAGACTCTCCGTAGGGGACGCCATATTTGTGCGATAGTAAACTGATAGGTGTCATTGTAATGTGATATCCAAGGTTGGGATATGAGTCACAGTTGAGAACAACCTAAGTCGGTAATCGAAATATGTAGCTTTCTAGGCTTAGTTGGTTATTATAAGAGATTCGTTGAAGGATATTCTCGAATCGTTATTCCATTAACGCAGCTGACTCGTAGAGATACAAAATTCGAATGGAGCGAGGAATGTGGGAAGATCTTCAAAGAACTCAAGAGGAGACTCATTTCAGCACATGTTCTGACCATGCCATCCTGGAAAAGCGAACGTGGTAGCTGACGTGTTGAGTAGAAGATCGTATACACGTACGAGTACGATATTGTCAAAGACTCATTTCGTATAATTTACAAATAATAGAGATGTAGATGAAAACTCTAGGTACCCACGTGATGATATACGAGTATAATCAACTTTAATCGATAAACTTAAAGCTGTTCAAGCTACACACCGGAGCTGATGAATTTCAAGAAGGAGGTGCAAGAAATTGCTATTTCAAAAGCGAGAATCGGTGAGGTGAGGAAAGCTCAAACCTTCGATTTATTAATCCATTTAAAATTCTCGATCGAATAGGAACTGTGGCCTATAGACTCGTTTTACTGCCAAGTATGACGCGTGTTCATAACGTTTTTCACGTATCGATGTTACGTAAATATGTGGACGACCCGAACCACGTCATTAAGTTAGAACCGGACGAGATAGCCGAAGACTTAACGTACGAGGAGGTACATGTCAAGATCTTGGATAGGAAAGAACATGTCCTATGTATCGAGGTTATACCACAAGTTAAAGTTTTGTGGAGAAACCATGCTATTAAGAAAATGACCTGGGAGTTGGAAACGGAAATAAAAGTGAGGTATTCTCATCTTTTCGAAACACCAGTTACGTACGACAATTTCGAGTACGAAATTTCATAAGGAGGGGAGCTTGTAAGACCCCGAAATTTTTTTTAAATAAAAAGGAATTTCCTTTATTTATTATTTTGAAATAGTAAGGGTTGATTTGATTAATGCGGATAGTTATGGGTAAAATACGCAAATATTTCAAATAAGCAAGTGGTTATAAAATTTTCATTGTTGCTGTGGAATATTCGTTTGGTCGTGGAATATTCGTACTGTCGGGGAATATTCGTACAACGGCGCACAACGGCGCAGTCTTTTGTGGGCCCCATAACGGAAAGCGATTGGATGAAGAAAACGACAAATATAAGTTGTTTATAAATAACGGCGTAGTTGTTACCGTTAATACTGTTGGAATACCCGGTGGTTAAAACACACTAATACGCGTTATTGAACAGTAGCACACGGCATTGCACCAATTATTGATTCTTACGTAAGAAGTCACTACTCAATAATTGTTACAGTAATTATTGTTCAGTATTTTATGTTATTGATTCAATAATTGCTGCATTGATATTTTATATTACTGTTGTTTCAATAATTGTCACTACACAGTATTTTTCATTATCGAAACAATAATTCATATTATATGAATAATATTATTAGATAACATTATTGGCAATGTCTAGAAAGTTCTGTCTAAGGAGAGGTTTGGTCACCTAATTGCGCGCCAGTAAGGAGAAATTCTTATTGGAAAGCCCCCTCTTTCCTGGGAACGGCCTGGTTGCCAGTACTGTGATTCTGTAATATTATTTGTGAATAATTAACTATTGATTTATATGATGAGAAAAATATTGATTTTATATGAATATAGATGGAGAAATTTTTAATGTGACAATTGTTGAAAATTAATATTTTATCTTTTTCTGATAAAATAATTCATTTAAATATATTATTTTAATAATATATTAACAGTGATATTTTTATAATGAATGCGGGATATATGAGTATATGAGGAGGAAGAGTATTTTTGTGGCATTAAATGTTTAACACGTATTTTGTGTATTGTTGGACATAATTATTGATCGAAATTTGATTATAGCTTGTAAAATCGTCCGTTTGTGGATTTTGGTCAATTTCTGTTTAGAATTTGGAAAAACTTTCTTCTGCAAAGTTGTATAGAATTGAATTTCCTATAAAAAGCCGTGAGATTTGAATTTTCTGATAAAGGGCTATTTATTATGAATTATTGAAGTTCCGAAGCTGCGAAATAATTAATTTTTAGAAGTTTAAAATATTTAAAGTATGAAAAACGTTTTTTTTTTGTTATTAGTGGTTCTAGCATGTGGTTTGAATTCAGATTTTCAGAATTCAAAGAGTGGGCGTAAGAATTTATAAATATATATTATTATTATATTAAATTTTCTGCTTTGGTGATCTAAGCAATTTCCTATAAATATGTGCTTATGTTAGAATTGAAAATCACACCAGAAACTGAAGTTTTCTCTCTCTATATTATCGAGCGTATTCTTGTGAGTATTTTGAGTATACTTTGAGTATTGCTATACGGTGCAAGTTCAAGTCATAGCATATATTCGGTGTTTCAACTAGAAGTACTGTCTTTCGAGGTAAGGGATGTTATTTTATTCGAAAATGATATTATTTCTTCAATATCATTATGCCGAATTATTGGTTGGAAATTTTTATCAAATTTGGAACTTTTTCATGTCGGGGTTACTATTCACGAGTACTATTCATGAAGCATGATGATGTTTTTTGTGAAATTTCTATCTTTTGGTGTCGGAGTTACTATTCACGTATACGACACTATTCACGAATACGACATTATTCACCGAAAAACAAAATTTCTTCTTTTTGTCTAAAATATCTATTATGGATACTAGCTTTGATTGGATCTATGTTTTGATCATTCTTGAATTTTACACCACTCTGATTACTTATGAAGTATTTTTGAACTTGGATTGCTTAAAATACGAATCCTTAATAATTGTTCTTTTGTTTCACTGGATTCGTTTCCTTTAAAATATTTTTCATCATCCTCAGTCCTAAATGATGATATTACTGAATATCTTTGGCATGTAGTGCAAAGATGAATGATTTCTTGATGAATATCTTTGGCCCGTAGTGCAAAGATGAACAGGTGTTGAGATGAACATGACCGACTGATGAATATCTTTGGCCTGTAGTGCAAAGATGAATATTTGATTCCAGATATATATTGATTGATGTTACAGGGATAAAATATCGACGATGAACTTTTAAATTCATATATAGAAGATAGTAGTTTGCATTCTCTACTTAACTCTTCTAATGAATTGTTATTTCCGCTGCAGTTGTTGATTTAAAACTGGTTGTCTTTTGTATTCTATTAGATTTTTCCCTGTTGAAGACTAACGATAATTTGTTGTATATTATCTTAGTCATAATATTCTTTACTGGGCTAGTTGAGCTCACCCTTTTCCTTTTTGTTCCATTTTTCTTCTCAGGAGGCGAGAATGTAGCGAGTACTAGTCGGGGTATGGAATGAAGGTTCTAGGAAGAGTTGTTTAGTAGTCCTCACTATTTTTGTAAAATAATGTATCAATAATTATGATGGAGATTTATTTACGTGTGGATATTGTCTAGACGACAATATCTGTATTTAAACTCACAGTTTATATGTTGTATTAATAAAAATGTAGTTGTTTCTGTACCATGTAATTGGCGACTCAGAATGGGTTGGATGGAATGGACCTATTTTGGGGGCGTCACATATTTCCTTTGTAAAAACCCAGCCCCAGCTTGCTAGGCTACTAATTTCACGCCCAGGACACCCAGCCCCGGCTGGATCCTAAGGCTAAAAACGTCCAGCCTCGGCGAAGGTGCAAACTGCGAATTAATTTTCTGTTGGAACCTCCTCTGCTAAAACTGCCATAACCTTTAAACCGAGAGGATTTACGGGGACCGCGACCTATCAAATCGAAGCTATCGACGAGATCTACAACTTTCATTCTTTGAGATTTCAGAAATAACAAACTCATGATGGTCGAAATAGGACTGGAAGTGACTACTACGCAAATGACCACCCAAAATGGTGAAGTTCAACGTCCGTTGCTAGAAATGTCATAACTCTTTCATCCGAACTCTGATTTGAATGATTAAAGATGTTCCGGAAAGCTAAAAAAAATGCTCTATAATATAGTCCAAGCTCCAAGCTAATAACATGAATCGAACATGAAAGCATAAACGATGTCCGAATTTCTTTTTCCTTGCATTTTCCCTGCTTGTCCTTCCCAATAGTCGCTCACACCGCTCCGAAACGTATAACCTACAAAATGAACATGAAATGCATTAAAAATAACTAAGAAACATGAGTTTAAGCAACTAATTCAAGTAATAGATACCAGATAAATAGGTATAAAACCTACTTATCAAATACCCCCAAACTTAAACCTTTGTTTGTCCTCAAGCAACATAATGCAATGCAATGCAATGCAATGAAATGCAACTAATCTATATGCCTACAAATCCTGCAGTATTGATAAACACAAATATATTCACTCGACCTTAGAGTAATCAAGCAAACACGATAATACATCATATCAAAACCAATCAACAATTTCCTTGTCAATCATCAAGTCTTAAATTGTTATCACTGGTATAGTGCGTGTGTGCTCCACAACAATGTTAACTGATATAAAATCAAAATTAACACATAACAAGTCTCTTCGAAGGCATCATACAGTGTAAACTTAAGAAATCCAAAAATAAGCTAGATCCAATTAAAATCAAAAAATTACCAATATCAAGGGTTAACATAGGATACTTATGCTTTATTTTCATCTACGGGGGCTTTTTGCTCTTATTTCCCGTTTTATTATTATTTTTCTTTCTTTTTTTTACTTTTTAACCATGACTGTGCAATGTCTCATTCCATTAGGCTAACAGTGCTATCCCTTAACGAGCTTTCGGCCAACGACTCCCAGACCATATAAAACCTTAGGGCGCTAGGATTTAAGATTCCCCTTCGGGCGTACTTACTCAAGTAACAAAGGCCCCGAAACAAAACTAGCCACAGTATTTTTTTTTTTTTTCTTTTTTTTGAAGCTTATATGTCCCTATTTCCCCCCCAAACTTAGGTTCTTATCGAACTTTAGCCATCACTACTTATTCTTCTCATTCTTTCATTCAAACTAGCATTATCCTTTAGAGTCCCATTATGTATCAATTTAAACTCAATCAATCAACAAGTTATTTTTACTGTGTTATCCTTATTATACCAGTTTCAAACAGAAAAAAATTCAATTCATAACAAGAAATCACATCAAAGCTCTAATAGTCAGTACTATACTTGTCTACTCAATCCAATTCTCATCATTGGCTAAAATAGACTGTAACTTATCAAACAGCTGGACTCATGAAAGATATACATAGTAACTAACTATTATTTTTAAATTTTTGAATTGATTTTTGAATTTTTTTTTAATAATGAACCTAAACTAAATTAACAACATATGCAAAATAACATAACATAACATGAAACTAAACATGTAATAATGAACTAAACTAAACTCCCCCAAACTTTGCAATTACAATGTCCTCATTGTAAGAATATAGCGGTAAGTAGAAGAGAACTTCCCTGTAATTAGCTAAGCGTGAGTTGATGGTGGCGATGGCGGCGACGATCATTTTCCTATCCATTGGACCTCCAATACCTGCAATGAAGAGAGACAACATGGATTAGATTATAAGAGAGCTTAATAAGAAAATTAATTCCTATCTACTAAATAAACTAGTAAAGCATATAAATATAAAAATTCATGGGTTGCCTCCCAGTCAGCGCTTGATTTAAAGTCTTTCAGCCTGACTTTGTCTGGTCAATGCTATCCAATTCCTCTTTGAAAGTTGAGGAACCCTCCATCCATCGGAAATAATATAGCTTTTGGTAAGTTCCCATTTGTGATAGCCATCGAGTTAAAGTCACCTAGCATGCTTTATTTAGATAAGATTACATTGAAGAACGTCCAACATCTAGGCGTTTTCTCCGTTGTGTCTGTGAATATATTCTGGCATTGAGGCTTGTCAGACACAACAATCTCTTCTTCTATCTTCTCCAACTCATCGCACCATGGCTTCGAAGTTGTACTCGCTTTTACGTCACATGGAGTATTGCCAATGACATGACTACCAATTGGACAAGGTTTTGCAAATCTAACCGGATTCTTGAACTATGGAAGAGAAGGCACTTGAGGCATAAATAACTTCGGCTCATCATCGTTGGTTCTCACAATTAGTTCTTCACCGACCTTGTTGTCATTATCCCCACTTGTCTCCTCTTTTTCAACATCTCGAGGCTCATCTAGTTGTAGATTTGGTTCAGGTTCTCTGTCAATTTTGTCATCCATGTCATAAAGCCAAGTGTTTGGAGGAAGGTTGCTTACGGCTTCGGTCATTTGCTCTATCTGATCCGCAAGATTTTGATTTTTCCGCGCTTGATTACTCATCTTCTCCTCATCTACTATGAACTTGGACAATAATTCCCCCAGCCTTGAACTTTCTATTTCAATCTCGGAAGCCATGTATTGAGGACCATTGGTTGAGGCTGTGAAATGTTTTTCCATCCAATTATTAAAATTTTGGATTGACAGGTCCTGACTATTTATAAACTCTTCTTTTTCTACTATAGCCCTTAACATGAATTCCATAAACTCTGATTTGTCTTCTTGTCGCATTGGAGGTGAATATGAGAATTCCGGCATATATGTTGGACTTGGAGCAGAGTATTGGTCTTGATAGTTGTAGCTCCATGAAGAATCTGGGTGATACCCCCAAACTTGATGGTAATAATCATATGCATACTGGTTGAGGTATACACCACCTTGTTGTCCCCACCCAAAACTAACGGTGCATTGATGACTCGGATGGTTGCCAGCACAATAGTCACACATGATTGCCATCCTTCGACTCTGTTGGGCTGCGATAACGTCCAACTTCCTCGAAAGTTCTTTAATTTGTGCTGACATTGCGGAAAGTGTCGCGAGTCTGTCAATCTCTGTTTCTTTTGGTTGAGTCATGTTCGTGTATGACCATTGATACACAAAGTCATCCATGGTACCTGAAAAAAGAGAAATATAGGAAGAGAATTAAATATAAGAATAAAAATGTTTAAATTAAGACTAATTTGATTGAAGTTAATATTGGCAAAGAGATATTAAACTAATTCCCCGGCAACGGCGCCAAACACTTGTTGGGTAAAATCTAGTTACGCACAACACGCAAGTATACGTGCTCAACAAGTAATAAAGTGATAAGTTGAGTATCGTTCTCACAGAGAATTATTTAATAAAAATCACCAAGTACTAACCCGTAACCAACTCAATCTTATTTAAACGAATGAATTTAATGTTATAAATTAAAATATTTAACTAAACTAATTCTAATTACCACTAATTAAAAATCAGATTATGGAGATTTAAGATCACAACTTCACTTATTGCTTCATTTAGGTTAATACACTTCTCATCAATTATTCTCTATCCCGAATTGTTAATCAAGAACACGAAAGTAGTATTAACCACCTCTCGATGCACTAATACCGTATTAACGTCAATCCACAATTAAGATAGAAATTCATTAAACACCTTAATCAACTAACCCACTATATCTCTATGTGAATTACAGTTGAAGAAGGTTGAAGAATAAGTTCTCTACCCGATTACATGCGATGTCAAGCATATCTCTACCTTAACACTCATCAAGTTTAAGCTATTAACAAAATCCTGAACACATGCTATCATGATTAGATCTAAATCTATACTTCATCTCTCGAGTTCATATAGATTATCACGATAATTGATGGCCAAGCAATTAAACAATTAAGTCCAAATCACAATAGGCAATCCTCTAAATAGAACATAATAATTGATAACGAAGCATATTAAAATAAACTACACAATAAGATCCATTGTAATCCCAAACAAAGAATTAGTTCATGATTATTGAATTTAAACTAAGAATCCACAATTGAATAATCATTAAAAGACAAAAATAGAAGAAGTAAAGAAGATAGAATCTATTGTCTGTAGATTTAACGCTCCCTCCTTGCTCCTACTTTTAATCTTCAATGGTCTCCAAGTTGCATCAATCTCCAAATCTCATAAAAACTAGTGTTTTTCTCTAATTTACTCTAATCTAATTTAATAGAATGCTCTCTAATCTCCTAATAATCTCCTCAAAATCTGTGTTATTCCCCTCCTTTTATAAGCCTTTGTACATGTCTTTAAGTCCTCTTGGAAGTCCTTGAATCAAACAACTCGAAACAATCCTTTTCGGACTCAAATTTCAGACAAAAACTACTCATTTTCGCGCATACCCAGCCCCGGCTGGGTATTTCCTTTGTAAAAACCCAGCCCTAGCTTGCTAGGCTACTGATTTCACGCCCAGGACACCCAGCCTCGTCTAGATCCTAAGGCTAAAAACGTCCAGCCCCGGCGAAGGTGCAAACGGCGAATTAATTTTCTGCTGGAACCTCCTCTGCTAAAACTGTCATAACTTTTAAACCGAGAGGAGTTACGGGGCCTGCGACCTATCAAATTGAAGCTATCGACGAGATCTACAACTTTCATTCTTTGAGATTTCAGAAATAACAAACTCATGATGGTCGCAATAGGACTGCAAGTGACTGCTACGCAAATGACCACCCAAAATGGTGAAGTTCAACGTCCGTTGTTAGAAATGTCATAACTCTTTCATCCTAACTCTGATTTGAATGATTAAAGATGTTCCGAAAAGCTAAGAAAATGCTCTACAATATAGTCCAAGCTCCAAGATAATAACATGAATCGAACATGAAAGCATAAATGATGTCCGAATTGCTTTTTCCTTGCATTTTCCTTACTTGTCCTTCCTAATAGTCGCTCACACCGCTCCGAAACGTATAACCTACAAAATGAACATGAAATGCATGAAAATTAACTAAGAAACATGAGTTTAAGCAACTAATTCAAGTAATAGATACCGGATAAGTAGGTATAAAACCTACTTATCACACGCCAATAAGGAGAAGTCCTTATCGGAAAGCCCCCTCTTTCCTGGGAATTATCTGGTTGATAATATTGCTAGTTATAATATTAATGATAAATAAATATTATTAAAAATTTGTTTAGTGAAGCCAAGTGAATTGAGATAAATAAAGGGATTTTTATGAAGTATTTATTGTAAATTTGGCTTATTACATGGACCCCTACTTACTCATTTTTCAAAATCGTCGGTAGAAAGTTATCTCATTTTTGTTTCATTACTTATATATATGTATATATATATATAAGTTTTTTTATATAAAATATAATATATTATATTTTATTATCTATAATAGTGCATAGTGTTGCATAGTACTGCATAGTGTTTACATAGTGCTGCAGTGTAGCATAGTAAATCAAATTTTTTTTCAGCTGAATAAATTCGGTGTCCGTGAATGTTTACTGTGTGTTCGTGATTTTATTTTCTAAATAGTATCCTTCCATTCTCCAATAAATAGGATGCTTAGTTTAGAAATGAAAATCACACTAGAATCGGAGAATTCTCATTCTATAATATTGAGCTTATTTCTTTAGAGTTTAAGGACTATTTGAGTGTAGAAAATAGTACAAGTTTTTTCTTCAAGAATATTCCCGCTATACCAGTTAGAAATACTCTCCTTTTAAGGTAAGGGGTATTATTTATTTCATATTCGCTTACGATATTATTTTTCGTATTCGTAAAGAATTTTATTTTCGTTCAATATTCGTAAGGAATATTATTTTAGTTCAATATTCGTAAGGAATATTATTTTTGTTCAACAGTTATAAGGGATATTTTTTTTTCAATATTTATAAGAAATAATATTTTCTTCCATACTTTGTAGTATGTAAGTAATATTATTTCATTTCAGATTCCGAATTCTACACTCATTTTGTTAAGTATTACTTCTATACTCCTTGAAATTAGTAAAATATCCTTAAAATTTGCGCTTCATCGAGTATCTTTTCACAAAAATATTTTTCTGAACATTCTTGTTAAATTTTAATCTTTTCATGCAGGGGTAATATTCACAAAGTATTATTCACGGGGTACTATTCACTCTAGTACTATTCATCCGGGGGTACTATTTATGACAAAAATTGATTTCTTTTCTGTCCAAATTATTTTTGATACAAATTATTATTGAATTTTACTCCATAAAGTAGTTATCATGTTGACAATTTGGACATTCTTGAACTCTGGATAAATTGAATTATAAATTTTTAAAATTTATCCTTGCTTTCACTTAATTAAATTCTTATATCATTGTCATCATCCCCATGCTTATATTATGATGAAAGCCATCTTTTGCCCGTAGTGCATAGATGGACTATTGATTGGTATGATTATGACCAGGAATTTTGTATCGATATAATCATGACCTGTAATGTTACAAATGATGTGATAAAAGTCCTCATTGGCCCGTAGTGCATTGATGGACAGTTGTTGGAATGATTATGATCATCTGTGATACTAACGAATATCCTTGACCCGTAGTACATGGATAATTCATGGACGTGATACTAAAGAATATTCTTGGCCTGTAGTTCATGGATAATTCGATGATGTGGATTATTTATTGAGCTGTGTTACAACGATAAAATATTGATGATGAACTTTTAAATCATAGAATATAGTAGATATTATGCTCTACTTGACTCTTCTAATGGATTCCTTGTTCTGCTATAGTTAAACTTGTTGTCTATTGTATTCTATCAGTTTAACATTGTTTAAGGCTAACGATAATTTATTTTGTATTATCTTAGTCATAATATTCTTTACTGGCTAGTTGAGTTCACCCTTTTCTTTCATTGTTATTTTTAGGAAATGAGAATATTGTTTGGACTAGTCGGGGAATGGAGTGATGGTCCAAGATTGAGACTATAGTAGTCCTCACTATTCTATAAAATAGTGTGATAATAAATGTAATGAGGACTCCATTTGAGTTTTGATATTGTCTACGAGATAATATTCGTGTTAAAACTCTCGGCTACGTTTTGTCGTATTGTATAAGTGAAGTTTATATTTGAATTATGTACCATGTATTTGGCGACTCAGAATGGGTTGTGTATACCTATTTTGGGGGCATCACTGTTGGTATCAAAGCTTAGGGATATGATCCCTGGCTGAGATGTGAGGCTAGAACTAGGAGGGGAGAGACGGGTAAATCCTTCGCTAGTATGACCTACCTAAGTTTATTTGTTATTTAATTGATCTGTCAGAATATAGGGATAATATGTGGCATGTCAATTAACCATTGGTTTGTGTCAGTATTTGAAAATGTTGAGATAAACAATGGAGCACATGAGACTGTTGAGTCACCGATGATCAATAAACAGGATAATATGCATCAGGAAGGCAATAATCCTCAGGTAAACAACAACACCGACCAAATGATTAACAATGGGATGTTCAGAAGCTTTATGCAATTAATGCAACATCAGGCAAGAGAAACTCCTGTTCAAAATGCAAGTGGAAACACTGGTAACTCACGGATGGTCGCCGCTAAGAAATTTAAGGAGCTGGGACCACCAGAGTTTTTGGAAAAGACAGAGCCATTTAAAGAATAGACATGGATTAAGCAGATCACCAAGATATTTGATGTCTTGGGATGCTCCGAGGAGCAAAAAGTTCCCTTTGCCACCTTCATGTTGCGAGGAGATACAGATCATTGGTGGGAATCTGTAAAATGTACCCAGCATTCTGCACTAAAGATGTCTTGGAAGAAGTTCCAAGAATTGTTCAACGACAAGTACTTTTCTGAAAGTATTCGTCACATAAAGGAGGTGGAATTCATCAAGCTGGAGAAAAACAATATAACTGTATCGCAGTATGAGGCTAAGTTTGTTGAGTTATCCCGGTTTGCATCCCATTTGGTAGATAATGAGGAGCGTATGTCGCGAATGTTTCTAAGAGGTTTGAAACCCAAAATACGTCAATACCTAATTTCTCACAAATTTTGCTTATATTTAGATGTTGTGAATATGGTTCAGTTATTGGAGCACGATAATGAGTCAGCCCAACCAAAAGATAACAGCCGGCAAAATGATAATACCAGTGGTAGTAGTCACCGAAGCGGTGACAACAAACATGGAGGAAATCAACATGCCAAAAATGGTAACCAATTCAGTGGTAATCCTGGCCAAGATAATAGAAGTGAAAATTTTAAGAAGAGGAAATTTAACAATGATGGAAAGACAACAACATCAACACCCATTTTTAAGGAAGGAGAACGACTACCGGTCGTATGCTATAAATACGGAGGGGAGGGACATATCAGTCCAAACTACACACAACAACCCAAAGTGTGTTAAAATTACGGAAGAGAAGGTCACCTATCTTGATTTTATCGAGTAGTGAAGTTAAGTCTAGCTGGGATGGAGACACCAAAGGTTGTCCCAGACAAGTCAAACCCGGTAGTTCAAGGGAGAGCGTTTGTTGTGACCTCCTAAAAAGTGAAGAACCCGAATGAAGTTATCAGGGGTAAACTAATCATAAACTCTTGCGAAGTCTATACCTTATTTGATACTGGTTCTACCCATTCTTTTATTTCACCTACTTACGTTCAACATTTAAATTTGACTTCGGAGAAATTAGACTTTGACTTATCTGTTGAAACTCTGTTGGGAGAAACCTTCATTACATCCATATATTGTTTATAAATCTTGTTTGATTCAAATCGGCACCCTCACGTTACTTGTCGATCTCATCTCTTTGAAAATACTTGCATTTGATGTGATTTTAGGGATTGATTGGTTAACTACTCATCATGCTAAAATTGATTATTTCCATAAGGTTGTTAGCTTTCATATTCTTAACCAACCTATTATAAGAATTTAAGCAACCAAAGCACTAAAGTCAATCATTGTCATATCAAGCCATAAAGCCATTCGTTTATTGAAAACAGATGTCAAGCTTTCTTAGCCCATGTTGCGGATTTAAACAAAAATACGTCAAATTTGAATGACATTTCTATTGTTAATAAATTTCTTAATGTATTCCCTGAAGAACTTCCTGGCTTATCCCCATAGTGTTAAATCAAATTTTGTATTGACCTTGAACCTGGTACAAAACCCATTTCCAAGACCCCATATCGAATGGCTCCAATTGAATTTTAGAAGTTAAAAACCCAACTGCAGGAACTGTTAGACATCGATTTCATTCGTCCTACTACGTCTCCATGGAGTGTTCCTGTTCTATTCGTAAAGAAGAAAGATGGGAGTATGCGACTTATTATTGATTATCGGGAGTTAAATCATGTCACCGTAAAAAATAGGTACCCGTTGATGTCCTGTTTGACCAATTGCAAGGCGCCAAATTCTTTTCAAAGATTGATCTTCGTTCCAGATATCATTAGTTAAAGGTTAAAACTAATGACATTCCAAAGATTGCATTCAAAACTTGGTACGGGCATTATTAATTCCTAGTCATGTCTTTTGGATTGACTAATGCTCCTTCTGCCTTCATGGATATGATGAACCAAGTATTCAAGAAATATTTGGATCATTTTGTGGTTGTCTTTATTGATGACATCCTCATATACTCCAAAAGCTGTGAAGATCATGAACAACATATGAGGCTAATACTCCAAAAGCTTCATAAAAACAAGCTATATGCCAAGTTAAAGAAATACGAGTTCTGGCTTGAGGAAGTAGCATTCCTTGGGCACGTGATATCGAGTCATGAAATATCTATTGACCCAGTGAAGATTGAAGCAATACAAATCTGGGAGCAACCTAAGTCAGTGACCAAAGTACGTAGCTTTCTTGGCTTAGCTGGTAATTATCGGAGATTCGTTTGTTGTAATTTTGCTTATTATATGGACCCCCATTTACCTATTTTTCAAAATAATCAGTAGAAAGTTATTCAGAATATATATAATAAAGGTGGAGGCCATATGTGGGGCCTACGTGTTGAAAAATGAAACCTGGGGGAGGGAATCTTATGGTTCACAGGAGGGAGTAAGTGATATTATATATATATATATATATATAATAAGTTTTATTTTTTTTATGAAAAATAGAATATATTATATATTATTTGCATAGTATTTTACTATGCAGTGCATAGAAAAGTCTTGTGATATCAGAAGTTGGCGTCCGTGAAAGTTTACTATTGGTCCGTGATTTCTAAATTCAAATAGTATCATTTCCATTCTACTATAAATAGGATGCCTAGTTTAGAATAAAAAATCACACCAAAATCAGAGAATTCTTCTTCTATAATATTGAGCGTATTTCTTTCGAGCTTTAGGAAGCTTTGAGTGTAAAAAACAGTGAAAGTTTTCTTCAAGAATATCTCCGCTATACCAGTTGGAATACTATTCTTTTTAAGGTAAGTTGTGACGCCCCCAAAATAGGTATACATCACCCATTTTGAGTCGCCAAATACATGGTATAGAATTCAAATACAACTTAATTATACAACGGTATTGTAAAGTATTACAAAAAATAAGCTGAGAGTTTCAACACGAATATTATCTTCTAGACAATATCCAAACTCAAATTCAATATTATTACAATTATTATCACACTATTTTATAGAATAGTGAGGACTACTAATGCACCATCTCGGACCATCACTCCGTTCCCCAACTAATTCCGGTTATGTTCTCATTTTCTGAAGAGAACAATGAAAACATAAGGGTGAGCTCAACTAGCCCAGTAAGAAATATTATGACTAAGATAATGCAGAATAAATTATCGTTAGCCTTCAACAGTTTAAAGTGATAAAATACAATAGACATCAAGCGTAACTGCAGCGGAACAAGCAATTCATTAGAAGAGTCAAGTAGAGCATGATATCTACTATCTTCTATGATTTATAAAGTTTATCATCAATTTTATCACATTATTAACAACCATATTGTTCCCAGGAAAGAGGGGGCTTTTCGATAAGAATTTCTCCCTATTGGTGCACAATTAGGTGACCAAACCCCTTTCCTCGATAGAACTTTCTAGATATTATTAATTATGTAAATAATAATGAGAATAACTTGTCATCTCAATTATTGATTTAATAATATAAAATATTAACAATAATTGAATAAAATAATGTGAGATACTATGCAACAATTACTATAGCAATAATTGAGTAAAACTGAGTGACTTCTCACGTAAGCATCAATAATCAATACCGTGTATTATTATGCAACCACGCGTATTACTGTACTTTTATCACCTGGTATTTCAACCGTTAATGGTAAAACTTTTGCCGTTATTTTTATAAAAAGAAATATTTGTCATTTTCTAACTCTGGAAATAATTTCGTTGAGGGGTCCACCAATGATTATGTCGTTGTAGGAATATTTCATGTGAAAACGAATATTCCCCGACCAATCGAATATTTTATAACAACTTGCATACTTTACAAAATTTATAAATATTACCCACAACTATAACATTATATCAAATCCACACCATAATATTAAAAAATATATTTCTTGAAAAATTAATCTTTATTTATAAAAGTTGGGGTCTTACAAGTTGTGGGCAATACTACTTTAGAAAAAGTAGAGTGTCGACAAGTCCTGCCAAAATTACTTTTATAAAAAGAAAATAATTGATCAAACATCTGTAGATCATACATATCTTTAATCAACACCATTTTTAATCTTTGCATCATTATTCACAATTATTAACATAGACTCATAATACTGCTAACTAGTTTAATTATATCAAATAATATGAGTTACTGTGCAATAACTACTGTGGCAATACTAGCTCCCAAATCACATAATACTTTCCTAAAAAATTGATGTCCAGTGGTGTATGAAATTATCAAGCTACCCAGATCTTTAAGTTTTGGTTGTAACTTCTTTTGAAGTATTGCACTACACTCCTCTGTGAGCGCCACTATTTTGAACTCTCCTAATTTCCTTTTCGTTGATAAAATCTCTTTCATGAATTTCACATAAGTAGACATCTATTCTAATGTATCAGCAAATGGGATATTAATTTGCATATGTTTGAATACCTCCAAAAACTTCAAAAATTACTTATCCAACTTTTGTTTCTAAAAACGTTGTGGAACGGCACAGGAGGCAAAATAGGGATCTGTATGCTTCCATTAAAACAAACAATTGGTTCTGATTCATTCTTTTCTCTTTCCTTGTCTTTTTCAACTTCCTTCTCAATGACATTATTATCTTCATGCAAATTCTTTATAGTTCTATCCACCTCGAGTAACTCCTTCCCGCCCCGCAATGTAACTGCTTTGCACTGCTCCTTCTCATCTCTCTTGGAGTTGATTTTTGTCTCGTTAGGTATAGTGCCTTAAGGTATATTGTTTATGGCAATCACGATCTTCCCCATTTAATTCTTTAAGTCCCAAATTATCTCATCCTAACTGTTTATCATAGTCTCATTTTGCGCTTTGTACTTGGAAAACAACTCCTCCATAGTTGACTTTATCTCTTTGTTGTGGTGGAACTGAATTCTAGAAGCCTGATGGGTTTGGTTGACCAAGAGAAAAGTTTTGTTGTTGGTTGTTATTGCTCTATGCTAGATTGGGTTGATTTCTCCATCATTCATTGTAATTATTAGGATTATTGATACATTGCTGAGTTTGATAATTTCTGTCGTACTGCACCAACTCCAAACTAATAGCAAATTGTTCACTTGGATGATCTCCTGTGTGACGACCCAAAATCCAGGTACTTGAAACCCGAACTTGGTGTTTCACGATACCATTTCAATAAGCTGAATAATGCAATAATAATATTACATTCAAACTTAATTTACATACATCAAAGTTTACTCCCCAGGTACGAGACCTTCAAATACATTCCATACGATACCTGAATAGATACCAATACTGACTATAACCATTAACTCATAATATAACTCATTCGAACAGCTTTCCTTTCTCCTTGTTCGTGCCTGAGCCTTCAGGTTGCTCATACATAACTGAAAACATTTAATTTAAGCAAGGATGAGCATTTGAGTGCCCAACAAGTAATAGCAATTATATATATAAACTGAAAAAATATATGCATTCTTTTTACATAACACTTCTACAACAAATTGAAAGTTGTGAAGTAATCTGTACTGATAAAAATTCACATAACAACTCTCTTTCAAATTCTTTAAATTTGGCTCTGGCTCTACCCTTGAATAGGGTTTAAGAAACATACTATGAACATTCTTTTTCATTTTCGAAAGAGTTTAGCAGAAATACATCCTCAAACAGTCATAACCTACGGGCACGGAGGGAGATCAGCCCCGTTGTACCTTGTATTAATCAATACTACATAACTTGAACGAAATTCATCGCTCACTCTATCCGCTTTGGGCGCAAAAATTTCCTATATAGAAATGTTCATACATGTCTGGTTCCAAACCCGAAGGTTTTAAATCTTGCTCAACAATAATATGTAGTATAACATATATGTATATACGAGTAATTGACAAAGATGTATCAACATGTGAATAAATGCCATGATTATCCAAGTGGGGACACTTGTATAACTATTTAGAAATCAACGAACAGAATATATATATATATATATATATATATATATATATATATATATATATATATATATATATCTGAATTAACATGTTGATAATCAAATCGTACATAATCTGTACAAGAATAGAATAATTCTGAAACATTCTTACTCATGTCCATTGCATAAAGGAAATGCAAAGGTAAGATACTTGCCTGATTCGCTGATTACAAATCTCAACTTAGGTTCTATCTGTTTATATCACAACCTATCATTAATCAGATCATTCGTTCGATTAGCACAATATATCATAACACATAGTTCTGTCTATTACAGTCAGCACATAGTCTAATCACATTATCACACATCTCTGACAGTCATTACATCATAAACGATCATTAACATAGTCAAATATCTCAGTTCAGATAAATCTCAGACAATTGTCGTTGTACCGACAACTTTATCGGGTAAATACTGAGTCTAAGACTCTTATTCTGTACTTCAACATCTGTAAATATCAGACATTTTATTTTTAAACATTTTTGGAATTTCCAGAAATTTAAAAATTTAAAATAATTCAAATCTATCACTAAAGGGCCTATAGTGACATAACTGTTGCTATAAGTGTTCTTCATCAAATTCAGAACTTCATAACCGGTTCTCAAGTCAGCTAGTTTGGCCGGCTATAACTTTCAAATATCGAAATCATAATTAAATGATTTAAACATTAAACAATTCCATTATCATTAATAGTTTAATTAAGACTAAACTATTAATGAAACCATTGCCAAAATATAAAAGTTATTTATAATAACTCAAACTATTTTTAAAACAATTATATTACCCTTAAATGATTTTTAAAACAATAAAAATCATTTTTAAATAATTACCATTAATATTTAAATATTAATGTACTATTTATCCAAATATTAAAAGTCATTAATTATAACTTAAAATATTTTTAAATCCTTAAGTCTTTAAATGGTTTTTAAATAGATAAAACCATTTTAAAACTATTTATTTAATAATAATTATTAAATAAACTAAATATCATTATCATTATCTTAATATCATTAATATTTAATTATTAATGAAATTATCATTTAAATATTAAAAGTTATATTTTATAACTTCAAATATTTTTAAATACCTTATTTTCATTTAAAATGATTTTTATAATATTAAAATCATTTAAACTAAATTATTTAATATAATCATTAAATAACTTTAATATCATTAATAATAATTAATTAATAAAATTCATCACAAAATATTAAAAGTCATCACAAATAACTCATTTACATAATCAATTCCAAGTCAAAATAAACATAGTAAGCTAACTAGTTTATTAACAAACTAACTAAACTTCAAAAATTCAAACTTTAACTAACAATTAAATACAATATTTAAGATGATAACATTACAAAAATTAAATAAAAAATATACCCAGAAATACGAATTTCACAAACTGAATACGCACTTCTATGCCAAAATTTAACTAAGGAGATCTTTATAAAAAGTCCTCCCACAACAAAAACCTTTCTCAAAAATTGGAAGCCTTATTGTTGGTGAATGAAACAAAGGCCAAGCCCTTCTATTTATAGGTTTAGAAAATGGTGAAGTTCTCAATTTAGTCGATGTGGGACTTGGTTTATACTAATTTTTCAATAGCTCACTTTGCGATTTTCTAACGCATTGCTCATAACTCTGATTAATCTGATTTTTGGATATGTTATACATGGTATGTAAGACTATTTTTAAAAAATTATGAATTACCTAATTCGGGTTCATTAGGTATCCCAAACAGTGCGTCAAAAGTGGACGTTCATAACAGTTTTCAATTTCGTTTCAGCTTTACCCTCTCTCACTAAAAAAGTCATAACTTTTTCGTTTCAAAACATTTTTGAGCGATTCTTGAGCCCACGCGAAGCTAACTTCTGGGGCTACAACTTTTATTCTTTGACCATTTCCAAATTCAAAACACAGAATTCCGGAAAATTCGTTCAAGGTGACTGCCCCGAGTTGGTTAGACAGTTTTGACGCGACTACTTTGAATGGTCATAACTCTTTGCTCCGAAGTCAGAATTAGTCCGTTCCGGAGTCAATGGAAAGGTAATTCAGTGTACTATAACATAACAAAAGTCCTGAAGGATTTGGAAACATTAACTAATCGAAACAGTGTCCCGAATAGCACATCCCGTTGCTGACTTTCAGTTTTGAGAAATTTAACACATTTCCTTCCAATCACCATAATTCCTTCATCCGAGGTCGGAATGAGGTCATTCCAAAGCCTATGACTTCCTAACTCAGTGCACTACAACATATCAAAAGCCTAGACCTTTTAAAGCACAAAAAGTGGACGAGAATGCCCCCATTACAGACTGCCCAAAAACATATTATCATGATCGGTCAACCATGTTTGACCATCTATAACTTCTAATCTATACATGATATGGACTTGATTCTTTTTGCAGATTAAAGACCATATAACAAGCTACACATAACAACTTAAAAACAACAAAAATCATGATCGATCAAAGATCTATAAGCTCTGACATTTGACAAAAAAATCATAGAAATGAAATTTTCCAAATTTCTTAAATCTTCAAATTCGTGTACTTTGATGTTATGGGTCTTTGATATCAACCCATATCATCAATTAACATCCTATTACACAACTTTAAATAATCAATTACATCAAATAACATCGAATCAAAGGATTTCTAGGTTTAGTGTTCTTATACCTTTTTTGCCAAAAAGGGTATTTTGGTCATTTCACATATAATTTCAAGGGCAATCTTGTACAAGGCAATTAAATATAATATTTAATCATTAGATTTAATTCTTACAATTTACCAATTAACTTCTATCCTTTGGTAAATTAAAATACTTATACAATAACATCGAAATTAAACCCGGTAATTAAAATTAGGGTTCTATAATTAGGGTTTCTTAACGTCATCAATTAGGGTTTCCAATTGACCATTAGGGTTCTTTAATTATCTGTGTATGTTACTAAAACAGTCGTTATAGTTTCTAACTTCAACCGGTTAGGGTTATAATAATTAGGGTTTGTCCTAATTAGTGGCGTACAACAGTAATTAGGGTTTCTTCTAATTACCGATATTCTTATACACAGTAACTTCATATACACAGTCACTACTCAGTCATACCTCATAACTGAGTTTAATAATTAGGGTTTCACAGCACGGTAATATGCTATGACCTAATTGACCGTCATTGCTCAATATTATCTGTCCGCACATACACAGTACATAATTATGGTACTGTAAAATCATTATATAAATAATTTAATATTATTATTCTCATCTCTTGATCACAATCCCAATCCAGGGTTTGGACCTCATATCTGACTTATTCTTCTTACACAACATCAATAATCAAGTTAAAATAATTAACTTAAATATTCTGAACAATTCATATAATAAAATATTTATTATATAAATCTAATTATCACTTTATATATTATTTCCAATCATGTTTTCATGGAAAATAATTAATAAAAACATTCCGTCTTACAGAAATTTATTACCATATAATTTGTGGTAATTAATAATTCCAAAATTATTTCTAATTTTTCAAGAAATAAATATATTCACATTTATCGTTCACTTTACTTGACACTTAGTTTCGTCATTAAAAAAATTTATACGCAAAAATTTCTAATTTATTTTATATAGAAAATCTCGGGTTATTACATTCACCCTCCTTTATAAGGATTCCGTCCACAGAATCACCGCTTTAAAAACTCATATGCAGAAGGGTACATAGCATATAATCGTTGTACGTAGATTTTGATCATACTTGATCGAACTGATCTTTAATTATTCTTCATAACACTTGTCTATCCGATTAAGCAGAAATATAAGATATATAAGTTATTCAAATATCACCTGGAGTTTTGTTTCCAGCTGCCACCGTATCCTAGACCGTCATGTTGTAAACCCTCGGAGTTACTTTTGTTGAGTTACTGGTTGAGTTTGGTCCTGAAATTTCTAACGTCCCACTGCTTCTCCCCGTGGTTACGTTTCCTGCCTCTATTCCCCTCTGTGGACAGTTCCTCACCTTATGTTTAGTCGATCCACATATGAAGCGTCCACTGATCATCCTTGAGTTGGGGCATTTGGGAGTGATATGACCTTCTTGCCCGCACTTGTAGCATACAAACTTGCCCTTCAGACACTCGCCAGAGTGATTCTTCCCGCAGTTCTTGCACTGCACTACCTGCTTCTTTGTACCTTCCTGCTTCACTTGCATGTCCTCAGAAAAATTTCTCATTCTTTTCTCACCCCTATTCCCACTACTACTTTCTATCTTTACTGCTCCTCCTGACTTGCTTTTGTTCTTCTTCTCCTTGTGGTAGAGGCTCATGGCCTCACTTCCCTGTTCAACTATGATAGCCTTCTCCATGAGTGCTGCAAAAGTATTGATTTGCAGTACTGACACCTTATTATAGAGCCAGGGTTTTAAGCCCAGCTCAAATCTCCTCGCCTTCCTAGCCTCTGTATCCACTTGATGTGGAGCAAACCTAGCCAACTCATTAAATTTTGCGGCATACTCCGTAACAGTCATGTTATCCTGCTTTAACTCCAGGAATTTCACCTCCATTCTATACTGCATACTAACAGAGAGATAGTTTTCGAAAAATAAATCCTTAAACCTATCCCAAGTAATTTCTTCTTCTCCTGCCCGAGTTTTATTTGCCTCCCACCAAAAGTTAGCTTCCCCTTTCATCATATAAGTGGAAAAAGCGGTCTTTTGCCCCGCATCTACTCTAGCGATTACGAACGCCTTCTCTATCTCGTTCACCCAAGTCTGGGCTTCTATAGGGTTAGCTGATCCTCTGAATTCTGGTGGTCCTACGGCTTTGAAGTCTTTGAATTTTGCCAAGCGATTGTCTGGCTGGTTTCCCCCAACTGGTGTTCCCTGCTGCATAGCCCGAGCTACCATGTTTGCAAAGTTTTGCATCAGTTCTGGCTGTCGTTCCCCAGCATTAGTAGATTCTTCTATCCTTTGGTTTCGAGTTTGACGTCTGGCAGCATTATCTGGTTAAATAAAACAATAAATTATACCCTTACATTTTAAACCTTATTGCATAAGATTAATGTATTAAACTCGTTTCATTTCTCAAACTTAGATTCATATTCATTTATCGAATATTTACATAGCACATCCTGCTTTAATCAACAGCTATCCCTTTGTGACTACGAAAGTCAGGATTTAAAATCTTGACCAACCTAAAAGTTGAAAATAGTTCATTACTTATTACACATATTACATAACATAACCCATACTACTTATTTACCAAGCCTTTTTCTCGGACATTCATTCGCTCGATGTCCTTCCATCCCACAATTAAAACATCCACCTTTCTTATAGTCGGGGCAACGAGGAGAGGTTTGTCCTTCACGGCCACAAATATACATATCTTCTTCCCTTTCTTCTTATCAGGTTTTCCTAAGTCAGGATCTTCTATCTTTCTTTCTTTACACGATGTGTTGCTTGAGGCTCCATCTGGTCAATTTGGATTTTGAGCTTATCCTGCTCTTCCATTATTTCCATTAACGTCTGACGCATCAACTTTTCTATCTTCACATCTTACAATAACTACTCACTAGGAGTTTACATATTCTAAACATTCACAAAAACTAGGTTGTCATAATAACCTTTATTTAATCATCTCTGATTCTACTCGTACACAACGAGTTTACACTATTTCATATCCATCATCACATTCTACCCAATACACCTCTCACAAGAGTAAAAGTTTTCAAATTGTGCTGAGGGGTCATATAGACCATGAACACATAGTTTTAACGGTATTCATACCGCAAAACAAAACATTACCTAGTATGTTTACAATCACAAAGAAGGTAAACTACCATTAATAGTACTTTAGGTGATTAGCCTATTGTACCCCTACGTCATGCATAACGTATTAATCATACCTAGCGAATATTTACGCTATTAGATTGGATCATTTATCCAAACAACATTGTTCACCTCAGTCTTATCATAGGATTCCGCACCAAACAATTTGGTTCAGGAAATTTCTTTCAATGAACACTTAGAGTTTTCATAAACATTAGTCTAGCTGATTCAAATAGCATAGACTCATATCAATAATTCAATTCAATCGAATTATTTAATTATAGCCAAACCCCGTTGGCAAATTAAACTTTTTGAAAACATTTTTCGAGAATGACGTCATGATGCTGCACTGTATTTACATTCCGGTGAGGATTTTGTCATTTGGTGATTTTATCATACTACATCATATCGTAGTGGGCTGACGATCCTGAGATCGCATCCCACTAAGTAATACTGCATTGATGACTCCATCATTTTTTTATCATCTCTGTACCAGGTTACATGGTACATAGGTGATAAATAAAAATAACTTTTGACATTTCAAATCATTTGCGTCTAGCCGAAATAAGTAGCATAGACCGTACTTTAAACCATTTCAAAAATGATTACGAGTCTATATTTTTGTTTTCAAAAGCACATATTGCGTATTTAGCTTGATGTCAAAAATTTTGAAGTTTAGCATAGCTAGGAGTTTAGGAAAACCTAACACCTTTACTAATAATCATTTGCTTAACAGTCTATCTGTTCCTATAATCCTCAATTCTTCATTCACACATAACTATACCCAGTTCGTCAACCACACTTATGAGTTCATAAGTTGCCACAATCATATGAGTTTAAGAACTTATCCTAGTCAGACCTTTGGCGTCCATTCGCTGAGGGGTTCATAAACATTTCATATAATTATGAGTCAAGAATGTCTCATAAGTATGAGTTTTAAGAACTCGTACTTAATCTTATATTCTCTATCTATGACTTATCTACCTGTTATACACCTGAGAATTGAGTCATCCTCTTAATGTGCATATAACAAATAGCGCGACATAAACATTTCAATGATTATCAGTGCCAAAAACTATATGGTTTTTTACACCAAGTACAATTCAGCTCCCATAGGAAGAATCATACAACTCAGCTGCCGACACGAGTCCTCAATTGAATCCCCACCTAACACTAACCCCTTCTCCATACGAATTTAATTCGTATTTATAATTCTCTTCTGGATCTATACCAATTTATAGTACAATTCATACACAACAATCTTGCTGTAAACTTTCCAATCAACAGATTGATTCTTTCCGGCTGTCATAGCCTTATCAGATCACAGAATGATCTCATCGTATCTATTACGATTTACTTCTATATCTTGATCATTTTATTTTACGATCTCTCATAACTGCACTTTCAGTCTTTTAGACTCAATCTATTCCCCACTACTGTTTAACTTTATTATCAGAGTTAGGGAACTCTATGTCTTTACACTCGCCGAGATTCATCTTTGAATCTTATCGACCAACTAACTCTATATGAGTTAGTACTTATCCCAATCATTGCGGTTATTAGTCTCAGGTATTCCTACCTAAGCTTCATAACCAACAGCTTTGATACCAACTTGTGACGACCCCAAATCCAGGTACTTGAAACCCGAACTTGGTGTTTCACGATACCATTTCAATAAGCTGAATAATGCAATAATAATATTACATTCAAACTTAATTTACATACATCAAAGTTTACTCCCCAGGTACGAGACCTTCAAATACATTCCATACGATACCTGAATAGATACCAATACTGACTATAACCATTAACTCATAATATAACTCATTCGAACAGCTTTCCTTTCTCCTTGTTCGTGCCTGAGCCTTCAGGTTGCTCATACATAACTGAAAACATTTTATTTAAGCAAGGATGAGCATTTGAGTGCCCAACAAGTAATAGTAATTATATATATAAGCTGAAAGAATATATGTATTCTTTTTACATAACACTTTTACAACAAATTGAAAGTTGTGAAGTAATCTGTACTGATAAAAATTCGCATAACAACTCTCTTTCAAATTCTTTAAATTTGGCTCTGGCTCTACCCTTGAATAGGGTTTAAGAAACATACTATGAACATTCTTTTTCATTTTCAAAAGAGTTTAGCAGAAATACATCCTCAAACAGTCATAACCTACGGGCACGGAGGGTGATCAGTCCCGTTGTACCTTGTATTAATCAATACTACATAACTTGAACGAAATTCATCGCTCACTCTATCCGCCTTGGGCGCAAAAATTTCCTATATAGAAATGTTCATACATGTCTGGTTCCAAACCCGAAGGTTTTTAATCTTGCTCAACAATAATATGTAGTTCAACATATATGTATATACGAGTAATTGACAAAGGTGTATCAACATGTGAATAAATGCCATGATTATCCAAGTGGGGACACTTGTATAACTATTTAGAAATCAACGAACAGAATATTATATATATATATATATATCTGAATTAACATGTTGATAATCAAAGCGTACATAATCTGTACAGGAATAGAATAATTCTGAAACATTCTTACTCATGTCCATTGCATAAAGGAAATGTAAAGGTAAGATACTTGCCTGATTCGCTGATTACAAATCTCAACTTAGGTTCTATCTGTTTATATCACAACCTATCATTAATCAGATCATTCGTTCGATTAGCACAATATATCATAACACATAGTTCTATCTATTACAGTCAGCACATAGTCTAATCACATTATCACACATCTCTGACAGTCATTACATCATAAACGATCATTAACATAGTCAAATATCTCAGTTCAGATAAATCTCAGACAATTGTCGTTGTACCGACAACTTTATCGGGTAAATACTGAGTCTAAGACTCTTATTCTGTACTTCAACATCTGTAAATATCAGACATTTTATTTTTAAACATTTTTGGAATTTCCAGAAATTTAAAAATTTAAAATAATTCAAATCTATCACTAAAGGGCCTATAGTGACATAACTGTTGCTATAAGTGTTCTTCATCAAATTCAGAACTTCATAACCGGTTCTCAAGTCAGCTAGTTTGGCCGGCTATAACTTTCAAATATCGAAATCATAATTAAATGATTTAAACATTAAACAATTCCATTATCATTAATAGTTTAATTAAGACTAAACTATTAATGAAACCATTGCCAAAATATAAAAGTTATTTATAATAACTCAAACTATTTTTAAAACAATTATATTACCCTTAAATGATTTTTAAAACAATAAAAATCATTTTTAAATAATTACCATTAATATTTAAATATTAATGTACTATTTATCCAAATATTAAAAGTCATTAATTATAACTTAAAATATTTTTAAATCCTTAAGTCTTTAAATGGTTTTTAAATAGATAAAACCATTTTAAAACTATTTATTTAATAATAATTATTAAATAAACTAAATATCATTATCATTATCTTAATATCATTAATATTTAATTATTAATGAAATTATCATTTAAATATTAAAAGTTATATTTTATAACTTCAAATATTTTTAAATACCTTATTTTCATTTAAAATGATTTTTATAATATTAAAATCATTTAAACTAAATTATTTAATATAATCATTAAATAACTTTAATATCATTAATAATAATTAATTAATAAAATTCATCACAAAATATTAAAAGTCATCACAAATAACTCATTTACATAATCAATTCCAAGTCAAAATAAACATAGTAAGCTAACTAGTTTATTAACAAACTAACTAAACTTCAAAAATTCAAACTTTAACTAACAATTAAATACAATATTTAAGATGATAACATTACAAAAATTAAATAAAAAATATACCCAGAAATACGAATTTCACAAACTGAATACGCACTTCTATGCCAAAATTTAACTAAGGAGATCTTTATAAAAAGTCCTCCCACAACAAAAACCTTTCTCAAAAATTGGAAGCCTTATTGTTGGTGAATGAAACAAAGGCCAAGCCCTTCTATTTATAGGTTTAGAAAATGGTGAAGTTCTCAATTTAGTCGATGTGGGACTTGGTTTATACTAATTTTTCAATAGCTCACTTTGCGATTTTCTAACGCATTGCTCATAACTCTGATTAATCTGATTTTTGGATATGTTATACATGGTATGTAAGACTATTTTTAAAAAATTATGAATTACCTAATTCGGGTTCATTAGGTATCCCAAACAGTGCGTCAAAAGTGGACGTTCATAACAGTTTTCAATTTCGTTTCAGCTTTACCCTCTCTCACTAAAAAAGTCATAACTTTTTCGTTTCAAAACATTTTTGAGCGATTCTTGAGCCCACGCGAAGCTAACTTCTGGGGCTACAACTTTTATTCTTTGACCATTTCCAAATTCAAAACACAGAATTCCGGAAAATTCGTTCAAGGTGACTGCCCCGAGTTGGTTAGACAGTTTTGACGCGACTACTTTGAATGGTCATAACTCTTTGCTCCGAAGTCAGAATTAGTCCGTTCCGGAGTCAATGGAAAGGTAATTCAGTGTACTATAACATAACAAAAGTCCTGAAGGATTTGGAAACATTAACTAATCGAAACAGTGTCCCGAATAGCACATCCCGTTGCTGACTTTCAGTTTTGAGAAATTTAACACATTTCCTTCCAATCACCATAATTCCTTCATCCGAGGTCGGAATGAGGTCATTCCAAAGCCTATGACTTCCTAACTCAGTGCACTACAACATATCAAAAGCCTAGACCTTTTAAAGCACAAAAAGTGGACGAGAATGCCCCCATTACAGACTGCCCAAAAACATATTATCATGATCGGTCAACCATGTTTGACCATCTATAACTTCTAATCTATACATGATATGGACTTGATTCTTTTTGCAGATTAAAGACCATATAACAAGCTACACATAACAACTTAAAAACAACAAAAATCATGATCGATCAAAGATCTATAAGCTCTGACATTTGACAAAAAAATCATAGAAATGAAATTTTCCAAATTTCTTAAATCTTCAAATTCGTGTACTTTGATGTTATGGGTCTTTGATATCAACCCATATCATCAATTAACATCCTATTACACAACTTTAAATAATCAATTGCATCAAATAACATCGAATCAAAGGATTTCTAGGTTTAGTGTTCTTATACCTTTTTTGCCAAAAAGGGTATTTTGGTCATTTCACATATAATTTCAAGGGCAATCTTGTACAAGGTAATTAAATATAATATTTAATCATTAGATTTAATTCTTACAATTTACCAATTAACTTCTATCCTTTGGTAAATTAAAATACTTATACAATAACATCGAAATTAAACCCGGTAATTAAAATTAGGGTTCTATAATTAGGGTTTCTTAACGTCATCAATTAGGGTTTCCAATTGACCATTAGGGTTCTTTAATTATCTGTGTATGTTACTAAAACAGTCGTTATAGTTTCTAACTTCAACCGGTTAGGGTTATAATAATTAGGGTTTGTCCTAATTAGTGGCGTACAACAGTAATTAGGGTTTCTTCTAATTACCGATATTCTTATACACAGTAACTTCATATACACAATCACTACTCAGTCATATCTCATAACTGAGTTTAATAATTAGGGTTTCACAGCACGGTAATATGCTATGACCTAATTGACCGTCATTGCTCAATATTATCTGTCCGCACATACACAGTACATAATTATGGTACTGTAAAATCATTATATAAATAATTTAATATTATTATTCTCATCTCTTGATCACAATCCCAATCCAGGGTTTGGACCTCATATCTGACTTATTCTTCTTACACAACATCAATAATCAAGTTAAAATAATTAACTTAAATATTCTGAACAATTCATATAATAAAATATTTATTATATAAATCTAATTATCACTTTATATATTATTTCCAATCATGTTTTCATGGAAAATAATTAATAAAAACATTCCGTCTTACAGAAATTTATTACCATATAATTTGTGGTAATTAATAATTCCAAAATTATTTCTAATTTTTCAAGAAATAAATATATTCACATTTATCGTTCACTTTACTTGACACTTAGTTTCGTCATTAAAAAAATTTATACGCAAAAATTTCTAATTTATTTTATATAGAAAATCTCGGGTTATTACATTCACCCTCCTTTATAAGGATTCCGTCCACAGAATCACCGCTTTAAAAACTCATATGCAGAAGGGTACATAGCATATAATCGTTGTACATAGATTTCGATCATACTTGATCGAACTGATCTTTAATTATTCTTCATAACACTTGTCTATCCGATTAAGCAGAAATATAAGATATATAAGTTATTCAAATATCACCTGGAGTTTTGTTTCCAGCTGCCACCGTATCCTAGACCGTCATGTTGTAAACCCTCGGAGTTACTTTTGTTGGGTTACTGGTTGAGTTTGGTCCTGAAATTTCTAACGTCCCACTGCTTCTCCCCGTGGTTACGTTTCCTGCCTCTATTCCCCTCTGTGGACAGTTCCTCACCTTATGTTTAGTCGATCCACATATGAAGCTTCCACTGATCATCCTTGAGTTGGGGCATTTGGGAGTGATATGACCTTCTTGCCCGCACTTGTAGCATACAAACTTGCCCTTCAGACACTCGCTAGAGTGATTCTTCCCGCAGTTCTTGCACTGCACTACCTGCTTCTTTGTACCTTCCTGCTTCACTTGCACGTCCTCAGAAAAATTTCTCATTCTTTTCTCACCCCTATTCCCACTACTACTTTCTATCTTTACTGCTCCTCCTGACTTGCTTTTGTTCTTCTTCTCCTTGTGGTAGAGGCTCATGGCCTCACTTCCCTGTTCAACTATGATAGCCTTCTCCATGAGTGCTGCAAAAGTATTGATTTGCAGTACTGACACCTTATTATAGAGCCAGGGTTTTAAGCCCAGCTGAAATATCCTCGCCTTCTTAGCCTCTGTATCCACTTGATGTGGAGCAAACCTAGCCAACTCATTAAATTTTGCGGCATACTCCGTAACAGTCATGTTATCCTGCTTTAACTCCAGGAATTTCACCTCCATTCTATACTGCATACTAATAGAGAGATAGTTTTCGAAAAATAAATCCTTAAACCTATCCCAAGTAATTTCTTCTTCTCCTGCCCGAGTTTTATTTGCCTCCCACCAAAAGTTAGCTTCCCCTTTCATCATATAAGTGGAAAAAGCGGTCTTTTGCCCCGCATCTACTCTAGCGATTACGAACGCCTTCTCTATCTCGTTCACCCAAGTCTGGGCTTCTATAGGGTTAGCTGATCCTCTGAATTCTGGTGGTCCTACGGCTTTGAAGTCTTTGAATTTTGCCAAGCGATTGTCTGGCTGGTTTCCCCCAACTGGTGTTCCCTGCTGCATAGCCTGAGCTACCATGTTTGCAAAGTTTTGCATCAGTTCTGGCTGTCGTTCCCTAGCATTAGTAGATTCTTCTATCCTTTGGTTTCGAGTTTGACGTCTGGCAGCATTATCTGGTTAAATAAAACCATAAATTATACCCTTACATTTTAAACCTTATTGCATAAGATTAATGTATTAAACTCGTTTCATTTCTCAAACTTAGATTCATATTCATTTATCGAATATTTACATAGCACATCCTGCTTTAATCAACAGCTATCCCTTTGTGACTACGAAAGTCAGGATTTAAAATCTTGACCAACCTAAAAGTTGAAAATAGTTCATTACTTATCACACATATTACATAACATAACCCATACTACTTATTTACCAAGCCTTTTTCTCGGACATTCATTCGCTCGATGTCCTTCCATCCCACAATTAAAACATCCACCTTTCTTATAGTCGGGGCAACGAGGAGAGGTTTGTCCTTCACGGCCACAAATATACATATCTTCTTCCCTTTCTTCTTATTAGGTTTTCCTAAGTCAGGATCTTCTATCTTTCTTTCTTTACACGATGTGTTGCTTGAGGCTCCATCTGGTCAATTTGGATTTTGAGCTTATCCTGCTCTTCCATTATTTCCATTAACGTCTGACGCATCAACTTTTCTATCTTCACATCTTACAATAACTACTCACTAGGAGTTTACATATTCTAAACATTCACAAAAACTAGGTTGTCATAATAACCTTTATTTAATCATCTCTGATTCTACTCGTACGCAACGAGTTTACACTATTTCATATCCATCATCACATTCTACCCAATACACCTCTCACAAGAGTAAAAGTTTTCAAATTGTGCTGAGGGGTCATATAGACCATGAACACATAGTTTTAACGGTATTCATACCGCAAAACAAAACATTACCTAGTATGTTTACAATCACAAAGAAGGTAAACTACCATTAATAGTACTTTAGGTGATTAGCCTATTGTACCCCTACGTCATGCATAACGTATTAATCATACCTAGCGAATATTTACGCTATTAGATTGGATCATTTATCCAAACAACATTGTTCACCTCAGTCTTATCATAGGATTCCGCACCAAACAATTTGGTTCAGGAAATTTCTTTCAATGAACACTTAGAGTTTTCATAAACATTAGTCTAGCTGATTCAAATAGCATAGACTCATATCAATAATTCAATTCAATCGAATTATTTAATTATAGCCAAACCCCGTTGGCAAATTAAACTTTTTGAAAACATTTTTCGAGAATGACGTCATGATGCTGCACTGTATTTACATTCCGGTGAGGATTCTGTCATTTGGTGATTTTATCATACTACATCATATTGTAGTGGGCTGACGATCCTGAGATCGCATCCCACTAAGTAATACTGCATTGATGACTCCATCATTTTTTTATCATCTCTGTACCAGGTTACATGGTACATAGGTGATAAATAAAAATAACTTTTGACATTTCAAATCATTTGCGTCTAGCCGAAATAAGTAGCATAGACCGTACTTTAAACCATTTCAAAAATGATTACGAGTCTATATTTTTGTTTTCAAAAGCACATATTGCGTATTTAGCTTGATGTCAAAAATTTTGAAGTTTAGCATAGCTAGGAGTTTAGGAAAACCTAACACCTTTACTAATAATCATTTGCTTAACAGTCTATATGTTCCTATAATCCTCAATTCTTCATTCACACATAACTATACCCAGTTCGTCAACCACACTTATGAGTTCATAAGTTGCCACAATCATATGAGTTTAAGAACTTATCCTAGTCAGACCTTTGGCGTCCATTCGCTGAGGGGTTCATAAACATTTCATATAATTATGAGTCAAGAATGTCTCATAAGTATGAGTTTTAAGAACTCGTACTTAATCTTATATTCTCTATCTATGACTTATCTACCTGTTATACACCTGAGAATTGAGTCATCCTCTTAATGTGCATATAACAAATAGCGCGACATAAACATTTCAATGATTATCAGTGCCAAAAACTATGTGGTTTTTTACACCAAGTACAATTCAGCTCCCATAGGAAGAATCATACAACTCAGCTGCCGACACGAGTCCTCAATTGAATCCCCACCTAACACTAACCCCTTCTCCATACGAATTTAATTCGTATTTATAATTCTCTTCTGGATCTATACCAATTTATAGTACAATTCATACACAACAATCTTGCTGTAAACTTTCCAATCAACAGATTGATTCTTTCCGGCTGTCATAGCCTTATCAGATCACAGAATGATCTCATCGTATCTATTACGATTTACTTCTATATCTTGATCATTTTATTTTACGATCTCTCATAACTGCACTTTCAGTCTTTTAGACTCAATCTATTCCCCACTACTGTTTAACTTTATTATCAGAGTTAGGGAACTCTATGTCTTTACACTCGCCGAGATTCATCTTTGAATCTTATCGACCAACTAACTCTATATGAGTTAGTACTTATCCCAATCATTGCGGTTATTAGTCTCAGGTATTCCTACCTAAGCTTCATAACCAACAGTTTTGATACCAACTTTTGACGACCCCAAATCCAGGTACTTGAAACCCGAACTTGGTGTTTCACGATACCATTTCAATAAGCTGAATAATGCAATAATAATATTACATTCAAACTTAATTTACATACATCAAAGTTTACTCCCCAGGTACGAGACCTTCAAATACATTCCATACGATACCTGAATAGATACCAATACTGACTATAACCATTAACTCATAATATAACTCATTCGAACAGCTTTCCTTTCTCCTTGTTCGTGCCTGAGCCTTCAGGTTGCTCATACATAACTGAAAACATTTTATTTAAGCAAGGATGAGCATTTGAGTGCCCAACAAGTAATAGTAATTATATATATAAGCTGAAAGAATATATGTATTCTTTTTACATAACACTTCTACAACAAATTGAAAGTTGTGAAGTAATCTGTACTGATAAAAATTCGCATAACAACTCTCTTTCAAATTCTTTAAATTTGGCTCTGGCTCTACCCTTGAATAGGGTTTAAGAAACATACTATGAACATTCTTTTTCATTTTCGAAAGAGTTTAGCAGAAATACATCCTCAAACAGTCATAACCTACGGGCACGGAGGGTGATCAGTCCCGTTGTACCTTGTATTAATCAATACTACATAACTTGAACGAAATTCATCGCTCACTCTATCCGCCTTGGGCGCAAAAATTTCCTATATAGAAATGTTCATACATGTCTGGTTCCAAACCCGAAGGTTTTAATCTTGCTCAACAATAATATGTAGTTCAACATATATGTATATACGAGTAATTGACAAAGGTGTATCAACATGTGAATAAATGCCATGATTATCCAAGTGGGGACACTTGTATAACTATTTAGAAATCAACGAACAGAATATTATATATATATATATATATATCTGAATTAACATGTTGATAATCAAAGCGTACATAATCTGTACAGGAATAGAATAATTCTGAAACATTCTTACTCATGTCCATTGCATAAAGGAAATGTAAAGGTAAGATACTTGCCTGATTCGCTGATTACAAATCTCAACTTAGGTTCTATCTGTTTATATCACAACCTATCATTAATCAGATCATTCGTTCGATTAGCACAATATATCATAACACATAGTTCTATCTATTACAGTCAGTACATAGTCTAATCACATTATCACACATCTCTGACAGTCATTACATCATAAACGATCATTAATATAGTCAAATATCTAAGTTCAGATAAATTTCTGACAATTGTCGGTGTACCGACAACTTTATCGGGTAAATACTGAGTCTAAGACTCTTATTCTGTACTTCAACATCTGTAAATATCAGATATTTTATTTTTAAACATTTTCGAAATTTCCAGAAATTAAAAAATTTAAAATAATTCAAATCTGTCACTAAAGGGCCTATAGTGACATAACTGTTGCTATAGGTGTTCTTCATTAAATTCAGAACTTCATAACCGGTTCTCAAGTCAGCTAGTTTGGCCGGCTATAACTTTCAAATATCGGAATCATAATTAAATGATTTAACCATTAAATAATTCCATTATCATTAATAGTTTAATTAATACTAAACTATTAATGAAACTATTGCCAAAATATAAAAGTTATTTATAATAACTCAAACTATTTTTAAAATAATTATATTACCCTTAAATGATTTTTAAAACAATAAAAATCATTTTTAAATAATTACCATTAATATTTAAATATTAATGTACTATTTATCCAAATATTAAAAGTCATTACTTATAACTTAAAATATTTTTAAATCCTTAAGTCTTTAAATGGTTTTTAAATAAATAAAACTATTTTTAAACTATTTATTTAATAATAATTATTAAATATACTAAATATCATTAACATTATCTTAATATCATTAATATTTAATTATTAATGAAATTATCATTTAAATATTAAAAGTTATATTTTATAACTTAAAATATTTTTAAATACCTTATTTTCATTTAAAATGATTTTTATAATATTAAAATCATTTTAAACTAAATTATTTAATATAATCATTAAATAACTTTAATATCATTAATAATAATTAATTAATAAAATTCATCACAAAATATTAAAAGTCATCACAAATAACTCATTTACATAATCAATTCTAAGCCAAAATAAACATAGTAAACTAACTAGTTTATTAACAAACTAAATAAACTTCAAAAATTCAAACTTTAACTAACAATTAAATACAATATTTAAAATGATAACATTACAAAAATTAAATAAAAAACATACCCGAAAATACGAATTCCACAAACTGAATACGCACTTCCACGCCAAAATTTAACTAAGGAGATCTTTATAAAAAGTCCTCTCACAACAAAGCCTTTCTCAAAAATTGGAAGCCTTATTGTTGGTGAATGAAACAAAGGCCAAGCCCTTCTATTTATAGGTTTAGAAAATGGTGAAGTTCTCAATTTAGTCGATGTGGGACTTGGTTTATACTAATTTTTCAATAGCTCACTTTGCGATTTTCTAACGCATTGCTCATAACTCTGATTAATCTGATTTTTGGATATGTTATACATGGTATGTAAGACTATTTTTAAAAAATTATGAATTACCTAATTCGGGTTCATTAGGTATCCCAAACAGTGCGTCAAAAGTGGACGTTCATAACAGTTTTCAATTTCGTTTCAGCTTTAACCTCTCTCGCTAAAAAAGTCATAACTTTTTCGTTTCAAAACATTTTTGAGCGATTGTTGAGCCCACGCGAATCTAACCTCTGGGGCTACAACGTTTATTCTTTGACCATTTCCAAATTCAAAACACAGAATTCTGGAAAATTCATTCAAGGTGACTGCCCCGAGTTGGTTAGACAGTTTTGACGCAACTACTTTGAACGGTCATAACTCTTTGCTCCGAAGTCAGAATTAGTCCGTTCCGGAGTCTATGGAAAGGTAATTTAGTGTACTATACCATAACAAAAGACCAGAAGGTTTTGGAAACATTAACTAATCGAAACAGTGTCCCTAATAGTACATCCCGCTGCTGACTTTCAATTTTGAGAAATTTGACACATTTCCTTCCAATCACCGTAATTCCCTCATCCGAGGTCGGAATGAGGTCATTCCAAAGCCTATGACCTCTTAACTCAGTGCACTAAAACATATCAAAAGCCCAGACCTTTTAAAGCACAAAAAGTGGACGAGAATGCCCCCATTACAGACTGTCCAAAAATAATTTATCATGATCGGTCAACCATGTTTGACCATCTATAACTTCTAATCTATACATGATATGGACTTGATTCTTTTTGCAGATTAAAGACCATATAACAAGCTACACATAACAACTTAAAAACAACAAAAATCATGATCGATCAAAGATCTATAAGCTCTGACATTTGACGAAAAAATCACAGAAATGAAATTTTCCAAATTTCTTAAATCTTCAAATTCGTGTACTTTGATGTTATGGGTCTTTGATATCAACCCATATCATCAATTAACATCTTATTACACAACTTTAAACAATCAATTGCATCAAATAACATCGTATCAAAGGATTTTTAGGTTTAGTGTTCTTATACCTTTTTTTGACAAAAAGGGTATTTTGGTCATTTCACATATAATTTCAATGGCAATCTTGTACAAGGCAATTAAATGTAATATTTAATCACTAGATTTAATTATTACAATTTACCAATTAACTTCTATCCATTGGTAAATTAAAACACTTATACAATAACATCGAAATTAAACCCGATAATTAAAATTAGGGTTCTATAATTAGGGTTTCTTAACGTCATCAATTAGGGTTTCTAATTGACAATTAGGGTTCTTTAATTATCTGTGTATGTTACTCACACTGTCGTTATAGTTTCTAACTTCAACCGGTTAGGGTTATAATAATTAGGGTTTGTCCTAATTAGTGACGTACAACAGTAATTAGGGTTTCTTCTAATTACCGATATTCTTATACACAGTAACTTCATATACACAATCACTACTCAGTCATATCTCATAACTGAGTTTAATAATTAGGGTTTCACAGCACGGTAATATGCTATGACCGTCATTGCTCAATATTATCTGTTCGCACATACACAGTACATAATTATGGTACTGTAAAATCATTATATAAATAATATAATATTATTATTCTCATCTCTTGATCACAATCCCAATCCAGGGTTTGGACCTCATATCTAACTTATTCTTCGTACACAGCATCAATAATCAAGTTAAAATAATTAACTTAAATATTCTGAACAATTCATATAATAAAATATTTATTATATAAATATAATTATCACTTCATATATTATTTCCAATCATGTTTTCATGGAAAATAATTAATAAAAACATTCCGGCTTACAGAAATTTATTACCATATAATTTGTGGTAATTAATAATTCCAAAATTGTTTCTAATTTTTCAAGAAATAAATATATTCACATTTATCGTTCACTTTACTTGACACTTAGTCTCGTCATTAAAAAAGAATTTATACGCAAAATTTTTAATTTATTTTATATAGAAAATCTCGGGTTATTACATCCTGCATAAGGCTCACACATTATCACCATATTTCGAGTAGGCTGAGCTAATAAACCATCGATCTTCTTTGTCAATGTAGCCATCTGTTCTGCCAATGTTGAGACTGCGTCTAACCTATTAATACCAGTTGCCGTAGGTTGATTCATTCTTGCAGAAGGCCACAAGTAATTATTTAGTTGCCATTGTCTCTATAAGTTCTTAAGCTTCATTAAAGTTCTTCCCCATTAAAGCTCCACCAGCAGCTGTATCAATATTAGTTCTTGTTGCACTAAATAACCCGTTGTAAATGTCTAAACTTGCAACCACTTTGGAATACCATGATGTGGACACATTCAGAGTAGTTCTTTGAATCTTTCCCAAGCTTTATATAAAGACTCGGAATCATATTGGGAAAAAGATGTTATTTCATTCCTCAACTTTGCAGTCCTAGCCAACAGAAAGAATTTGGCTAGGATATTATGTGTCAAATCATTGCATGTAGTGATGGATCCTACTAGAAGTGAATGTAACCAACTCTTCGCCTTATCACGAAGCATGAAAGGGAAAATTCAAAGTCTAATTGCATCCTCAATAACTCCATCGTACTTAAATGTATCACAAATATCCAAAAAGCTCATCAAATTATCGTTAGGGTCATTGTTAGGAAGACCCCAAAACTATAAAAAAAAAACTCTGAATCATACCCGACTGTATTTCAAAACTGATTGCTTGAATTGTCGTTCCCCGAATACTTGATTGAATTTCTTTTACTAATGACGTAACATAATCCCTCAACAATTTATGTTCCACTACAGCTATGTTCTTTATATCTTGCACTTTCATACAAAATTCAAGAATGTTCGCAAAAGAAACATAACAGTTAAAATTATGTTTAAAATAAAATCAAATTGATTGTAATTAATATTGAAAAAATTACTAGAATTATTATGATGCCCCCAAAATAGGTATACATCACCCATTCTGAGTCGCTAAATACATGGTACAAATACAAATATAAACTTAAATATACAACATAAGCTATGAGTTTTAATATAAATAATGTCTTCTAGACAGTATTCAAACTCAAAATAAGTCCTCAATACATTTATTAACAGACTATTTCATAGAATAGTGAGGACTACTAATGCAAACATCTGGACCATCACTCCATTCCCCGACTAGTCCCAGCTACGTTTTCATTTCCTAAAGAGAACAATGAAAGCAAAAGGGTGAGCTCAACAAGCCCAGTAAGAAATATTATGACTAAGATAATGCAGAATAATTTATTGTTAGCCTTCAACAGTGTTAAACTGAAAAAATATAACAAACATCAAGCTTAACTACAGCGGAACAAGCAATCCATTAGAAGAGTCAAATAGAACATGATATCTACTATCTTCTATGATTTAAAAGGTTTTTCATCACTTTTATCGTTGAGACTCAGCTTAATAAATAATCCATATCATTGAATCACCCCTGCACTACGGCTAAGGATATTCTTTAGTATCACGACCATAAATTATCCATGCACTACGGGCCAAGGGTATTTGTGTATTCATCAATGGTCATGATCATGCCAACAACTGTCCATTCAATGCACTACGGGCTAATGAGGACTTTTACCACATCATTTGTAACATTACGGTCATGATTATACCGAATAACCCTTGGTCATAATCATACCAAGTCCATCTATACACTACAGGCCACATATGACTTTAAACATGATATAAGCATGAGGATGATGACAATGATATAAGAATTTAAATAAAAGAAAGCAAAGGATAAATTTTTAAAGATTTATAATTTAATTTATCCAGAATTTAATAATGTCTAAATTGTCAACATGATACTGCATTGTGGAGTAAAATTCAAGAATAATATTGTACCAAAAATGATTTAAATTGGACCGAAAGCGAATCAATTTTTATCATGAATAGTACCCCAGGTGAATAGTACCTAAGTGAATAATACCCCATGAATAGTACTTCATGAATAGTAATTCATGAATAGTACTCTGGCACTGAAAAAGTTAAAACTTATCAAGAATGCTTAGAATAATATTTCCATGAAAAGATAATGGATGAAGCGCAAATTTTAAGGATATTCTACTAATTTCATAGGAGTATAGAAGCCAAAACTTTAACAAAATGAGTATAGAATTCAAAATCTTGAAATGAAATAATATTACTTACATACTACAGAGTATGGAAGAAAATATTATTTCAAGTGAATATTGAACAAAAATAACATCCCTTACGTTGAAAAGAAGAGTATTCCAACTGGTATAGCGAGGATATTCTCAAGAAAACTTTCACTATTTTCTAAACTCAAAGCTTTCTTAAACTCGAAAGAAATACGCTCAATATTATAGAAGAAGAATTCTCTGATTCTGGTGTGATTTTCAATTCTAACTAAGGCATCCTATTTATAGGAGAATGGAAAGGATACTATTTGAATTTAGAAAATCACGGACTACATAGTAAATATTCGACAAACGAATTCACAGACTGATTTCTAGAAAAAAAATTGATTTACTATGCAACACTATGTAATAAAATATTCTAATAAAATAAAAACTTTAAATAAAATATAATATATATTATATATTATATATTATATTATATATATATAACATGCCTGATAACTCACGGGTTGTCACCCTCGTGATTACCACCCCTACCCACTTTTCAAACTATTATATATATATAATACATATAGTACTCACGTGCCACCAAACCCCCCCCCCCACCTTTCATATATATATATATATATATATATATATATATATATATATATATATAACAAAAACTGAGATAACTTTCTCTTGACTATTTTGAAAAATGGGTAAGTGGTGATCCAAATATTACGCAAAACTTACATCAAATACTTCATAAAAATTACCTCAATATTTATAACAAAATTTATCATCTTTATTATAATTCATAATATTTAACAACTAGGTCGTTCCTAGGAAAGAGGGGGCTTTCCAATAAGGATTTCTCCCTATTGGCGCGCAATTAGGTGACCAAACCTCTCATTGGCAGAACTTCTAGACATCGTCAATATTATAAATAATAATATTAATAATTTTGTCATCTCAATTATTGATTTAATAATATATAAAATATCGACAATAATTGAATCAAATAACGTGAGATACTATGTAGCAATTACTATGGAAATAATTGAACTAAACTGAGTGACTTCTCATGTAAGCATCAATAATCAATACCGTGTGCAACTATGCGTATTACTGTACTTTTAACACTGGGTGTTTCAACAGTTCACAATAAAACTTTCGCTGTTATTTTTATAAGAAGATATTTTTGTTGTTTTCTCAATCCGACAATAATTTTGTTGTGGGGTCCACCAATGATTGTGTCGTCATACGAATATTCCCTGTTAAAACGAATGTTCCCTGACCAATCGAATATAATATAACAACTTGCGTACTTTGCAAAATTTATAAATATTATCCACAACTATAACATTATATCAAATTCACTCTATAATATTCAAAAATGATATTTATAGAAAATTCATCTTTATTCATAAAAGTTGGGGTCTTACAATTATTCCCCGACAACGACGCCAAAAGCTTGTTTGCCCAAATTGATATTGACAATTTCATGCAAGTATACACGATCAACAAGTAATAAAGAGTGTAAGTAAAGTATCGTTCCCATAAAGAATAAACTAATAATATTAATCAACTACTAATTTTATATCAATTTGGTTTTATTTAAATAATGAATTCTGGAATGTTGACTATTAACTAAAAATTACACTAAATATTTAATGCAGATTAATATCAAATTTAATGACTTAGATTATAACTTTCCCCAATGCCTCGTCTAAATCTATTAATTAACCATACCAAGTTGTTAACCAAGAAATTAAAGTTATTTATCAAATCTCTTTCGATGATTAGATAAAAATATCTATCCCAATTAATCCACTATATTTCTATGCGAAATAAGTTAGAATAGATTATTTCAACAAATTCTCATACAAGTTACATGTTGTAAGACCCCAACTTTTTATGAATATAAATTAATTTTTTTCTCTAATTATTATTTTAAATAATAAGGTGTGATTTGATATAGTGCTATAGTTATTGGTGATGTGTGCAAATTTTGCAAAGTAAACAAGTTGTCATAAAATATTCGTTTGGTCGAGGAATATTCTTTTTGTTGGGGAATATTCGCATGATGGCACAATCATTGGTGGGCCCTACAACGGAATTACTGTCGGATATAGAAAGTGATAGAAATAAAAATTTTATAAAAATAACGGTAAAACTTTTACCGTTAACTGTTGAAATACACGGTGATAAAAGTACGGTAATACGCGTGGTTGCACAGTAGCACACGGTATTGTACATTATCTTTGATTATTGATGCTTACATGAGAAGTCACTCAGTTTTATTCAATTATTACAACAATAGTCTACGCATAGTATATCATATTAATGACTCAATAATTGTCACAGTATCATCTGCACAATATTTTATATATTAAATCAATAAATGAGACTAAACAATTATTCATATTATTATTTGTATTATTGACAATGTCTAGAAAGTTCTTTCGGGTAAAGGGGTTAGGTTATTTAATTACGCGCTAATAAGGAAAAGTCCTTATCGGAAAGCCCTCTCTTTCTTATGAATGATCTGGTTGTTAATATTATGAGTTATAATATTAATGATGAATACTTATTGAAAGATTAAAAATGTGTTTATTGAAGATAAGCGATTTATGATAAATATTTATTTAATTTTTGATATAAATAAGGGGTTTGTCATGAAGTATTTGTTGTAAGTTAATCTTATTACATGGATCCCAACTTACTCATTTTTCAAAATCGCTGGTAGAAAGTTATCTTAGTTTTGTTTTATTATTATTATAATAGTAATAAAATAGATAATTTTTTATATAAAATAGAATACTTTTTATATTATATATAAAGTTATTAATTTTATTAGATTATAAATAAAATATATTATATTTTATATAAAATTTTTGTTTTATTAGAATATTTTATTGCACAGTAATAAATAGTAAAAATCAGATTTTTTTACCGAATTTCTGTGCCCATGAATTCCTTACTGTTCACCCGTGATTATTCTTAAATAGTGTCATTCCATTCTCCTATAAATAGGATACTCAGTTAAGAAATGAAAATCACACCAGAATTAGAGGATTCTTCTTCTATAATATTGTGCGTATTTCTTTCTAGTATAAGGATACTTTGAGTGTATCAAATAGTGCATGTCTTCTTCAAGAATATATCTGCTATACCAGTTATAATTACTCTCATTTTAAGGTAAAGGATATTATTTTCGTTCAATATTCGTAAGAAATATTATTTTCTTTCATACTTTATAGTATGTAAGTAATATTATTTCATTTCATATTCCTAAATATACACTTATTGTGATAAGTATTGCTTCTATACTCCCTAAAATTAGTAGAATATTCTTGAATTTTGCGCTTCATTTAGTATCGTTTCACTAAAATATTTTTCTGAACTTTCTTGTTAAATTTTAATCTTTTCATGTCGGGGTACTATTCACGGGGTACTATTCAAGATAAAATTGGTTTCTTTTCTGTCTAAATTATTTTTGATACATGAATATAATTCTTGAATTTTACTCCACAATTAATTATCATGTTGACAATTTGGACATTCTTAAACTCTGGATAAATTGAATTATAAATCTTTAATATTTATCCTTGATCTTACTTGATTGATTTCTGATATCATTGTCATCATCCTCATGTTTATATTGTGGTGAAAGTCATCTTTGGCCCGTAGTGCATAGATGGACTATTGATTTGTATGATTATGACTAGAAATTGTGTATTGGTATAATCATGACTTGTAATTTTACAGACAAATGATGTGGCGAAAGTCCTCTTTGGCTCGTAGTGCATAGATGGACAGTTGTTTGGCATGATCATGACCACTGATGATACTAACGAATATCCTTGGCACGTAGTGCATGGATAATTCGATGAAGTGAAATATTTATTGAATTTTGTTACAGAGATAAAATATTGATGTGACGCCCCCAAAATAGGTCCACACGACCCATTCTGAGTCGCCAAATACACGGTACAGAAAACAACTACAACTTCATTATTACAATTATCGTGCAAAATACGACAACACATATGCTGTGAGTTTAAATACAAATATTGTCTTCTATACAATATTCACACTCAAATAAGTCATCTTTACAATTATTGATACACTATTTTACAAAATAGTAAGGACTACTAAAACAACTGCCTTGAAATATCACTACACACCCTAACTAGTTCCCGCTATATTCTCGCCTCATGAGAAGAAAAATGGAACAAAAAGGGAAATGGTGAGCTCAACTAGCCTAGTAAAGAATATTATGACTAAGATAATGTAGAACTAATTATTCTTAGTCCTCAACAAGGAAAAATATGATAGAATACAATAGACAACAAGTTTTAGATCAAAAACTGTAGTGGAAACAAAAATTAATTAGAAGAGTTAAGTAGAGAATGTAGTCTACTATCTTCTATGATTTAAAAGTCTATCATCAATATTTTATCCCTGTAACATCAATTAATAAACATCTTGAATCAAATATTCATCTTTGCATTATGGGCCAAAGATATTCATTTGTATCACCAGTTCGTCATGTTCATCTCAACACCTGTCAATCTTTGCACTACAGGTCAAAGATATTCATTAGGTAATCATTCATCTTTGCACTATAGGGCAAAGATAATCATAAAGTATCACCATTTAAGACTGAGGATGATAAAAATATTTTAAAGAACGAATCCAGTGAGATAATAATCAATTGTGGAGCAAAATTCAAGAATAAAGTTTAAAACATAGATCCAATCAAAGATAGGAACCATAACAGACAACCTGGATACAGAAAAAAAACTCAAGGAATTTCTGATCATTTCAGGAATTATAGAAGCAATACTTACCGTAGTAAGTTTAGAGTTAGGAATCTGAAATGAACAATATACGAAACTGCAAATGGATTTTCAACTGCCATGCGGTAGTCCACGTAGACAGATCATTTCCATAATTTAATAACCATTAAATACGAAGGGTTATTCACCAGGCATGCGATAGTCCGCGTAGACAGGTTATTCTCACAAAATAATAAGGAATTGAATAACAAAAGGATTTCACCATGCATGCGGTAGTCCGTGTAGACAGGTTATTCCAACAGAATAATAAAGAATGAAATAATAAAAGGATTTCACCATGCATTTGGTAGTCCGCGTAGACCGGTTGTTCCAACAGAATAATAAAGAATGGAATAACAACCCTTATTAGTATTGAAAGAAAATAACTCTCTTCATGAATACGAAAGAAATAATACCCCTTACGAATACAACAAATAATATCCCTTACGAATATTAAACGAAGATAATATTCCTTACGGATACGAAAAGTAATATCGTAAGTGAATATGAAATAAATAATACCCCTTACGAATACAAAAAATAATAACCCTTACGAATATTGAACGAAGATAATATTCCTTACGAATATGAAAAATAATATCGTAAGCGAATATGAAATAAATAATACCCCTTACGAATACAACCAAAAATATCCCTTACGAATATTGAACGAAGATAATATTCCTTACGAATACGAAAAATAATATCGTAAGCGAATATGAAATAAGTAATACCCCTTACGAATACAACCAAAAATATCCCTTACGAATATTGAACGAAGATAATATTCCTTAAGAATACGAAAAATAATATCGTAAACGAATATGAAATAAATAATACCCCTTACCTTAGTAGAAGATTGAATACTGAAGTAGGGTAGTAGCAAAATACTCCTCTTCTTTCTCAATATAGTTTCTCTCTCTAGAGTTTTAGTGAATTTGTAAGAAATAATGAAGGAATGAGCTTCTATTTATAGGGAAAAGGACTGAATAGTAACTAATTCATGAACGACCCAGATTAATTTACTTTCAAATGGATGGTCCATATTGATTTACTATTAAAACTTAAAGTAATGGTCCATACTGATTTACTTTAAACCAGCGATCCATATTGATTTACTATTATAACTTTCCACCAGTGGTCCATATTGATTTACTATTATATCTTTAACCAACGATCCATATTGATTTACTATTATAACTTCAACCAACGGTCTGAAAAATTAGCACATCTTCTCATGGAATAATAAGTCAAACTTATAACAAATTACTCAAAACAAACCCCTCTATTTATATCAAAAATTGAACAAATATTTACCACAATTCACTTATCTTTAATCAACACATTTTTAATTTTTCAACAATTATTCATTATTAATATTATAACTCACAATATTTAACAACCAGATCATTCCCATTAAAGAGAGGGTTTTTCGATAAAGATTTCTCCATATTGGTATGCAATTAGGTGACCAAACCCCTTTCCTCGACAGAACTTTATAGACATCGTCAATAATGCAAATAATAATAATATGAATAACATTGTTGTCTCAATTATTGATTTAACAATATAAAATATTATGCAGATGATACTATGACAATAATTGAATCAAATAACATGAGATACTATGCAGCAATTACTATAGCAATAATTGAGTATAATTGAGTAACTTCTCACGTAAGCATCAATAATCAATACCGTGTGCTACTATGCAATCACGTGTATTACTGTTCTTTTACCACTGGGTATTTCTACAGTTGAACGGTAAAAATTTGGTCAGAAAAAGAAACCAATTTTATCGTGAATATTACTCCGTGAATAATAACTCATGAATAGTAACTCGTGAATAGTAACTTATGAATAGTAACTTATGAATAGTAACCCATGAATAGTAACCCTGACATTAAAAGGTAAAAATTTCATAAGAAAGTTTAAACCAATATTATTTCTGTCATTTTATAACTCCGACAATACTTCTGTTGTGGGGTCCACAAATGGATGTGTCGTCGTACGAATATTTCCCGATAAAAAGAATATTCCCCGACACAACAAATATTTTATATCAACTTGCTTACTTTGCAAATTTGTAAACATTACCCTCAACTATAACATTATATCAAATCCATACCATAATATTCTAAAATAATAATTAGAGGAAATTCCATTTTATTTAAAAATTTCGGAGTCTTACAATTGATGATGAACTTTTAAATCATAGAAGATAGTAGACATCATACTCTACTTGACTATTCTAATGGATTGCTTGTTCTGCTGCAGTTGTTGATCTAAACTTGTTGTCTATTGTATTCTATTAGTTTTTACACTGTTGAGGACTAAGGATAATTTATTCTACATTATCTTAGTCATAATATTCTTTACTGGGCTAGTTGAGCTCATCCTTTTCTTTCATTGTTCTCTTCAGGAAATTAGAATATAGTTGGGACTAGTCGGGGAATGAAGTGATGGTCCAAGCTGGTGGCTATAGTAGTCCTTACTATTCTATAAAATAGTGTGACAATAATTATAATGAGGACTTAGTTTGAGTTTGGACATTGTCTACGAGATAATATTTGTGTTAAAACTCATAATTTATGTTTTATCGTATTTTGCACGACAGTTTAATAGTTGTATAAATGAAGTTTGTATTTAAATTATGTACCATATATTTGGCAACTCAAAATGGGTTGTGTAGACCTATTTTGGGGGCGCCACACATGTCGTTTATAGGTATATTCCTATCATATTCACAAATCACACTATTCACTCCTAGGAAGAATAGTCACAACACATCACATGTTATCATATTCATATCTTAACCCTAGATTCTATTTTCCAATATCATCTAGAACGTCAAATTTATTGTTGGCTAAACAATTATATCGTGAAGTACAAAATATTATAAACAATTTGCATATGATCAATAATAATCAATATAAGAGTAATTTAATTCACACTAGTCATTGGTTTCCATTGCAATCTTAAAAAGAATTTAGTTCATAACGTTAGAAGAAAACAACATCATAATATCCATAAGCATCCTTGAATCACAAAAACCAAAAGAAAAGAGAGAGAGAATAAATATGTAAAACAACTTTAATTCCAACTCTCCGCCTTTAATCCTCGTTCTTTTTCGTGTTATCTTCCACGATCTCCCAAAAAAATCTGGAGTTAATTTATGTTATATATCAATATATTGTTGTCCTTTTTTCCACTATTGTGATGCACCCAGAATACGTCCATACAACCCACTCTGAGTTGCTAGATACACACTATAAAATTCAAATACAAACTTTATTTATGCAATTGTTAAACTGTCGTGCAAAATACGACAACACATAAGCTGTGAGTTTCACTAGAAATAACAGTACTCACACTCCAAACCAATGATAATCTACATAAAGGTACAGTTGATAACTGTTTTAGGAATTAAAATATTTGGAAAATGCTCAAGGAATCCTTCATACATGGAGACCATGCATCTAAGTTATAATAAATATCGTAGGGCTTGAGCATTAACCTTGGTTGACCAAATAGACCCCAAAGAAGAACAAGAAGATTACTATCCTGTTCATTCCAATGGTGTGTATTTTTGATGCTTTCAAAGTCGAGTTCTCATCACCCTAATTGTTGTTCACCAAAATCAATTATTAAGTTACGTATAAAATACAACACACACATCTTAAGTCCTTAATATAATTATATATTTTCATTCTGTTTTATAATGTATTAAAAATCTTCAACAGTCTTAGACCATCACACTATTCCCCTGTTATCCCCGCTCGACCTAGCTACACTCTTACTACCTGAAAGGAATTGTGAAGCAAAAGGGTGAGCTTAACTAGCCCAATAAAGAACATTATAACTAAGATAATATAGAATAAATTATCCTTAGTCCTTAACAGGGAAAAATCTGATAGGATACAATAGACAACAAGTTTTAGATCAATAACTGCAGCGGAACAACAATCTATTAGAAGAGTCAAGTAGAACATAATGTTTACTATATCTTCCAAATTAAAAGTCCGTCATTAATATTTCATCCTTTTAATACCCATCAACAGTTCTTTGTCGTACCCAAGAAAAAGAGAACTTTCATCACCTGTCTTTACCTGAACCACCAAAGATTATAGTTAAATTCATAATTCATGTTTATAATCATGTAAAACAACAGTTTCTCCTTGCCATAAAGGCTTAATAGAACGTTCACTCAATATCCTTACCCTATAGGCTAAAGATATTCAAATGCAATAACAATGATCATACCAATCTATTGTCTATCTTTGCACCATGGGCCAAAGATATTCAACCATAAAACTAATGGTCATGATCATGTTAATCAATTGTCTGTTAGTGCACTACGGCCAAAGACATTCAACTGTAAAACCAATGATCATGCCAAACAATAATCTATCTTTGCACTATAGGCCATTTGTATCATCAGTGGTCATGATCATGTCAAACACCTGTCCATATTTGCACTATGGGCCAAAGATATCAATCAAAAGTTCATCTTTGCATTACGGGCCAAAAACATACAACTATAAATCCAAAAATCAGCAGTCCATCTTTGTACTACAGGCCAAAGACATACAACTATAAAACCAATAATCAATAGTCCATCGTTGCACTACGGGCCAAAGAGGACTTTCACCACATCAATTGTCTGTAACATTACAGGTCATGATTATACTAGTACACAATTCCTGGTCATAATCATACCAATCAACAGTCCATCTATGTAGTACGGGCCAAATATGACTTTTACCACATCATTTGTCTGTAACATTACATGTCATGATTATACCAATATACAATTCTTGCTCATAATCATACCAATCAACAGTCCATCTATGCACTACGGGCCAAAGATGACTTTCATCACAATATAAACATAAGAATGATGACAATGATATAAAGAATCACTCAAGTGAGATCAAGGATAAACATTAGAGATTTATAATTTGGTTTATCCAGAGTTCAAGAATATCCAAATTATCAACATGATAATTTATTTGTGGAGTAAAATTCAAGAATGATATTCATGTATAAATAATAATTTGGACAGAAAAGAAATCACTTTTGTCGTGAATAGTACCTCGTGAATAGTACCAGAATGAATAGTACTAAATGAATAGTACTCCATCATGCAAAGTACCCCAAATAAATATTACCCAAAGTGAATAGTAACAAATGAATAGTAACCCGTTATGCAAAGTACCCTGAATCCCCGAGTGAATAATACTCGAGTGAATAGTAACCCGTGAATAGTACCCCAAGTGAAAAATATTTTAATAAGAAAGTTCAGACCAATATTAAAATGAAATGATACTAGATGAAGTGCAAAACTCAAGAATATTCTACTAATTTTAGGGATTATAGAATCAATACTTACCATAGTAAGTTTAGATTTAAGAATATAAAAAGAAATTATATACGAAACTGCAAATGAATTTTCACCCGTCATGCGGTAATTCGCGTAGACAGATATTTTCAATAAATAAAGAATGAGTACGAAGGGTTATTCACCATGCATGCAGTAACCAGCTTAGACAGGTTATTCCCACATATTACATAATGAATACGAAAAATAATATCCCTTACGAATACGAAAGAAATAATACCCCTTACCATACAAAAATAACATCTCTTACGAATACAAAAGAAATAACACCCCTTATCATACAAAATAAAACATCCCTTACCTTAGTAGAAGATTGGATACTGCAATAGTGAAGTAGCAGAATACTCTTCTTCTTTCTCTCTATAGTTTCTCTCTCTGTAGTTTCTCTTGTGAGTCTTAGTGAATTAGTGAGAATGAAAGAAGAAATAATCTTCTATTTATAGGAGAATGGACTAAATAGTAACTGATTCACGGATGGTCCAGATTGATTTACTATTAAAGCGGACGGTCCATATTTATTTACTATTAAAACAACAATCAGTGGTCCAGATTGATTTACTATTAAAACCACCACCGAAGGTCCATATTGATTTACTATTAAAACCACCATTGACAGTCCATATTGATTTACTATTAAAATCACCACCGACGATCCAGATTGATTTAATATTAAAACCACCATCGACGGTCCAGATTGATTTACTATTAAAACCACCACCGACGATCCAGATTGATTTACTATTAAAACCACCACCGATGGTCCATAAATTTATACATCTCTCTATGGAATAATAAATCAACTTACAACAAACGCCTCATAACAAACCTGTGACGCTGCGACGCCTCCAAATTTGGGTGTCTTCCAACCCGAGAGATGGTGCTACACGATACTACCATTCATACATTTATTCAATTAAAAAGTCTCAAAAGAACTAATATATCTTCTATATATTCAAAATAATATTACATTTCCCAGGTTCTTTGTAACCCATTCGTTTGTTCTTGTCATAATATCAAATATATTACAATTGTTCACCTATACTATTACATAAGTAATCTAAGGGTTCATCTTCGCCTTGCCATTATCCTTGTCGGAGCCTTCGGTCTATTCGATCTTAGCTGTGTTCATATGGTTCAAGTAAGAGTGAGCATGACTAGCTCAACAAGTACTACAATTCTAATAAAAAACATGCTTGAAACATAGAACTCATATATCTTCAGTAACTGAACAATAGTTATGAAGTACTATTGATAATTCAAAATAGCACTTCTTTTCATTCAAAATGTTTTACAACTACAATATTCAGTGGAATATCAATTATGGCTCAAGATTATGAGTAGTTCATAATTTCTTTTGAAAAGGACAACCCGACACTAAGTCCGTAAGTCCGTCATAGCTTACGAGCACTTCTGGGTGATCATCCCATAGTAATCTATGTTGATCAACACAACATTCATTAAACGTGTATACATTTAATTTGTGGCAACCTCACGTGTCTGTCGTTAAACGACAAAAACATTTTAGCATACTTGGTCTTCGATTGAAAACCATACCAATATAACTCGATAAACGTTAATCATGTTTAACATAATCATAATATAAGTCTAGCCAAAAGAATTGGCTTAGACTTCATAGTTATAAAACTTCATATGAAAGAATACATGAATTACACAGCTTGTCCAGACTGAACTGGAACAAGGGTTAGAATACTTGCCTTCAACGTCTGCTTACTGATTATCACACGTACACTTTAGGTCTCTAAGTTTCTACAATACATGATCATATAACATACCACATTAGGTCTTATATAATCAAGTAAGTATATTATTATATCTTACCCTTCATCTCAATCTAAATTCTGACTTAGATATGTTATTATGGTTTCTGGCTTTTAATTACGTCATTCACATTACGTTCACATTCAATTGATTATTAACCTTTATTCATCATACATTAAGTGTCTAACAATTTCTTAACAATGTTATATTAACACCTTAGTTCATTACTATTGAGTTATCTTTCATTCTATACTTGTAAACATTCTTGTTTGTCAAAACTCTGGGACTGGCGCCACGGGGCCACACATAGCTCTCCTTCTCGCGCCACGGCGCGAGTTTGCAGTAGGCAATGACACTATGCCTGACGCTGCAGTGCCACCATTTGGCCTTGGGTTGGCGCCGCGGCGCCAACTCTGTGCCTTAGAAAATTTTTGCAGATTTTAAATTTTGTGAACTTTCCGGATGCATAACTTCTTCGTTATAAGTCCGAATTGGCTCGTTCAAAAGCCTACGGTTCACAAATTACATACTCTATGCTTTCATGCAGGAATTTTATCTATTTAACTTCATTTACTAAAATTTCACCTATTAGTTCATTTTAACGAACACGATAAACGTTCATGAACGTTCAATGCTTGTTTCTTCGTTCTAAGTCAGAATCCGGTCATTTTTGAGTTTGCAACTCTATAATACCAAATATGACTTATCTCCATCGAAAACCAACGTTTCCGACTTCAAACACAAATACGACTTTCATTCCGAGAATTTCACGAATTCGACGATTATCGTCCAATCGTGTGAATTCCGACAAAACCTCATTACTAATTATTCAAAATGGATTTTAATCTTCAAATGAACATTACAAGTTACTTATTATACCAATTTATTAACAAAGTAGGTTTTAACTTATTCTCATAAGTCAATAACTTATTTAACTTATGAACTATAATTCCTCATGCTTATGACTTACTATGAACTTAAGACCATCAATTAATGTTCTCATACTATATTTAACATACCAACATTGTAACGCCCCAAAAATAGGCGTACATCACCTATTCTGAGTCGCCAAATACATGGTACAGAATACAAATACAATCTTTAATATACAACAAGAAAGTTATGAGTTTTAATACAAATATTGTCTTCGAGACAATATCCACTGTCAGAATAAGTCCTCATTATATTTATTGTCACACTATTTAACAGAATAGTGAGGACTACTAATACTATCATCTGGACCATCACTCCATTCCTCGACTAGTCCCAGCTACGTTCTCATTTCCTAAAGAGAACAGTGAAGGAAAGGGTGAGCTCAACTAGCCCAGTAATAAATATTATGACTAAGATAATGCATAATAAATTATCATTAGTCTTCAACAATGTTAAACTGATAAAATACAATAGACATCAAGTTTAACTGCAGCAAAACAAGCAATCCATTAAAAGAGTCACGTAGAGAATAAAATCTACTATCTTTTATGATTTAAAAAGGTTTTTCATCACTTTTATCACTGAAACTCAGCTTAATAAATAATCTACATCATCCTTGCACTACAGCCAAGGATATTCATTAGTACCACGACCACAAATTATCCATGCACTACGGGCCAAGGATATTCGTGTATTCATAAACGGTCCTGATCATGCCATAAAATAATTCATTTTTGTTCCCTTGGTCGAATAGAATTCATAGCCATAATCATACCAAAAACTGTCCATCAATGCACTACGGGCCAATGAGGACATTTTCCACATCATTTGTAACATTACGGTCATGATTATACCGAATAATCTCTGGTCATAATCATACCAAGTCCATCTATGCACTACAGGCCACATATGACTTTCAACATAATATAAACATGAGGATGATGACAATGATATAAGAATTCAATAAAACAAGATCAAGAATTAATTTATCTATGAACTAATAATGTCCAAATTGTCAACATGATACTTCTTTGTAGAGTAAAATTCAAGAATGCTCAGAAGAATATTTCCATGAGAAGATAATGGATGAAGCGCAAATATCAAGGATATTCCACTAATTTCATGGAGTATAGAAGTCAAAACTTTAACCAACTGAGTATAATAAAGAATGAAATAACAAAAGAAATCACCATACATGTGGTACTTTGCATAGACAGGTTATTCCAATAGAATAATAAATAATGGAAACAGGTCAGGCGTAATACGTACATGATATTCCAACAGAATAATAAAGAATGGAATAACAACAGAAATTACCATGCATGCGGTACTTCGTATAGACAGGTTATTCCAACAGATTAATAAATACCGGAATCAGGTTCTGCGTAAAACGCACAGACAAGATATTCCAACATAATAATAAAGACGAAACCAGGTCCAGCGTAAAACGCATAGACAAGATATTCCAACAGAATAATAAAGAAAGGAATAACAACAGAAATCACCAAGTATAGGGTAGACCGCGTATACATGTTATTCCAACAGAATAATAAAGAATGGAATAACAACAGAAATCACCAAGTATAGGGTAGACCGCGTATAGATGTTATTCCAATAGAATAATAAAGAATGGAATAACAGAAGTTCTCTTCATGAATATAAAAAAAATAATACCCCTTACCTTATAAAGAAGAGTACTCTGACGGTAGGGCGGTAATATACTTGAAGAAACTTGTACTACGCTCAAAGCTTTCTTAAACTCTAAATAAATACAGTCAAGATTATAGAAGAATAATTCTCTCTACAGTTTCTCTCTCTAGAGTTTCAGTGAATTCGTAAGAAATAATGAAGGAATGAGCTTCTATTTATAGAAGAATGGACTGAATAATTACCAATCCATGAACGGTCCAGATCAATTTACTTTAAACGGACGATCCAGATTGGTTTACAATAAAATATAATATATTTTATTTATAATCTAATAAAACGGATAACTTTTAAAAGATTTTACTATGCAAACACTATGCAAGCACTATGCAAATATTATGCATAATAAAATAAAATATAATCTAATTATTGTCTAATAAAATATATAACTTTATAAAAGTATTCTGTTTTATATAAAAAGATTTTACTATTAGCCTAATAAAACGAATAACTTTATAAAAGTATTCTGTTTTATATAAAAAGTTTTTCTGTTTTATTTCATTAATAATACTAATAAAACGAAACTTATATAATATATATATATATATATATATATATATATATATATATATATATATAACAATCAACAATAATTGAATCAAATAACGTGAGATACTATACAGCAACTACTGTAGCAATAATTGAACAAAACTGAGTGACTTCTCACATAAGCATCAATAATCAATACTATATGCTACTATGTAATCACACGTATTACTGTACTTTTACTACCGAGTAGTTCAACAGTATTAACGAAAAAACTTCCGCCGTTATTTTCATAAAAATATTTTTGTCGTTTTCTCAATCCGACAATAATTCTGTTGTGGGGTCCACCAATGATTGTACCGTCGTATGAATATTCCTCGACACAAAGAATATTCCCTGACCAATTGAATAATATAACAACTTGCATACTTTGCAAAATTTATAAATATTACCCTACAACTATAACATTATATTAAATCCATACCATAATATTCAAAAAAAATTTTTTTTTGAGAAATTTAAATCTTTATTCGTAAAATTTGGGATTTTACAAATATCATATGACAAACATATGATAAGTTCTTCACAAGCTTATCAACTCTTTAGAGTTCAAGTTGCTTATTCATCTTATTCGGCTTAAGTTCATTCATTAATAACATATTACATTTTATTATTATACACTTCCACTTCTCTATCAATCCTATCATAGAAGAGGTAAAGATAATAGATATGAGTCTTACCCTTAAAGACTATTACTTCACTTCACTTTGGAAAATCTAGCAAAGGTTGAAGTGACTTATAAGTGCTTATATGGCTTATTCTCTCTACCAAATAAGTTACTTATCTTGAGAGGAAATTGTTAGATGAAATGAAACAACCAATAAATGAAAAATCAAGCTTGGTATTTATAGGCTATTCAAAGTGAGGGTATTATGGACATTAAGCCATCCCACCTCCTTTAATCCACCTCCTTTAATCCACATCCTCAACTAACCTCATCAACCACCACCTCCTTACTATTCCTTTCTTGTCTAGCACAACACTTGCTCATCACACAATTTGTTTGCCCATCAAGTCTACCCACTTTACACTTGGATTACTCCATGGATCATGTCCAATTCACATTGGGCTTGCTAATTAATCTAGCAAATTTCTTGTTGGGCTTATACTACAATAGATTGAACTTATGATTTATCAAACATTTGGACTTGAGTATCACATTCTATTGAACTTCTATCATTAACTAATAATCCTACTAGTTCATTACCTTAAATTAAACAACTTAACATATATACCTCACGTATAATTCTCGTATGCTAGCTCATATATTTATTCGTAGTATACGTTATTTCATTCTCCATACACAATAGTATAATATGTCATATTATACTTACGCTCATTACCTCGTATAATGCATATGCATCATACGACTACAACTCTCTTTCCTTAATGCTTAATAAACCTAACGTTCCCAAATTAAGTCCGCATGCGAAATATTATGTTTTCCATACTTAGATTATTATTACATAATCCATCTTACCTCGATATTATAACATTATGTATTTCTCGAAAGTTCAAAAATAATTCCCGAGCAGAAATGCGTGAATGAAAAATTTCTCGAAAAGCTTTTATTTTAGTCTTGGAAATTCAAACACTTTAATTCTATCACGTAGACAAAATACTATGACATTCCAACATATCTAGGTCATAGAATGACCTTCAATTAGCTTACTCTCATAAATAATCAATTAATTTCATTTAATCCACATAATCAAATAAGAATTTAATTCTCATAAAATTCAAATTTTTCTGGGGCGTTACACTCTTCCCCCCTTTATAAGGATTCTGTCCCAGAATCACGCTAATAATACATACACCATTGAGGAAACATTTTCCTTTATTTTAATTTGAAGTTCCCACAATGCTTCTTTGACATTGTGGTTCTTTCATTTCACCTTCAATGAAGGTGTTATCTTATTTTTAATGACTTGTCACTTCCTATCAATAATTTGAGTTGGAAGTTTAAATATTTATTGACACATTATGTTATTACCCTTTCATTAGTTTAGAATTATTTGGAACTCAAATTCCTCCTTCAAAACAAGATTATACTTGATATTCTCTTCATCATGCATCTTCTTCTTCATTCGCGTACATTCCTCATTACCTAGTTGTAGTTACTTAACTCGTTCAAGTATCGTGGATTGAGTCTACAACGTGAATAACATTTCTACCACTTCATTCCACAATTTAACCTCTAACTCCTGTTTTCGCCATTTTCGTTATTAACTCATTCTGAGTTGTTAACATCGATAGCTTTTCCCTACCCTTCCTACTTAACGCGTCGGCTTCTATGTTAACTTTCCCAGATTGATATAACATATCAACGTTGAAATCTCTTATCCATTCTAATTACCTTCTCTACCTCATATTCAACTCCTTTTTATGTGAAGATATATTTCAGACTCCTAGAGTCCGGGTATATTTCACACTTCTCACCGTATAAATACTATCTTCAAATTTTTAATTTAAAAACTACAGCTGCCAATTATAGATCATATGTAGGATAGACCTTTCATAATCCATCTTACATCGATATTATAACGTTACTTATTTCTGGGAAGTTCAAAAATAATTCCCAAGTAGAAATGCGTGAATAGTGTTTTTCAAAAAAATTCTCGAAAAGCTTTTATTTTCGTCTTGAAAATTCAAACACTTTAATTCTATCACAGTAGCCAAAATACTATGACATTCAAACATATCTAGGTCATAGAACGACCTTCAATTAGCTTACTCTCATAAATAATCAATTAATTTCATTTAATCCACATAATCAAATAAAAATTTAATTCGAATTTTTCTGGGGCATTACAGATGCCCCCAAAATAGGTCCACACAACCCATTCTGAGTTGCCAAATATATGGTACAAAAAGCAAATACAAACTTAATTAATACAACTGTCGTGCAAATTACGACAACACATATGTTGTGACTTTTAATACAAATATTATCTTATAGACAATATCCAAACTCAAATAAAGTCCTCATTACAATTATTGATACACTATTTTAAAAAATAGTGAGGACTGCTATAATAACTGTCTTGAATCATCACTCCATACCCTGACTAGTCTCAGCTATATTCTCGCCTCCTGAGAAAAATAATGGAACAAAACGGAAAACGGTGAGCTCAACTAGCCCAGTAAAGAATATTATGACTAAGATAATGTAGAACAAATTATCCTTAGTCTTCAACAAGGAAAAAATTGATTGAATACAATAGACGACAAGTTTTAGATCAACAACTACAGTGGAAACAACAATCCATTAGAATAGTTAAGTAGAGCATGATGTCTACTATCATCCATGATTTAAAAGTCCATCATCAATATTTTATCCATGTAACATCAATCAATAATTATTTCTAATCAATGAATTATATATGCACTACGGGCCAAAGATAATCGTTTTTATCACCAGTGGTCATGATCATGCTAAACACCTATTCATCTTTACATTAAGAGCCAAAGATATCAATCAATAGTTCATCTTTGCACTAAGGGCCAAAGATATTCATCAATTAACAGTTCATCTTTGTACTATAGGCCAAAGATACCTTTCAACATATTTTAAGTTTGAGAATTATGATAATGACATAAAGAATGAATGAAGTAAGATCATAACATGGATTCAACTTCAAGAATAAGATTCATAAAACATAACTTGGACAAAGAAAAAAAATTAAATTCCGTTGTGAACAGTACTCCTGAATAGTATCACATGAATAGTGTCGATGAACAGTATCGTATGAATAGTACTTAGACATTAAAAGATTAAAATTTAATAAGAAATTTCAGACCAATATTCTAGTGAAATAGTATTAGATGAAGCGCAATCCTTAAGAAATTTTTAATCATTTCAGAAATTATAGAGGCAATACTGATGAGTGGGATTTATACCTGCGAATCAGATCCTTTGTAGCTTAAGTTGTTGCCTGTTTTCAGTTATTTAGTTAGATTTTATTTATATTTTGGTGTTATTATGTCTAAATTCTATGATGCAAGGCTTTACAAACCTTTCCCAGCTTCCAGGGGCATAATGGGCATTTTTGTTGTATTGGCACTGCAGCGCTAGAGACACACTAAGAGTCTGCGCCGCAACGCCATAGCAAGTTGGAACATACTGGAAATCGACGCCGCAGCGCCAGAGATACACTAAGACTCCGCGCCTCAACGCCATACTTGGCGCCCCAGAGCCATACTCGGCGCCCCAATGCCATGCCCCTGATGTCATCCTCGCGCCACAGCGCCGAGGCCTTTTCATGAAGTTGCGCCGTAGCGCGACCTCCGGTCATTTTAAGCCTATGTGGTGCCGCAGCGCCACTTGCTAGTTCATTGCTCATGCCGTAAAGGGCTTTAAATGACTTAAAGATAGAGGAGATTAAACACTTATTAATTATTTTTAGCTGCCTGCGATAGAAAAACCAGACAGTTAGCGTAGATTAGAGATAGTTATTACAATTTTAAATTTTTAAAGAGAAAGAAGTTGTGTTTAAAGGAGAAAGAGTTATTGCATCTGACGGAAACTCAGTAGCTACACAGTAAATAGAGGATTTGGAGGTAGAACACTTCAAAATAGGGGTTTTCTTATTCCAAATCATCCATTTATTTGTGTATTACTGAAAATATGGAATATATTGAAAATGTGATTTAGTACCATAGATATGAACTAATTCCATTTTTAGGATTGTAATGTAACCTTTGTTTAGCTTAATTAACTTTCTCTCCTATTTTATATAATGAATCATTTTGGAATGGGTTGTTGTGTTTTTTACTTAATGACTAATTACTTGATAGAGAAATTGGTAGTGATAATAATGGAAATTAACAAATGGATGTTATTATCTATCTTTAAATACAATAACACCTGTTATGACCATGCCAATGGAATGTGTACATAAACTGCTAATAGGATAAACATATCTCTATTTGCCTTGTGTAGCCTTGATACATAGCTTAATGACCTTGGCATAGTTATTTTCACAAATAGACATATTGTGATTTATCTGGCTAGTGATGTGCATTTGATCTTCGACAGAAGCTTATGCGTATTTACTGTTCTCGGCTGACCATTCTTTGATTCATTTGTAATGTGGAGAATTAGGAGATTAGGCGACACATTAGGGGAATTATAATCCTATCATGACTTCCTAGCACAACTACTTCTCTTATTCGTACAGTTTTAATCACATAGCTTAATCAACCATCTTATTTCACTTGTTTAGATAAGATAGTAAAGACTTTACCTTAGTATTTGTTTATCTCTTAAGACTTTGTCCTCGTGGGTTCAACACTCAACTTATCATATATTACTTGTGGACCGCGTATGCTTGCGCGCGATTTAGAAATAGCAAAATCGGCCAACAAGTTTTTGGCGCCGTTGTCGGAAACTTAGTATTATTTGTTATTCAATATTAACACTAAGTCATTATAATCTTAATTTAAACTGATTCTGTAAGACCCCAACTTTTATGAATAAAGATGATTTTTCTATAATTGTCATTTTTGAATATTATAGAATGAATTTGTTATAATGTTATAGTTATGGGTAGTATTTATAAATTCTGCAAAGTATACAAGTTGTTATATTATATTCGATTGGTCGGAGAATATTCATTTTAGCAGGGAATATTCGTACAACGCCGCAATTATTAGTGGACCCCACAACAGAATTATTGTTGGATTGAGAAAATGACAAAAATATATTTATGAAAATAACGGCGAAAGTTTTACCGTTAATACTGTTGAACTACTCGGTAGTAAAAGTACAGTAATACGCGTAGTTGCATAGTTGCACACGGTATTGATTATTGATGCTTACGTGAGAAGTCACTCAGTTATACTCAATTATTGCTACAGTAATTGCTGCATCATATCTCTCATATTATTAATTCGATTATTGTCACAGTATCATCTGCATAATATGTTATTTTATTAAATCAATAATTGAGACGGTAAAGTTATTCATATTATTAAATTGCAATATTTACAATGTCTAGAAGTTCTGTCAAGGAGAGGTTTGATCACCTAATTGCGCGCCAATAGGGAGAAATCCTTATTGGAAAGCCCCCTCTTTCCTGGAAATGACCTAGTTGATAAATATTGAGAGTTATAATATTAATGATGAATGTTATTAGAATTGAAGTTGTGCTCGGAGTTGAATTTGGAGACGTGGACGTGATATTTGAGTCCGAAACGATGAAATTAGTAAAAATAGACTATAAACACAAAATTTTCCAGATTTTACTATTTGGTCAAAAAGTCAACAGTTGACTTTTTCAGGAAAAGTCAAACTTTGAAATTTCAGAATTTATATTTTTGATAAAAATAGTTTCGTTGTGTTGAAATTATTTGTGTTAGTAAAAACTGACATGTATTTCGATAATAATTGATGTCTGGAGGTTATATTGATCAATCAGGTATTTAACCGGACAAATGAGCAATTGATTGCTATTATTTCACATGATTATAACTATTTGTTCACATGTGTATACTATTGTTTCACATTCTTGTTACTATTAGGGGAGTTGGTGCAAGATTGATAATACTTGCATGACTAAGTTAAAAATGGAGGTATAGATGGAGGTACTATACTGTAATTCATATTTTCGCATGTCTAGAACTGTTGATTCACATTATTACTATTGAACCACATTATTTACTATTAGGGGAGGTGGTGCAAGTTTGATAATACTTGTATGACTAAATTAAAAATAAAGAAAAAGTTGGAGGTATTCTACTATAATTTTTCGAGCCCAAAACGTGCAATTATTGAAACTATATTTTTCTATAAATAGAAGCTCATTCTTCCTTCATTTCTCACCAATTCACTAAAGCTATAGAGACAATTATTATAGAGAGAAATTGTAGAGAGAAAATCTGTAGAAGAAGAGAAGCCTGCTACCTCACTACTCCTATATCCAGTTTCTTTCAAAGGTAAGGGGTATTATTTCTTTCTTTCATCTTCATGAAGAGAACTTCTGTTATTTCATTCTTTATTATTATTTTAGAATAACCTGGTTATGCGTAGTACCTGCATACATAGTGAAATTCTTCTGTTATTCCATTCTTTATTATTCTGTTGGAACATCCTGTCTGTGCTTTACGTCGGACCTGGTTCCGTCTTTAATATTCTGTTGGAATATCCTATCTGTGCATTTTACGCCGGACCTGGTTCCGTCTTTATTATTCTGTTGGAATATCCTATCTGTGCGTTTTACGCCGGACCTGGTTCCGTTTTTATTATTCTGTTGGAATAACCTGCCTGTGCGGTCTACCACAGGCTAGGTGATTTCTTTTATTATTCTATTCCTTATTATACTCAGTTGGTTAAAGTTTTGACTTCTATACTCCATGAAAATAGTAGAATATCCTTGATATTTGTGCTTCATCCAGTATCTTTTCATGGAAATATTCTTCTGAGTATTCTTGAATTTTACTCTACAAAGAAGTATCATGTTGACAATTTGGACATTATTAGTTCCTGGAAAAATTAATTCTTGAACTTGTTTTATTGAATTCTTATATCATTGTCATCATCCTCATGTTTATATTTTTTTTGAAAGTCATCTATGGCCTGTAGTGCATAGATGGACTTGTTATGATTATGACCAGGGATTATTCGGTATAATCATGACCGTAATGTTATAAATGATGTGATAAAAGTCCTCATTGGCCCGTAGTGCATTGATGGACAGTTGTTGGCATGATCATGACCATTGATGAATACACGAATATACTTGGCCCGTAGTGCATGGATAATTGTGGTACGTGATACTAAAGAATATCCTTGGCCGTAGTGTAGGGGTGATTCGATGATGTGGATTATTTATTAAGCTGAGTCCCAGCGATAAAAGTGATGAAAAACCTTTTAAAACATAAAAGATAGTAGATTTTATTCTCTACTTGACTCTTTTAATGGATTGCTTCTTCCGCTGCAGTTAAACTTGATGTCTATTTAATCAGTTTAACATTATTGAAGACTAATGATAATTTATTCTGCATTATCTTAGTCATAATATTTCTTACTGGGCTTGTTGAGCTCACCCTTTTGATTTCATTGTTTTCTTTAGTAAATGAGAACGTAGCGGGGACTAGTCGGGGAACGGAGTGAAGGTCTAGAGGATAGCATTAGTAGTCCTCACTATTCTATTAAATAGTGTGACAATAAATGTAACTGAGGACTTAATTCTGAGAGTAGATATTGTCTAGAAGACAATATTTGTATTAAAACTCACAGCTCTTTTGTTGTATATTAAAGATTGTATTTGTATTCTGTACCATGTATTTGGCGACTCAGGATAGGTGATGTATACCTATTTTGGGGGCGTCACATATTATTCTATTTAACTCTCTTTTCAGGTAGTCTTCATTGTTTATGCCACCTCGTAAGGGTCGAAATATAATACCTCTCGGTCCCAAGGTTGATATAAAATACAGACAATTGCGGAGAGAAAAATCAAAGGACATACCTACTCCTATCAAAATGGCTGTGGAACTTCAGAAATCTTTAAGGGAGTATGCTATGCCTCATATCGACGATCTCCAGGCGAGCATTCTCAAGCCTCGCCATCCAAGCTAATAATTTCAAGATCAAGTCGGGCACCATTCAAATGTGCACCAATATTCAATTTGGGGGGCTACCGAATGATGATCCCAATGATCACTTAATAAATTTTATGGAGATATGTGATACATTTAAATGCAATGGAGTGTCTGACGATGCCACCAGACTCCGGTTGTTTCCATTCACCTTAAGGGACAAAGCCAAGAGCTGGCTACATTCATTACCGTCAGGCTCCATCACCACATTGGCTGACTTAGCATAGAAGTTCGTGGCGAATTTTTTCCCGCCCGCCAAAATAGCCAGGCTCAGGCATGATATCACTTCTTTTGTCCAGTTCAAATCAGAATCCTTGTACGACTCGTGGTCGCGATTCAAGGATCTGTTGAGAAAATGCCCTCACCGTGGATAGCCAGAATGGCTTCCTATCAGACCTTTTATAATGGTATATCTGGATCAACTCGTTCAAGTATTGATGCCACCTCTGGAGGGGACCTTCATGGCTAAACATCACACAGCAGAGTATGAACAAGTGGAAACAATGGCGGCCAATAATTATCAATGGTTGAATGATAGGCAAGCCCCCAGAAGAGCAGCGGGGGTATATGAGGTTGACTCATTCACATCATTGGCGGCTTAGGTTGCAGCGCTAACGAAATGACTAGACACAATGGGAGTGTTAGCAGTGCAGAATGTGCAGAGTTTCGCAGTCCAGTGTGAATTGTATCAAGGGAGCCACCCTACTGATCAGTGTGCAATAAGCCCTGAGTCAGTTCAATTTGTTTCCAACTATAGGCGGCAACAAAATGCTAATCTCCCCACTCATTACCACTCGGGCTTGAGAAATCATCCCAACTTCTCTTGGGGCAACAACAACAACACAAATCAAGCACAACCTTCATCCACCAGGCTAAATTTTTCTTACCCTCCAGGTTTTCAATCTCAGAATCAATACAATCCACAACCGCAGAGCTCTCAAAATCAGTTCCACCATCCACCACCTCAATAGGGGAGAAAGCCTAGTTTGGTGGATCTCCTGTTGCGGTACATTTCCCAGAATGAAACAAGGAGTAACAATCAAGAAGCTTCCATTCGAAATCTCGAAGTTCAAATGGGACAATTGGCCACTGCTTTTGTGAGGACCCGGGTAAGGGTTTGGTTTTAAGAAATTCCGAGGACGGAATTTTTTTTAAGGAGGGAAGAATGTGACAACCCGGAAAATCAGATTGTCCAAAATTGAAGTTTAAAGAATTAGTTATTAATAAAATGAATTTTTATTAATACTATTCTGTGCTATGTGTTTATTAATCGTTCTATAACCTAGAATGATTATTAATCGGGAGGATTCTGGATACGAGCTAGACATAATGAGTAAGAATTTTCAAGACGAAAATAAAATTTTTCCGGGAACAAAAATATTTTTGGGGAAAAGGACGAAATAAGCACTATTCATCCATTTCTGCTCAGAGATTTATTTTGAATTTTCGAAAAACGCATAATGATAGAATTCTGAGACGAGATGGAATATTCAATAATGTTTCAGTTATGGGAAAAAAAAAGTTTTCGCTTGCGGACTTAAAACCTAAGGGTTAGGAAAAGTGAGTTCCGAGAATTTTATGATTTCGTATAATAATTAGAGTTATTATGCGTGAGAAATATGAGTATAATACTAGTTACTATACAAGTATAGTACGAAGATTAGTACGACGTATAATACAAATATCGTACGAATGATATACGAAGAGAATACGAGAATGGAATGCGTAGAATATGATTAGTCTAAATGGACTTTGAGTTCATGGACTTTGAAGAATCCAATTGGACTTGGATTATATCAAGCCCAATGGAATGTGTAATCAAGCCTAGGGTAGGCTTAGTAAGAATTAATGTAAGGCCCAGTGTTAGATTTAATTAAGCTTGATCCAAGAAAATAAACCGCGGATCGAACCGATGGGTCACCGGATGGGTAAAACCCATGGGCCAACCCATGGGGGAGACCCATGGGCATGTGGGACCGGCCACTTGGCCACCAAGTAAGGGTGGTGGCCAAGTTAACTGGGTGGCTAAGCCATGAATAGTAAGGAGGTGGGGGTGAAATGACCAATTTGCCCTAAGCCTTGGTTTTCTATAAATAGAAAGCTTAAGTTCATTATTTTGAGCTTTTGAAAATCCTACAACTTTGAGAGAGAGAGAAAGAAAGAGAGAGGGTTCGGATGGGAGAAGAGAGGAAAAAGAAGAGGAAAAACTTGCCCGAGTGCACGCTTTGTCCGACAGAAGGAGATTAAAGAAGAACGGTAATTCGAACCCTAGTTTCTTTTAATTTTCTTTAAGTTTAATATGTTTAAAAACATAACTTAATGAAATAAGAAGTAGATGATGTTAAGAATGATTTCATATAGTTGAAATCATGAGAAAACAAAGAAATAAGAATTAGGAATTTAGTTTATAAATTTCTTAAGGAAGTATAAGATTCGTAAGGATTTTGAGCGATCCGAATGAATCTTATGAATGAGTAGGTTAAATAAGTAAGGAATGATGTTCTATAACATCAAATTTCAAGAAAAGTGAAATCGTAATCCAAAATATCGATTAAAAATGAAGAACACGCGAAGAACGCGCAGAACACTCGAAGAATGCAAAGAACGTTGTTGATGGACAAATTTAAAACCATCATAGGATAATTGTTGTTGATGGACAAGTTTAAAACCATCGCGTATAAGTTAGTTGCTTATTGCTTGGTTAGGAACAGTTAGAAACTTTCATGAAGAACAGATTAAAACTGAGCTATAACGAAGTTATGGCTAAATTTTTGTAAAAGAAGAACGAGAATTAGAAAGTTAGTAAATGAACCCGAACATGTAGGGTTTCATAAGAATGTAAGAGAAAGTATAAAACGTGAGTCATGGACTCAAGAACAAATGAGTTCCGAGTTCGGATGACCGAATTACGGACGAACGATCGAAGAACGTTAAAAACGTAAAATGAACGAAGAGCGAAGATTAAGCCAATTGAATAACATGTTAATGGATTCAGAATGAAGTTCTATCCAAGGGTAATTGATGTACATAAGATAAGGAAGAAAATTACTTTGGAACGACCTCGTTCTGAGTCATAATGAATAAGATATAAGATTTCAAAGTCAGCGTCTCAAGCTTGTAAAAGACTTAGAAAATTTTTCTAGGTTTCATGCTTGGCGCCGCAGCGCGAGTCGTGCCTTAGGGATCAGCACCACAGCGCGATCTCAGGCCATTAGCAACTGCTAAGTGGCACCGTAGTGCAAAAGAAAGGGAAGAGCATGGCACCGCAGCGCCGGTGCAGGGCATTGCCCAGAAATGAGATTTTTATTGCTTAATTATTGGGGGATGTGCAACGAAGATATATGAAAATGTAGTTCAACTAATGTAACACTTTATAAAGTGTATTAAACCTTTGATGAAGGTTGAACGAAAATATTAAACGAGATTAATAGATAAAGAATGTAGACGCGGGTTGCGGAACCAATGTCCAGGAACTGTAGTCACAATGAAACGAACGTGAGGGATTGCTATAATTGTGATTCCTTAAATGTTGATTGACTAGGGTAATGAATAACATTTCGATGTTATGTCATGGTCATGAGAGATGAATGTAAAGCGTTTAGACGCTATGAACGGAACGCTATTACGATAAGTGATCGGTCTTAGCATATAACGAACCGTATGGCTTTGACATTAAGAAATAATAATGAACATGGGGTTCATGGGTTGGATAACGATTGATAGCTATTAAAACCTTGAGAAAAAGTTGAATGAGAAATTAAAGGATGAACAATGTAAATGTTGAATATGTAAATAATCCTCGTGAATCGTATTCACAGTCGAGCGAATGTTCTAAGTATACATTGGTTGTATGACTTATACATTGACGAAGGTAATAAGTAAGATATGAATTATCAAGAAAGCCGTAGTGAACGGTAATAATATTAATGAAAGCCGAATGTGAGTCGGATGAGAATGTTAGAAGGAAATGTAAGTGTTGAACACTTTAACCGTCGTAGAGGTTGAGTGTACACGAATACTAAATGGGTAGAATCTACACCCCGTGTATGGTTTGACCGTAAGATAATAAAGATCAATGATTAAACCTGTAAACTGGTGGAGAAGCTAAATTAAAGACAAGTGCGTATAACATAAAGAAGCCGAGTTAATGTCTATAACTTGGATGACGTTCCGAGTCGAATGAATCTGACGTTGTAAGATAAGAATAAGGTAGTGTAAAATGCTTAAATCTATAAATGCATAGAATGAATATTGAATGATCGTCCTGAGTATACAAAAGATTGTAGGACTTAGACGATAAAGAATGAATCCTGAGGTATGGCATTAGTTGCCAGAAAGCCATAAAGAATAAGAAATTGACTTAACGAACATTATAGTTTAATAGTTCGGGTAAGTTAAGATGGATTTAGGTTCTAGAACAATCGTAACCTTTGGTGGTTGACATATGGGAGCTGGGCTAAAAAATTCCTTCAGAGAGCGAAGGTATATACAAAACTTGCAACCGATCTAACTCACTGTGATGGGCAGTGTAGATGAGACGGGAACTTGTTTGTTGGTTTTTTGTGGGAAACCACTCAGAGTACCATATGGACTACTAGCAAAGACATGATGTGTGCTGAGTTTTAGGAGAGTTATAAGAAGAGGATAAGAATGTTAATCATTAAAGATGATGAACTTATTAAGTAAGACATCTCCGTATGTCATAAAGTCGTTAACTGGTAAAGGAAGATGGTCGCGTAAACTTAGTTTGTAAGAACGTGAACCCTAAGAAGTAAATTGAAGTAAACCAATACGTAAGTCAAGTATATAACTAATTGGTATATGTGTTATTTCCTTATGTGCTACATAGGAATTGGAATGAACAGTTCAGCATTAACTATAAGTTATAGCTGTGTGTAAGGAAAGTTTCCTAACTTCATTCATATTTTAAATGAATGTTAGTTTTTAAACTTCTCAGATGTTGAACTTGAGAAGTTATGTCTATGTGCGAATGTGTGATATTTGTACAAGGTGGTAGAACGTATGAGGTATTGTTCCACAATTTGAACACTTTGGTGTTTCTATGATATAAATTGTTCTGTGATTGAACTGTTCAATATGAGCATGTTCTGTTTATACATAACCATTATTATTAAGTCTGTGCTATTGATTCTAGCCAGACAGAATGCGTATGAAAGAAAGTAGAGAATGAAATTATATCAAAGTGAATGTAACTACTGTTTTAAACTGATAGGAATCGAGATTATTCCTATTATTCAAGCTGCTTCATAACCTTTGTTCGGTTATTGGAGTTTTAAAAGAATGTTTAAATTCTTGAAGTTGTTTGTTCAACTACTTTGACTTGCAGAGCAATTGAATGCTCACACTTGCTTTAAATAAAAACATTTCCAACGAACGATATTAGAAAGAACTTAAGGATCCTGGAAATATCAAGATGATCAGTATCCAGAAGAAGTGCCATTCATTATATGAATGTGCGTGAAGATCAAGCGATGACTTGTAATATAGAATGATATAATTAAACTATAGAATAGTTTAATGAACGATTATGTATCCTTGGTGGTGGATAAAATTAACTTGTACAAGATGTAAAGAATAATGTAATTATCATTATTTGGAATGAAAGAGGTTTTAAGGATTTAAAGCCTGGGTTTTGAGGATGTATGATGTTATATTTAGCTATATAATGATGTATGTTTGGAAGAAGATGGGATCATGACGTATGGAATTCGGATGTGAAAATAGACCGAATTTTAGGGAGTTACAGGTTTAAACAGTCGTCCACAAGGCACATTGCCTAGTGACACATATGTCAACCCGAAACGGGAAGGCAAAGAACAATGCAAAGCAGTGACACTCAGAAGTGGAAGAACTACTAATGAACAAGGTGGAGAGAGCTCTCTAGTGGAAGAAGAAGTTACTGAAAAGGAACCTATAGTGGAGAAGAATAATGAGGAATCTAGGGGTGAGGAAAGTACTCAAGATAGCCCTAAACCACCATCTCCTCCAATGAATAAACTTAATCCTCCTCTCCCTCAATTGCCTTTCCTCCAGTGTCTGCAGAAACAAAAGTTGGACAAGCAGTTTTCAAAATTCCTAGAGGTGTTCAAGAGGCTTCACATAAACATCCCATTTGCAGAGGCTTTGGAACAAATTCCTAGTTATGTCAAGTTTATGAAAGACATATTATCTAAGAAGCAGAAAATGGGGGATTATGAAATAGTGGCGCTGACAGAGGAATGCAGTGCCATTTTACAAAACAAGCTGCCGCCAAAGCTAAAAGATCCAGGAAGATTCACAATTCCTTGCACTATCGGGGACCAAGTCATTGGCAAGGCTTTATGTGATCTAGGGGCTAAATGAAGCCAAACCTATAAGTGTCACTTTACAATTAGCTGATAGATCTCTTACGTACCCGATGGGGATAGTAGAGGATGTGCTTGTTAAGGTTTACAAGTTCATCTTCCCAGCTGAATTTATTGTCCTAGATTTTGAGGAATATATGGAGGTCCCTATAATACTAGGCAGACCATTCTTGGTGACGGGGAGGACCTTAATTGATGTACAGAAAGGGGAGTTGACAATGAGGGTTCAGGATCAAGAAGTAACTTTCAATGTCTTCAGATTGATGAAATATCTGAATACTCCTTAGGACTGCTTCCAAACTAATGTAATTGATAATTCAGTTAGGGAATTGTTCTCAGAGACCTGCATTACTGACCCTTTAGAAGCCACATTGACAAGGGCCAGTACTACGGAAGAGCCCATACATGTGGAATTTTCCAAGTGGCTAGATGCACCGTAAAGATCCAAACAGTTCCACAGGCAACTTAAGTCTCTAAATGATGATGAGGCATCAACTTCCAAGGCTCAGTCGTCGATCATAGAACCTCATGTCCTAGAATTAAATCCTTTGCCCAATCACCAGAGGTATGCTTACTCAGGGGACTCATCCACTTTACCAGTGATAAGTTCTGCTTCTTTAATCGAGTACAAGAAGAAAAGTTGTTGCTAGTGCTCAAGCAATATAAAACTGGCCCTAGGGTGGTCAATTTCTGATATTAAAGGGATTAGTCCAACACTATACATGCATAAAATCTTACTAGAAGAAGGGTCTAAGTCGTCCGTTGAACATCAGCGGCAGTTGAACCCCATCATGAAAATGGTGGTTCAGAAGGAGATTATAAAATTATTAGATGCGGGAATCATTTACCCCATCTCTGATAGTCCTTGGGTTAGTCCTATCCAGTGCATGCCAAAGAAGGGCAGAATGATTGTAGTACCCAACAAAAACAACGAGTTAATTCCAACTAGAACGGTGACTGGATGGAGGGTGTGTATGGATTACAGGAAATTGAACAAATCTACCTATAAGGATCACTTTACTCTACCATTTATTAATCAGATGCTCAATAGACTTGTTGGGCATGAATTTTATTGTCTGCTGGATGGTTACTCTGGATATAATCAGATCTCAATTTCTCCAGAAGATCAGGAGAAAACTACTTTCACATGCCCATATGGGACATTTGCATTTCAAAAGATGTCTTTCGGGTTGTGTAACGCTCCTGCTACATTTCAGTGATGCATGATGTCTATTTTCTACGACATGGTTGAAAAGACCCTCGAGGTCTTTATGGATGACTTTTTGGTATTCGGGAGCTCATTTGATAATTGTTTGAGAAATTTGACTGTTGTTCTCCACAGATGTGTTGAGACTAACCTTGTATTGAATTAGGAGAAGTGTCACTTCATGGTTGAGAAGGGCATTATTCTGGGCCATCGGGTTTCTGTTGGCGGCATTGAGGTTGACAAGGCGAAAATTGATTTCATTAATAACCTTCCACTGCCAACATCAGTAAAAGGATTAAGGAGCTTCCTTGGGCACGCTGGATTTTACAGGAGGTTTATCCAGGACTTCTCACGGATAACCAAACTACTGTGTACACTTCTGGAAAAGGGCATGCCTTTTTAATTTGACGAAGCCTGCCTGAGTACGTTTGATTTATTAAAGAAAGACTTGTCTCAGCTCCTATGTGGTAACCCCTGACTGGACCTTCCCTTTTGAGCTAATGTGTGACGCAATTGATTTTGTTATTGGGGCGGTTCTAGGCCAAAGGATGGATAAGGTATTCCACACAATATATTATGCTAGCAAAACTTTAACGGATGCTCAGCTAAATTATACTACCACTGAGAAGGAATTGCTGGCAGTAGTCTATGTGTTTGATAAGTTTTGTTCCTACCTCATTGGAACGAAGGTGATTGTCTAAATTGATCACTCGGCAATCAAATACTTAATTGAAAAGAAAGATGCAAAGCCAAGATTGATAAGGTGGGTCTTGTTTCTCCAAGAGTTCAATCTGGAGATCTGAGACAAGAAGGGGACAAAAAATTAGGCAGCGGATCACTTATTAAGGTTGGAAAACACCCCGTATTCGGGAGATGCTGAAAAAGCCATCAATAATTTCTTCTCGAATGAACAACTTTTTGTCGTCCAAAGCAAAGACCCGTGGTATGCGAACTTTGCAAATTTTGTCGCTTGCCAAGTGCTCCCTCCAAACCTGAGCTATCAACAAAGAAAGAAATTCCTAAAAGATGCCAAACAATATTTATGGGATGAGCCCTTCTTATTTAAGCAGTGTTCTGATCAAATTCTCCGGAGTTGCTTGTTGGATGAGTAAATTGAAGGTGTGCTCCATCACTGCAATTCCTCAAATTATGGTGGTCATTTTGGGGGTCAAAGAACTGTAGCTAAAGTGCTTCAGTCTGGATGCCCGCCCTATTCAAAGATGCACACATATATGTATCGCACTGCGATAGATGCCAAAGGGTGGGAACCATTTTGAGAAGGCATGAATTGCCCTTGCAGAATATCCTCAAAGTTGAATTATTTGATGTCTGGGGTATTGACTTCATGATTCCATTTCCATCCTCCTACAACAATATCTATATTCTTGTGGCGGTGGATTATATCTCCAAGTGGGTTGAACCAGTTGCCTTGCCGACTAATGATGCGAAGGTAGTGCTCAATTTCCTCAAGAAAAACATTTTCACTCGTTTTGGCACGCCTCGGGCTATTATCAGTGATGAAGAGTCGTATTTTTGTAACAAATACTTATAGCCAAGCTAAAATTTCCAATCGAGAGGTAAAATGAATCTTGTAGAAGATTGTTAACCCCCGTCGCAAGGACTGGTCAAAGAAACTGGAAGATGGGTTTTGGGCTTACCGCACGGCTTACAAAATGCCTATCGAAATGTCCCCGTATAGGCTTGTCTATGGTAAAGCTTGTCATCTTCCAGTGGAGTTGGAGCACAATTCCTATTGAGATATCCAGAAGCTAAACTTTGATTTAGAAGCAGTCGGTGAAAAAAGTCTTTTACAACTAAATGAATCAGACGAGTTTCATCTACAAGCGTATGAAAATGCTAAATTGTACAAGGAGAACACGAAGCGGTGGCACGATAAGAAGATCATCCAAAGAAGTTTTGAACCGGGCCAGAAGGTTCTTCTCTTCAGCTCCCGACTGAAATTATTCCACGGGAAATTAAAGTCCCGATGGTCGGGGACATTCACGGTTGCCAAGGTGTATCTGCATGGGGAAATAGAAGTTTAGGACCCTCATTCAGATAAAACCTTCAAGGTTAATTATTAAATCCCAAATTTTACGAATAAAGATTTAAATTTCTCGATTTTTTTTTGAATATTATGGTGTGGATATAATATAATGTTATAATTGTGGGTATTATTTATAAATTTTGCAAAGTATGCAAGTTGTTATATTATTCGATTGGTCGGGGAATATTCTTTGTATCGGGAAATATTCGTACGACGGCACAATCATTGGTGGACCCCACAACAGAATTATTGTCGGATTGAGAAAATGACAAAAATATTTTTATGAAAATAACGACGGAAGTTTTACCGTTAATACTGTTGAACTACTCGGTAGTAAAAGTAGAGTAATACGCGTGGTTGCATAGTAGCACACGGTATTGATTATTGATGCTTATATGAGAAGTCACTCAATTTTGTTCAATTATTGCTACAGTAGTTGCTGCATAGTATCTCTGTGATAACCCGAGATTTCGAATAATGAAAAATTTGCGAATAAATTTTTTTTTAATTAATATTATATTAATTATCATTTATGTGACAAGTATCGGTGATACGTGTATCGAGAAAGTCAATTTATGTATTGATTAATAAAATTAGAGTAGAGTTGTGCTTAACAAGATTAGAAACCCTAACCATAAGTCCGGATAGGGATTCGATAGAAAATATAATTAATAAACCTTAATAAGAGATTAGAAACCCTAATCTCAAGATTGAAAACCCTAATGTACCGTTAGAAACCCTAATCGAAAGCCGGGAAACCCTAATTTAAAATCTGGGAATCCTAAACCCTAATTAGGAAACCCTAATCCTAATTGGCAAGCCTAATATGAGTATTAAACTTTAATATGAATAAAAAACCCTAATTATGTTTTAGTTATCTTAATTTCTCTTTTACAAACCCTAATTGTAATTTAGAAAATTTATTTTTCTAAATTAAAACCCTAATTTGTGGGTTATAAACCCTAATGATCATTTTGACCCTAATTGCTAAATTAAGCAATTTTAATTAGGAATATTAATCCTAATTAGCAAGATTTAATTTTTATGATTAGGAAATATTATTATAATTATTGAATCCAAATTATAATTTTTAGAATATTAATTTTCTATTTTGAAAACCAAATTTTGGAAATTTTGGAAATTAAATTATAAACCCTAAAGCGTTCAAACCCTAAACCCTAGCCTAAACCCTAAACCCTAAGGGTTTATGCATTTATCAAGATTGCCATTAAATTCATTTTATAAGTTACTAAAATACCCTTTTTAGTTTCTTTATTAAGCTAACTTGTAGGAAATTGCAAAACCATTATTAGGTGACCAACTATGTTGACATTTTGACAAATATCTCAGCAAATCTGATCCAATTGACACCTAGCATGCTAGTATACAATGTATCTAAGTTATATAAAAGATTTGGGAGAGAGAAAAAATCATAAAATTTGCCAATATCTATTTTGCTCTCACCAACTCCCTCTCTCTCTAGAAGCTCCGAATTATACAAGTAGATCAGTCATAAAATACCTCTCTAAATCACCAATATCAGATTGGCAAGCTTAGATCAAAGATTGAAATCAAAAAGGTATAACCCTATTTTTATTTTTGATCTTGTATGCTTAGGAAATATTTGTGTTTAAGTGTTTAAATTTATGTTATAAGGTGTTTATAGATGATCTATGTTGATCAATGATGGATCCATATCATCAAAGTGGGTAAAAAAGTGATTTTTAAAAATCTGTTCGAGTTGGAATGTTGGTCTGACAAGCAAATGTCAGCCGCTATAGATCCTTATGTGTTTATGATTTTTGTTATTTTAAAGATTTAATCTGTAGCCTGATATGTGGGCTTTAAGCTGTAGGTGGTAGTATAGCAATTTGATCCCTAGATTTGATGTTATTCATGGTCAAAACCTGTTGACCGGGCATGACCATAAACTTTTTGGGTAAACCCAGAAAGTGTTAATCAGCCTCTGACAATGTTTTTGCAAGGCCGGATCTGACGAGTGTTATGCTTTTTGATGTTATGTTTGTAACGAAATTGTATCTTGTAACGTGTAATTGAGATCTAGACCTTTAGATCTCTTAAATAGCAAACATGTGGGATTATATGAATGGTCAAACCAGGTCATCCGGTCAAGAATATGATTTCTGGAAATTCAAGAAAAGTTCTTGCACGAATTTTCTGACATACTTTGACCGCTTTGTAGATTGTGATTTGTTTGTTTTTGGACCAATGTATTGGTGTGGTGTTGTTCCTTGATACATGTACCAGGGGTTTAAACCATAAACTAGCATAAATCATTACCAGAACTCATAGATAATCGAGCATGAAAGTGCCTACTCGAATCTGTTTGGAATTCTGGAAACCCAGATTTGTCCTGACAGCAACTTTGGAGGCTTTGATCTCCTTGTTATTGTAATATCCCTGAATCCGGGCCCCAAATCGCCGCGGATCCGGTACACTATTTCTATAACTAATTGCGGAAGATATAAACATAAATTGTTTATACAATAAACTTAGACATTTTTCCCCAAAATCGAGTAACCTTAACTTATACACAAATCATAAACTATTTATCACACAATAATATTTATCAAAGTATACTATTACAAACTAGCCGCACAGTTTATCCAAAGTTGGACTTGGCATTATCTTTTCCTGTATCCGAACGCATTCGCCTTATCTGCAATATTTTATCATGATATAGTAAGGGTGAGAATGAAAGTTGCCCAGCAAGTTTAAATACAATAATATAACGATATATCATGATTGAAGAGTATGAATAATAAGCTAGCTATAATTCATCAATATAATTGAGAACTAGCACGAACAAACTTTTGACTGAACAAGTTTTAAACATGAACAAACATTTCTGAACCAACTGGTAATGAAGGTGATCAGCCTTTCATACCTGACTTATACATGCAAGATGTACATAGTATAATTTTTGTGGTAATCAGCAATGATTAACCATAAGCTTGAATAAAACACTCTTATTAGAGTTAAGTACAAAGAAACTTGCCTGAACTGTTGATTATCACAACGTAATTTATAACGCTTTACCCGAAGACCTAATATTAGTAATATAGATCTCCAATATTAGAATAATATCATCACAGTATAATACTATTATATTTATATCCACAGAATAACATACGCACATAGCACATAACCCTATCAGTCTACAACACACATAATACTAGGTATCAAGTCAAACTATTTATGTCTGAGTTGAAATCGACACAATTTTAACATCCCGACGGTCTAGTCAGACTTTTATCGAGTTTAAGTTCAATTAAATTCTTCCTAAACACTTAACAATTATCACAGATAATTTCTTGTCAATCAAAAATAATTTTTAAAGACTTATAATAATTTCCAGATAATTAGTATCATTCATCAACATTTTTCAATCCTTAAAACCATATTTAATTGAATTAAATATCACATAATTCCTTAATCATTAATATTCATTTAATATAAAATATTAATGAAAATCTTTACATAATATTATAATATACCAAAGTATTTTTAATACCTTAAAATCATAATTATATGATTTTTAAACACTTAAATCCATTATCCGATAACTGGTATTAATATTATAATATTAATATTTTCACGACTAAATATCAAAAGTTATATTTTATAACTTAAAATATTTTTAGATCACTTACATCATTTTTATATAATTTATAAAACATTAATTCCATTTTTCCTTAATTTATTTAATATAGTTATTAAATAAACTAATTATCATTAATATTGATTAATTAATGAAATTCATCCCAAAATATTAAAAGTCATCAAAAATAACTTAAAATATTTTCTTATACCATAAAATAATTTTTCATGATTTTTCATGAATTAAAATCATTTTTAAATAATTTATTTAATATTATAGTTAAATAAATAAATACCTTTTATATTCCAAAAATATTAAATATTTTTGAAATATACCCAAAATAATTAAAAACTATTTTTCAGACTTTAAAATAATTTTTCCAGAATATATTTAGTATTTTTAATAATTAAAAACTATTTTTTAATTTAAATAATCATTTTCAGAAAATAATAAGTAATTTCTGGAATTAAGTGTCGCTAAAGGGCCCAATAGCGACAGAACCGTCGCTATAGGTGTTATTGAGCACAAACCCAGATTTCTGGCAGTGTGCGAGGGTATGAGGTTTGACCAGTTATAACTCTTTGATCCTAATGTTTCTAGGCTTTCAATTGATTTCTTGTTCTAATATTTATGTAATACTACAACTACATAACAAGTTTCATGGCTAATCAACACCAGATCAGAGAGATCTAAGCCTCTAAACTATCTGACAATGTTGTTCTTCATGAAGAACAGTTCGAGGTGCCTATTTTGGACCTCTATAACTTGATAATCGTGCAACTTTTATATGATCTATCAACTCCAGTTTGTAGAATACATGTAGGAGTACAACTCTAACACTTAACATCATCATAACAGCATCAGATCTAACTGGAAATGGCCGGTCAAAGTGCAACACGGAAACTGTTCTTCAATTTTTTGGGTTCGCTGGTTTGACAGTTTTGGTCAACGGGTTTTGATCGTTCGTATCTTGTGATCTATAATAGATCTAGCTCTGATTCTTTTTGAATATTAAAGACCTCATATCAGGCTACATGTTACAAGCTTTAAACATCAAAAACATTTAACACACACGGATCTATTGAGTCTGACATTTGGCTGTCACACGAAATTTTCCAGATTTCCAGATGTTGAAAAATTTTAATATCGAGAACTTTGATGTTATGGGTTCATGATTTATCAACCCAGATCATCAATCGACACCCTATTACACAAATTTGAACAATCAATTGCAACATTTAACAACAAATCAAAGGATTTCTAAAATTAGGATTTTTATACCTTTATGCTTTGATCTTAAATTTCTGACTTTGGATTCTGTTCTTGGCTTGCTATGAACTGATCATGGCTTAACTTCTCACTCCCTCTCACTCTAAAATTTCAAAATTGAGGAGAGAGAGTGGCTTGGTTCAAATGAAAAATAATGCTAGCACTTTATCTCTCTTTAATCTTTAATATGGCATGATACAATGCATCTAAATGTTCTAGATGGCTGATGTGTTAGATATAGTCACATGGCTATGCTAAGTATAGGTCTAGGGTTGTTGAACAACCAAGGATTTAGCAAGATTCACAAGTTAGCTAAAAAAAATATAAAAAGGGCATTTTGGACATTTCCATATATTTCTAGAATTTGCTATTTAATGAAACGCTTAGGGTTTAGGTTTTGAGCGATCTAGGATTTAGGGTTTAACCCTTTAGGGTTTAGGTTTTAACCCTTAAATATTTAGCAACTTGGATTTCTAAGATTTTCTAGTTAAATTTTAAAAATAGAAAATCTTGATTTTTAAATTATAATTAGGGCTTCCTAATTATATCTTAATTTCCTAATCATAAATCAATCTTGCTAATTAGGACTAATTTATCCTAATTAAAATTGCTAATTAAGCACTTAGGGTCAAAATTGTACATTAGGTTCCAAAACCACATTTTAAGGGTTTAAATAGAAAAATAATATTTTAATTTTAAAAATTAGATTTCCTAATTAGATTAGGGTTTCTAAGAACTTGACAATTAGGATTTATATTTCCTAATTAACATTGCTAATATAGCAATTAAATCCACCACTATACAGTTAGAGTTCAAAAATTGGTCATTAGGGTTTTCAATCCCACAAATTAGGGTTTCTAATAGAAAATAATTTTCTAAAATAGAAATTAAATATTCGTAATTAGATTAGGGTTTTGTAATTACTATATCTTGAAAATTAGAATTAATATATCCTAATTAACATTAAAAGTATTAAATTAATACTTTTGTTTTCCCTAATTATAAAATAAGGGTTTCAAATCCCGAAATTAGGGTTTTCTAATAATTAAGCTTTACCCTAATTAGTAGTATAATTAATACCACATAAGCATTATAATTATCCTTTCTATTCCCAGATTAGGGCTTCAATTTATTAGGATCTGAAACTAGGATTTTCAGATCTGGTTTTAGGGTTTTCTAATAATCAAATCGGGTTTCAAATTCGGAATTAGGGTTTTGTAATCAATTTGTTAAGATTAACCCTAATTAATCCTATAATTATTTACACTTATGTCATTAAGTTCCCGATTTAGGTTTTCATGCACCGAATTAGGGTTTTAGATTCCCGAAACTGACATTAGGGTTTCCAGAACCAGTTTCTTGGATTTCTTATTAATCACTAGGGTTTTCTAACCGAACGTTAAAGTCCTTAATATATAATTAGGTTTTGACACATATATAATTAATCTGGTTAACCCTTGACCCTTAACCACATTCAGCACACATACATAATCATAAACACAAAATATATTCACATAAATCCTTAATCCTGAATAATTCATCAATATCCTTCACAGAATTTTGAAATCCTCAAAATTCTATCCCAATAACATCAAACGCATACACTCATATTCTGTCTAGATCTATTATTTGACCTTAAAACAATCATTTAAGATTTTAATAAATTGTCCAAATTCCCGGGCTGTCACATTCACTCCTCCTTATAAGAATTTCGTCCCCGAAATTCACCTTACACCTTACACCGTGCACCTTACACCATTCACACATATCACATGCTACCCAATACACCACTCACAAGAGTAAAAGGTTTAAAATTGTGCTGAGGGGTCATATAGACCATGAACACATAGTTTTAACGGTATTTATACCGCAAAACCAAAACATTACTTGGTATGTTTACAATCACAAAGAATGTAAACTACCGTTGCTAGTACTTTAGGTGATTAGCCCATCGTACAGTTACGTCATGCATAACGTATTAATCATTTTTAGCGAATATTTGCGCTACTAGATTGGATTATTTATCCAAACATTATCGTTCACCTCAGTCTTATCATAGGATTCCGTACCAAGGCAATTTAGTTTGGGAAATTCTTTCAATAAACACTTGGAGTTTTTATAACATTAGTCTACCTGAATCAAATAGCATAGACTCATATCTATAATTCAATTCAATCGAATTATTCAGGTGTAGCCAAACCCTGTTGGCAAATTAATTTTTTTTGAAAACATTTTCGAGAATGACGTCATGATGTCGTAATATATTAACAGTCCGTTTGAGGATGCCGTCATTGTATGACTTTGTCATAACACATCATACAATAGTGGAACAGCGACTTTAGGTCAAATTCACACTAAGTATTCCTGTATTTACAACTCCATCACATTTTTATCATCTCTACACCAGGTTACATGGTACATAAGTGATAAATACAAACAAATTTTGATATTTCAAATCATTTGAGTCTAGCTGAAATAAGTAGCATAGACTGTACTTTAAACCGTTTCAAAAATGGTTACGAGTCTACATTTTTTTTAGAAGGCACATAGTGCGTATTTAGCTTGATGTCAAAATTTCGAAGTTTAGCAGAACTAGGAGTTTAGGAAAACCTAAGTCTGCACTAATGATCATTTGCTTAACAATCTATCTATTCCTATAATCCTTAACACTCCATTCACACACAACTATACCCAATTCATAAAACCACACTTATGAGTTCATAACCTGGCCACAATTATATGAGTTTAAGAACTTTCCTAGACAGACCTTTGGCGTCTATTCGCTGAGGGGTTCATAAACATTTTATATAACTATGAATAAATAATGTCACATAAATATGAGTTTTAAGAACTCGCACTTAACCCTATGTCCTCTACCTATGACCTATCTATTTGTTATACACATGAGAAAGAAATCACTATCTTAACACGCATATAGCAAATAGCGCGACACAATATTTCAATGATTATCAATGCCAGAAACTAAGTGGTTGTCAAACCAAACTCGGCCACTAATCAATATAGAAAGCTAAGTGGATAATTCCCCGTCCATACAAAGAATTGATCAACCTAACCACTACATCGACCAGGAAGCTAAGTGATTCTAAAACCAAGTACAAATTCCCCGCCCATACAAGGAATCATACAACTCAGCTGCCGACAAGAGTCCTCAATTGAATCCCCACGTAATACTTAACCCCCTTCTCAATACGAATTTCATTTAATCCGTATTCATAATCCATAACTCTTTCATGAGTTTTCATAGTACATTTTCATAGTACAACTGATACACAGCATCTTGTTGTAAACTTTTTAATCATAAGATTGATTCTTTCCGGTTTTCATAACCTTAACAGATCATGGGGTGATCTCACGTATATATTACGATTCAATTCTATGACGTGATCGTTTTGTTTTACGATCTCCTATTCCTACACTTTCAGTCTTTTAGACTCGATTTATTCACCATTACTGTTCAACTTTATTATCAGAGTTAGGGAGCTCTGTGCTTTACACTCGCCGAGATTCGTCTTTGAATCTTACCAACCAACTAACTCTATTTGAGTTAGTCTTATCTTAATCACTGCGGTTATTGGTCTCAGGTATTCCTACCTAAGCTTCATAACCAACAGCTTTGATACCAACTGTAATAGCCCCGAATCTGGGCCCCAAATCACCGCGGATCCGGTACACTATTTCTATAACTAATTGCGGAAGATATAAACATAAATTGTTTATACAATAAACTTACACACTTTTCCCCAAAATCGAGTAACCTTAACTTATACACAAATCATAAACTATTTATCACACAACAATATTTATCAAAGTATACTATTACAAACTAGCCGCACATTTTATCCAAAGTTGGACTTGGTATTATCTTTTCCTGTATCCGAACGCATTCGCCTTATCTGCAATATTTTATCATAATATAGCAAGGGTGAGCTTGAAAGTTGCCCAGCAAGTTTAAATACAATAATATAACGATATATCATGATTGAAGAGTATGAATAATAAGCTGGCTATAATTCATCAATATAATTGAGAACTAGCACGAACAAACATTTGACTGAACAAGTTTTAAACATGAACAAATATTTCTGAACCAACTGGTAATGAAGGTGATCAGCCTTTCATACCTGACTTATACATGCAAAATGTACAGAGTATAATTTTGGTGGCAATCAGCAATGATTAACCTTAAGCTTTAATAAAACACTCTTATTAGAGTTAAGTACAAAGAAACTTGCCTGAACCGTTGATTACCGCAACGCAATTTATAACGCTTTACCCGAAGACCTAATATTAGTAATATAGATCTCCAATATTAGAATAATATCATCACAGTATAATACTGTTATATTTATATCCACAGAATAACCTACACACATAGCACATAACTCTATCAGTCTATAACACACATAATACTAGGTATCAAGTCAAACTATTTATGTCTGAGTTGAAATCGACACAATTTTAACATCCCGACGGTCTAGTCGGACTTTTATCGAGTTTAAGTTCAATTAAACTCTTCATAAACACTTAACAATTATCACAGATAATTTCCTGTCAATCAAAAATAATTTTTAAAGACTTATAATAATTTCCAAATAATTAGTATCATTCATCAACATTTTTCAATCCTTAAAACCTTATTTAATTGAATTAAATATCACATAATTCCTTAATCATTAATATTCATTTAATATAAAATATTAATGAAAATCATTACATAATATTATAATATACCAAAGTATTTTTAATACCTTAAAATCATAATTATATGATTTTTAAACACTTAAATCCATTATCCGATAACTGGTATTAATATTATAATATTAATATTTTCATGACTAAATATCAAAAGTTATAATTTATAACTTAAAATATTTTTAGATCACTTACATCATTTTTATATAATTTATAAAGCATTAATTCCATTTTTCCTTAATTTATTTAATATAGTTATTAAATAAACTAATTATCATTAATATTGATTAATTAATGAAATTCATCCTAAAATATTAAAAGTCATCAAAAATAACTTAAAATATTTTCTTATACCATAAAATAATTTTTCATGATTTTTCATGAATTAAAATCATTTTTAAATAATTTATTTAATATTATAGTTAAATAAATAAATACCTTTTATATTCCAAAAATATTAAATATTTTTTAAATATACCCAAAATAATTAAAAACTATTTTTCAGACTTTAAAATAATTTTTTCAGAATATATTTAGTATTTTTAATAATTAAAAACTATATTTTTTAATTAAAATAATCATTTTCGGAAAATAATAAGTAATTTCTGAAATTAAGTGTCACTAAAGGGCCCTATAGCGACAGAACCGTCGGTATAGGTGTTCTTGAGCACAAACCCAGATTTCTGGCAGTGTGCGAGGGTATGAGGTTTGACCAGTTATAATTCTTTGATCCTAATGTTTCTAGGCTTTCAATTGATTTCTTGTTGTAATATTTATGTAATACTACAACTACATAACAAGTTTCATGGCTAATCAACACCAGAACAGAGAGATCTAAGCCTCTAAACTATTTGACAATGTTGTTCTTCACGAAGAACAGTTCGAGGTGCCTATTTTGGACTCTATAACTTGATAATCGTGTAACTTTTATGTGATCTATCAACTCCAGTTTGTAGAATACATGTAGGAGTACAACTCTAACACTTAACATCATCATAACAGCATCAGATCTAACTGGAAATGGCCGGTCAAAGTGCAACATGGAAACTTTTCTTCAATTTTCTGGGTTCACTGGTTTGACAGTTTTGGTCAACGGGTTTTGACCGTTTATATCTTGTGATCTATAATAGATCTAGCTCTGATTATTTTTGAATATTAAAGTCCTCATATCAGGCTACATGTTACAAGCTTTAAACATCAAAAACACTTAACACACACGGATCTATTGGGTCTGGCATTTGGCTGTCACACGAAATTTTCCAGATTTCCAGATGTTGAAAAATTTTAATATCGAGAACTTTGATGTTATGGGTTCATGATTTATCAACCCAGATCATCAATTGACACCATATTACACAAATTTGAATAATCAATTGCAACATTTAACAACAAATCAAAGGATTTCTAAAATTAGGATTTTTATACCTTTATGCTTTGATCTTAAATTTCTGACTTTGGATTCTGTTCTTGGCTTGCTATGAACTGATCATGGCTTAACTTCTCACTCCCTCTCACTCTAAAATTTCGAAATTGAGGAGAGAGAGTGGCTTGGTTCAAATGAAAAATAATGCTAGCACTTTATCTCTCTTTAATCTTTAATATGGCATGATACAATGCATCTAAATGTTCTAGATGGCTGATGTGTTAGATATAGTCACATGGCTATGCTAAGTATAGGTCTAGGGTTGTTGAACAACCAAGGATTTAGCAAGATTCACAAGTTAGCTAAAAATGTAAAAAGGGCATTTTTGATATTTCTATATATTTCTAGAATTTGCCATTTAATGAAACCCTTAGGGTTTAGGTTTTGAGCAATCTAGGATTTAGGGTTTAACCCTTTAGGGTTTAGGTTTTAACACTTAAATATTTAGCAACTTGGATTTCTAAGATTTTCTAGTTAAATTTTAAAAATAGAAAATCTTGATTTTTAAATTATAGTTAGGGCTTCCTAATTATATCTTAATTTCCTAATCATAAACCAATCTTGCTAATTAGGACTAATTTATCCTAATTAAAATTGCTAATTAAGCACTTAGGGTCAAAATTGTACATTAGGTTTCAAAACCACATGATTTTAAGGTTTTGAATAGAAAAATAATATTTCAATTTTAAAAATTAGATTTCCTAATTAGATTAGGGTTTCTAAGAACTTGACAATTAGGATTTATATTTCCTAATTAACATTGCTAATATAGCAATTAAACCCACCACTAAACAATTAGAGTTCAAATATTGGTCATTAGGGTTTTCAATCCCACAAATTAGGGTTTCTAATAGAAAATAATTTTCTAAAATAGAAATTAAATATTCGTAATTAGATTAGGGTTTTCTAAATACTTAATCTTGAAAATTAGAATTAATATATCATAATTAATATTAAAAGTATTAAATTAACACTTTCGTTTTCCCTAATTATAAAATTATGGTTTCAAATCTCAGAATTAGGGTTTTCTAATAATTAAGCTTTACCCTAATTAGTAGTATAATTAATACCACATAAGCATTATAATTATCCTTTCTATTCCCAGATTACGGCTTCAATTTATCAGGATCTGAAACTAGGGTTTTCAGATCTGGTTTTAGGGTTTTCTAATAATCAAATCGGGTTTCAAATTCGGAATTAGGGTTTTGTAATCAATTTGTTAAGATTAACTCTAATTAATCCTATAATTATTTACACTTATGCCATTATTAAGTTCCCGATTTAGGGTTTCATGCACCGAATTAGGGTTTTAGATTCCCGAAACTGACATTAGGGTTTCCAGAACCAGTTTCTTGGATTTCTTATTAATCACTTGGGTTTTCTAACCGAACGTTAAAGTCCTTAATATATAATTAGGGTTTGACACATATATAATTAATCTGGTCAACCCTTGACCCTTAACCACATTCAGCACACATACATAATCATAAACACAAAACATATTCACATAAATCCTTAATCCTGAATAATTCACTAATATCCTTCACAGAATTTTGAAATCCTCAAAATTCCATCCCAATAACATCAAACGCATACACTCATTTTCTGTCTAGATCTATTATTTGACCTTAAAACAATCATTTAAGATTTTAATAAATTGTCCAAATTCTCGGGTTGTCACAGTTGTGATGTTGTTTGACCAAAGTATTGATTGGGTATTGTATTGTTACATTAATACTACAATACCAAAGTTTTAGATAACCCAGAACATGAACAGATTGGAAATTATGAGCGGTCAAACGTGACTGGTAGTAAAGCCGGCTGTCAGTGTTCTTGAGGCTCAAGAACACCAACAGCGACGCTTTTTATCGCTAAAGCCTTATAGCGACGAATTTATTTGTTTTATTTTCTGTTTTTTCGGAAAATAATTTTAAATAAGAAATAAATTATAAAAATTAGTAAAAATAGTTTTAAAAATTATTTTAAATTATGTAAAATAATTTCTGACCAATTAAAATATTTTTCTTAAATATTTATAATTATTTAAATATTAAAATTATTTAATTTATTTAATTAGTGTATTAAATAAATTAGAAAAAAATGATTTTATATTATGAAAAATCTGAAAGTAATATGCACACAAGCCAATCATGTTTGATGATAAAGTATATATTTTGTAACAATCTTATTCATTTATTAATAAAAAGTATTAATTTATTAAAGGCTTTTAATTATCTACATGATGCTGTTTTATAATATGTGATAAACCCATAGTTTTAAGCAATGCTTTTAGAATAATGATGATGATCATTCTAATGAGATCTAAATTCTTAGAAAGCTTAAAACTAAAATAGTTCCCAATCGTTGGATTACTAAATTTGGGATTAGTGAATCCGGATAGATTGGTACATACGTTGCTTGCTCATTGGATGAGGATGATTGATCTCATGATCATTTGTGTGGAGACACTAAAGCAAGTATGTAGGTGCTTATTAGAGAATAAGTTCACTGAATGTGACTCGCTAAGGAATACCTAATGGAGTTTTACTTGCATGTCAATAGGAATTCCTGTAGTGATAGTAGTACAAGTGATCCTTGGACTTGAGATCATCATAGTATCTTGTGTATGATGAGTTATACTTTGACTTATTCCTTAAGACCCTTAGGGTATATTAAAGGGTATGCTTGGGTATAATAAGTTGTACATGGAGATAATGTATGATCAATAAAGAATCTACCACTTCTAGTAAAAGAAGAGAAATGTCCTATGTGATTCAATAAATGACAACCCAGTAGTCCTTGGCCAAGGCGGAATGAAATTAGAAAGGAGTTTCTAATTTGCATTATTTGGAGTTGTGCATTTAAGAGTCGAAATACATATAATTAAATAAAATAAGACTTGACAGTAATTCCATGTCTTATATTTAATTGGGACATTGTATGGTGGAAGGATTGAATTGTACGGTAACTATTTACTCAAAGGTTCTTTTATGATTAATGTTGAAATCTATATTATCTGGAAAGTCGTTGATCGCTAGGGAGGCTTATCCCTATTGTAGAATAAATATTATTTATTTAAATAAATGAATAATTTAATTTATTTATTTAAATAAGATTAGAATTGTTCTAATTGATTTATTCACAACCGGTTTAATATGGAGAACCTAAAGGGTCACACCATAAAAGGAAGAATAATTATTTAAGAAGTTAATGGCATAATCGTAATAATAAGTTAAGTATATTTAATTTAATCTATGGTGATAGAATAAATTAAATAGCTTAATATTTATTATTTAATATTTTGAAAATATTAAATATAAATTAATAAGAGGAGTCTTATTATTATTATTACTATTATTATTATTTAATTCCTAAAGGAGTTTGGGAATTAATTAATAAAAGTACTCTCAAATATCCTAATAGAATTAGGAGGCAAATTAATTAAAAGAGTTTAATTAATTATCTCTAGTAAGATTAGGGAGCTTAATTAATTAAAAGGTTAATTAATTATTCCTAATAAGATTAGGAGCCTAATTAATTAAAAGAGTTTAATTAATTAAAATAAAACCCAATTCCTTAATTGTTAAGGAGGGGTTGCCCACATCTATAAATAAGAGGAGTCTTATTATGGGTGAGAGAGAGGTTGACGTATTATTAGAATACGTAATTCCAAGAGTTGGAGAGTACGCCTTTTTCTATAGAGATAGAAAAACTAGGGTTTAGCCAACCACCCATCTTCTTGAATCATTCTTCTTCCTTGGTGGATCACCTCTAGAGGCCAAACACTTGGGTGGCTAACGTTGATCAAAGGAAGGAACCAAACCCGGTGGATTCAAGTTGAACGCGAAAAGGATTGGAGGTGAACTTGTACCCGAGGAAGCTCGGATCTTCAAGGGTATGATTCTTGTTCTTTCTTTTTCGTTTAATTAATAATTGTGCATAAAGGGTGATCCGGGTTTATGGTTTGTAAAATTTTTAAACTCTGATTTTACACGTTTCCGCATATTTTTGCAATTTGATTGCGTTCTTGAATATTACAAACCTAACAAAATCAATTTAAATAAGAATAATGTATTTAAAAATATTTTGAGTTATAAAATGTAACTTTTAATATTTTTGGAGAATTTTCATTAATAATTTAATATTAATGATATTAGATTTATTTAATTATTAAATTAAATAAATAAGATAAAAATAATTTTAATGATTTAAAAATCATTTTAATTGAGAATAAAGTGTTAGAAAATATTTTAAATTATAAAATATAATTTTCAATATTTTTGGAGAATTTTCATTAATAGATTAATATTAATGATGTTTGATTTAGTTAATTATTATATTAAATAAATGAATTAAAAATGGTTTTATTGATTTAAAAATAATTTAAAAATGAGAAAAATGATTTAAAAATATTTTAAGTTATATTTAATGACTTTTAATATTTAGATAATAATTTCATTAATATTTATATATTAATGGTGTTGATTTAAAAATGATTTTAATTATTTTAAAAAAATCATTTAAGTAGAATATTGATGATTTAAAAATATTTTAAGTTATTGATAATAACTTTAATATTTTGACAAGTATGTTATTAATATTTTTATAATAATAATGATAAGATTATTTTATCATTAAATCATTTAAAAATGATTTAAGTGTTTGAAAAATTATTATAAATTATTATAATTACTTGATAATTATTAAAAGCTTTCGAAAAAAATTATTATTGATAATTGACTTATCTTAAATAATATTGAAGCTTAGAGACCAAGTATAATTGACAATTAATATGTTAATTGTCGGATAGGGTGACCAGAACACCGAGAATGGACCGAAGTCCAACCAGACTGAACTAGTTTGACTTGTTAAGTGTTTATATAGATTATAAATACTAATGTGGCTATGTGGTAATGTGCCTAGGAGAAGTTTGACTGTAAAATACAGTGTTATGTGTTATAAATAATTGTGCTAATTGTGAGGCCGACATTGTTGATTATAGGTCTTACGAACGCAGTTAATTATATTGTGTAGCTGTAGTCAGCGAAAAAGGCAAGTTCCCTAAATCAACCTTGAGTTATATTCATTCAATTATTATGGTGGTTAATTATTGCTAATTATACCACGTCCAGGGATTTATTGTTGATAATTCGCAGTTAGTGCATGCTTAATAGTTCGAATTGAATTATTAATTTGGAAAATATATATTCGTAGAATTACTGTTGTTGGATATTCATATCTATAGAAGTTAGAATTGACAGTACAGATAATTCTTGTTTATTGTCAAATTACACTGAGAAATGTCTTAGCTAATTATTCTGGCTAGACGAACATTTGTTAGAACTTGATAAATTCAAGAAAAGAATTCAATTGTTATTGGTAGATCGATGCCAATTATTTCGGCAAGATCGATAAGTAAATAGAATTTGAAATCACAGTATTTCGTTGTTGAATCAAAACCTTGATTCTGAGACTGAGAAGAACAACCTTTTATATAAAGGGAACATTTTGGGTCGTGAATTCGACCTTTGCGCGGGTTTTGAGTATTATGCATAATATAGGGTAAAAAGAGTTGGTCGGCTCTTAGTACTTGCAGAGGAGTATGATTTAATCATTATGGTTATCTGATACTCCTGGTATGTATCAAAGTAAATCTTTGATAGATACCCGAGAAAATAAGTTCAAAGATCTGGTGAGATCACTCAGCATAATCTGGAAAATATTCCACTTTGTTATTGCATAGAATTTATTCTTATTTATTCATTAGAATATCGTAGAAACTTTGAAAGCGTTGTACTCTTTCATTATTGAATTATTGTGTTGTATAGAATACGAGAAGACTTGTTATTGAATAACGATTTGTTCAGCTATTTTAAAGTTCTTCCGAACTTTGATTTTATTCTATCAAAATAGATAGTCTGTTGTTTTGAATTCTTATACATTTATTGTATGTCTTAACTTGAGGGGCAAATTAGTTGTTCACCCTTGCTAAATAAAACTTTTCAGCTAGGGATGAAGTTGCAGGAGATGCTGCGAAGGATAAAGGCAAAGGCATAGTTATTAATTAGTTATGATTAACGTATTTATTATATTGTATTGTAAACCCTTTTTGTATATCTAAGGGGTGTGTTTGTAATGTTAAGGTTAGCGGACTTGGGACAAATATATTAACAGTATATGTTAATGTGATATGTATTACTATTTCTATATGAATGGGTAGATAGTTAGTATTATAATGTGGATCGTGAATACCAAACTCGGGGGTCAGGTAACCCGAATTTGGGGGTGTCACAGGTTGGTATCAAAGCTGTAGTGACCAAGGTGACACAAGCGGTAGAAGAGCTTTAGGTCATAAACCTTAAGTTGGGTGGGGAAAAACCCTAGGATTATAACCATACGCGAAATAGAGAAAACTCATTTAGAGTTCTAAGTAAGGGATTGTCGAAGTGCATCAATAATGAGATAAGTGGACACATAGTGTGAGGAGTATAATCTTTTGGAGTATAATATTTGATTTGGTAGGAATAGGAGATAACTTTTGTATGCCTCCAATTTTTTGTGTAAAGCACAGAGTTCCCTAACTCTGATAATAAAGTTGAACAGTAATGGTGAATAGATCGAGTCTAAAAGACTAAAAGTGCAGGAATAGGAGATCGTAAAATAAAACGATCAAGTCATATAATTGAATCGTAATGCATACGATGAGATCACCCTGTGATCTGTTAAGGTTATGACAACCAGAAATAAGCAATCTGATAATTGAAAAGTTTACAGCAAGATGCTGTGTATCAGTTGTACTATGAAATGGTACTATGAAAACTCATGAAAGAGTTATGGATTATGAATACGAATTGAATTCGTATTGAAAAAAAAAGGTGTTAAGATTAGGTGGAGATTTCAATGAGAACTTATGTCGGCAGCTGAGTTGTATGATTCCTTGTATGGGCGGGGAATTTGTACTTGGTTTTAGAATCACTTAGCTTCCTGGTCGATATAGTGGTTAGGTTGACCAATTCTTTGTATGGGCGGGGAATTGTCCGCTTAGCCTCCTATATTGATAAGTGGCTGAGTATGGTTCGACAACCACTTAGTTTCTGACACTGATAATCATTGAAATGTTTGTGTCGTGCTATTTGCTATATGCGTGTTAAGAGGGTGATTCCTTTCTCATTTGTATAACAGATAGATAGGTCATAGGTAGAGAATATAGGTTTAAGTACGAGTTCTTAAAACTCATACTTATGTTACATTCTTGACTCATAGTTATATAAAATGTTTATGAACCCCTCAGCGAACGGACGCCAAAGGTCAGACTAGGACAAGTTCTTAAACTCATATGATTGTGGCAATTTATGGACTCATAAATGTGGTTTTATGAACTAGGTATAATTATGTGTGAATGGAGAATTACAACTTTTATTTAAATTGTGTTGTTAATCCTGATATTATTTAAAAAGGGATAGTGCTATATGTTAGGAGCTAAATGTACTATGTGCTATTTGAATAAATATGCGATTATAAGAGAAACTTTTTAATACTTATTGTGCTATTAATAAGAATCTGTGTAAAGAATGAGAATTAATTTAAGATTTTTATCAGATAATACCACCAAGGAAGGGAAGTCTAAAGAGAAATATGGAAGAACATGATGAGTAGGTTTTATACCTATGAATCCGATATTATTAAACTTAATTATTGTTATCTTTAATTGTTTTTTTAGTATCTTTTTATGTGTTTTGTGTTTATTTGTTGTAGGTTGGAATTGGAGGGACAAATTGGTCATTTCGGAGAAGAAAAAAGGTCAAAAATCATGAAAATTAGAGCTGAGTGGCATTTTTGTAATTACATGGTCCTGGTCAAGCGCCTAGGCGCTTGAAAATGGCCTATGTTGAGCGCCTAGGCGCTCATGTGCGGAAAGAGGAGCATTTTTCTACTGCTAAGTGGGTTTTTGAAGCCAAATAGGAGTGTGAATGAGGGCTGAGACTAATACAAATAGGAGAAAACTTTAGAAAAGACGTATCACTTAATTTTTCAAGAGATTTGCAGAGAGAACAAGGAAGAAAAACACAAAGGAGAATTGCAAGGGGCTGAAGATCAAAGAGAGAGTATTGGAGCAAATTCAGAGTTTCTTATTCTCTTATCTAGTTTTATCTTTAGTAATTATCTAGGATGTTTGGATTATTAATCTGGATGATGTTTTTCTTTATTATTATCATGAACTAAATTTTCATTAAGATTGCAACGGAACTTGGTATGTAGTTTAAATTGGACCTTTCCTTTGAATGAAAGTTGGTTTTTATTGAATTGTTTACTATATCGTGTGCTTATTAATTAATTGTTTGGCCAACAATTACTGTGATAATGCTATATGAAATTGGAAGATGGAGTATAGATTGAGATCTGGATATGATAACATCTGTTTATATATTCTGAATAGGGTTAATATGATTAGCATGTAGGATAGGAATATACCTATGTGTCTTTTGTATCCATTGAAAGAATTTGTGCGTAAAACCCTGATTAACTTGATTCACATAGGAATATAGTGAGTTGATTAATTGGGGTGTTCCTTGTAATTCCTGCATCTTAAAGATTGGATTTAGGAGGATTTGTTCACGTCTTTGGAAAAAGTGCGTGAATATTCATAAAGTATTCTTGGATAACGATTCATATTAATTGATTTATTTTAAATGGGAAGTAAGTTAGTTTAAATGAGATACCAAGGGATGTTGTAATCTTAACCTGTTAAATCTGCAGTTATTCTTGTGAAATTTTGATTTTTAATCATTAGTTTTGTTAAGTTTAAATTTCAAATCACAAACAAAATTTCGTAGTTTAAAATATGATTAATTGTATTAGAGTTAGTAATTGATAATTATTAGTCTATTTCCTCGTGGGAACGATATCCTTGCTTGCTGAATATTACAATTGAACGCGTATACTTGCGTGGTAAAGTGCTATTAAAAATTAGGCAACAGGAACAATTTGTGAATCTGAAGCAGGAAGATATGACGGTGGCAGAATATTTTGTCAAGTTCGACAAGTTAGCAAAATTTGCTCCACATCGAGTGGATATTGAGGAGCTTAAAGCACGATATTTTAGGAATGGATTGAAATCGTTGGTACTCGAGAAGTTGAATGTGCTGCAAATTAGTTCATTTTCAACGTTATTAGAAAAAGCCATTATCGCTGAAGGAGAAATTGAAGATGTATTGAAGAATAGTCAAGAACAAAGAAAGGAAGCTGAAGGAAATATTATGATAGGTGTTAGTGGAGGTAGTAATCTTAATAAACGTAAGAGGGATGGTGATATTAATTCAGGAAATAATCCAGTAGAGATTAGGAAGAAAGGCGTGATGTGCGTAGTTTGCTGGAAGCGTCATTGTGATAACCCGAGAAATTAGACAATTTATTAAAATCTTAAATGATTGATTTAAGGTCAAATAATAGACCTAGACAGAAAATAAGTGTATGCGTTTGATATTATTAGGGTGAAATTTTGATGATTTCAAAATTCTGTGAAGGATATAGGTGAATTATTCAGGATTAAGGGTATACGAGAATATGTTCTGTGAATATGATAATATTTGTGTACAAAATGTGGATAAGGATCAAATTTTGATCAAGATTACTTACATAGGTGACAAACCCTAAATTCATGATAAGAATATGGTGATTAAGTTAGAAAACCCTAACGATATGTTCAGAAACCCTAATTTCAGTATCAAGAATTTAAACCCTAATTTGGGAATCCTAATGCGAAGTATTAAACCCTAAGGGTTAAAAAGTTGTGTGTAAGGAATATGAACATTATGTGATGGTTTATATTTGTTTATTATATAAACAAACAAAAGAAACTAGTGTAACCCTAATTATATATATTAGGAATGAAGAATTTAATAACTTAAGGGTTATGGAAAAAGAGAATTGTGGTATTTAGAATACTTATTAATTCTAGGAGATTTATTTTATATATCTCAAATGATTAATTTTATAACCTAATTATAGCAAGTCTAATTGGGTTAAGGAAATAAGTGTGCATGAGCAAGGATTTGTGTTATAATTGAGGGAATGAAAACCCTAATTAAATGAATTGGTTTGGATAAGAATTAAGGTATTGAACTATGTATATTTTATAGCCCAAGTGTTGGCCAATGAAATTAGTTAGAGGCTCAAGCAATACATTAATTGAGTGGCTCAAATATTTTTATTGATAATCCCAAAAGATTTAAGGGTGGCCCAAACTTAGAGCCCAATTGAAGGAAGGACATGATGGACATTTGATATTATTAAAAGTGTTGGACTATGATTGATCTACATGGCCGGTGGATAGAGAAGGAAAAAGGAGGAGAGATTGAGCATGTGACTAAGATTTATTTTGGTCTCTTATTTGCCTAAATTTGGTCACCAACTCTCCACCAACTCTCTTACCAACTCTCCACCAACTATCTACCAAACTCCCACCTACTCCTCTTATGTGTCATTGTTTTATTTATCCAACATCTTTGTTCATGCTTGTAAATAAAGCTTTGGTAGTTTAGTGGGAGAAAAGGAGAGAATTATATACAAAAAACATCTCCCACTTTAAGCACCACACATGTGGTAAAAGGATAGTTCATTAATACAAGCTAGGTGTCCAATGGTTTAAGGAGCCACATGATATACTAATCTCCCACATGTTTATGATTAAGAAAGAGAAAGATAGAGCGAGTGGGGAGATGATTATTAGATATACAGTTATATCTATTCATTTTTACAAAGTCATCAAAGTAATTTCATCTCTCTCATGATATCACTTGCTTTTTGGCCAATCAATAATTTAATTAAAGCCCAAAAATTTGATCCAAGTGAGGAGGGACATTTTTGGAAAAAGAGATTTAATCAAACTTGGTATATATTGGCCACATGGTCGGGTAATGGAAGAGGTGAAAGGAGAGGGAGATGTGCATGCACATCATCCATTTATACACTACACAATTGGCAAAAGATAATACACCCAATTAGGCTAGGTGTTACATTTTTTTTAATAAGGTAGCTTGCATATCTAGCCTTGATATTAGTTTGGTGACCAACCCTAAATCCTAAATGCTCCAAACCCTAAAGCCTAAGGGTTTCATCAAATGGCAAATTCTAGAAATATATGGAAATGTCCAAAATGCCCTTTTTACATTTTTTTTATTATGTAACTTGTGAATCTTTCCTTATCTTTGGTTGTTCACAAACCCTAACCCTAACCTAGCATAGCATGTGACTAAAAGCCATACAAATCAGCCACTCTTGCCATCTTGCAAACTTAGATGCATTGAATCAAAGTTTTATAACTTAAAACTTAAGTAAAGTAACTTACTTTACTTATAAAACCAACCTAGACCTTCTCTCTCTTCATGTTTCGAAATTTAGAGTGAGAGAGAGAGGAGTATGTTCGACAGCTCCTAGGGAGGAGAAGGAGAGAAGATTTTGAACTTTCTTTCCATTCAAGATCCATCTCATATCTTAGAAGAAGAAGAAGAAGAAAAGGAGCATGGAAAATCAAAGGTATAAACCCTTTTTGTTCATGTAATTTTTGGTTGAAGATCAAACCTTGAATCTATAGTTCTAATCTAAAAAACCTTAGATCTATGTGTTAATGAGAGTTTCATGTTTAGATCTAACCATATTGAATGTTGATTTGGTTGAAATCAAAAGGAATTGAAAAATAGAATTTTTTCAGAAAAGTTTAAAACTAGAAAGTATGATCTAGGTTTTGATTCTTGAAATCTATGATGGATATTTGTGATTTATATTCTTGGGATGCTAGATATATGTGTGTAGGATAAAACCCCTTTGGAATCTCTCAAATAGGTTGGAAAATGAGCAAGTTATGGAATTTTTTCCAAACTACTCAAAGTTAAGAAAATTGTTAGAAGGACAGTTTTGAACAGCCACTTCCGAGCTAAATTCCGGGAGAATAACCTATCCAAATATGGATTGTGATAGATGAAAATTGAAGATCGGAAAGAAAAGAATCCAACAAAATTGACGGATCGTTAATCGGAATTACATATCTCATTATATTTAAGATTTAGTAAAGGACTCCAAAACTGTAACATGGCAAAAAGTTTCTGTCCAGATCTGTCCAGGGGCTGTTTTGGAAACTTAAAGTGTTAAATGAATTCCGGCCTTTTGGAAACTGAAAATATATGGTATTATGTAGCTCTTGTCCAAAAATGAGCTAATTCCGAGTTAAAACGACCAAGTTATGACCATTACAATTTTTGTGATTTTCCGATGGAAATCTCTATAAACGGAGTTCTACAACTCCGATTGCCACGAAATTTAAAATGGAGCATCACGTTAACATATATAAGGTTATCCAAGAGATGGGAATGTTTGGAGTTAAGCAAGAGGTAGCTAATTTCTTAAGTTACGCACTAGAATTAATTTTTGAAAAATATCAAAGGAAGTTGGAAAATTATGGAAAAATAATTTTTGTGGATGAAATATGTGTATATATGTTTGGACTAAGGATAGAAAAATAATAAACTGATTTGGTATTTTCGTGATACGAATTTAGAATACAGTTTGCTGGATTATATAATTTGTGATTCCAGTTTGCTGGATTGAGAAATAGTTTACTGAATTAAAATATGTTGAATCCAGTTTGCTGGATTGCAGTTTAGATTGCTGGATTTGGAATTCAGGTTGTTGGATTTGGAATCCAGGTTGCTGAGTTGGTAATTTAGTTGCTAGATTTAGAATCCAGGTTGCTGGACGAGTATTTAACTTACTAGGTGTTAACGAACAACTTATGAAATGAAAAAGTAAATGTTAAATCATATAAATGTGATTCTATGGCATGGTAAAGTGCTTAGGTAGAGTTTAATTGAACTTAGACTCGAAATTTTGTCCGACTAGACCGTCGGGATGTTAGTTTTGTGTCGGGCTCAAGTCAGACTGAAATAGTTTGACCTGATACTGAGTCTTATGTGTGTTATAGAATGATAGGGTTATGTATTATGTGTTTAGGTTATTCAATGTATATATATATTATATTATTATATTGTGATGATATCATTCTACTATTGGAGATCTATATTACTAATATTACGTCTTCGGGTACTGCGATATAAATTGCGTAGCGGTAATCAACGGTTCAGGCAAGTTTCTTTGTACTTAACTCTAATAAGAGTGTTTTATTCAAGCTTATGGTTAATCATTGCTGATTGTCACGAAAATTGTACTCTGTACATCTTGCATGTATAAGTCAGGTATGAAAGGTTGATCACCTTCATTACCAGTTGGTTCAGAAATGTTTGTTCATGTTTAAAACTTGTTCAGTTAAAAGTTTGTTCGTGCTAGTTCTCAATTATATTGATGAATTATAGCCAGCTTATTATTCATACTCTTCAATCATGATATATCGTTATATTATTGTATTTAAACTTGCTGGGCAACTTTCATGCTCACCCTTGCTATATCATGATAAAACATTGCAGATAATGCGAATGCGTTCGGATATAGGAAAAGTTAAGGCCAAGTTCAGCTTGGGATATAAAGTGCGGCTAGTTTGTAATAGCGTATTTTGATAAATGTGTTGTATTTTAGATAGTTTATGAATTGTGTAAAAGTTAAGGTTACTCGACCTTGGGGAATAAGTGTGTAATGTATTGTATAAACAATTTATGTTTATATCTTCCGCAAATAGTTATAGAATGATTAGTGTACCGAATCCGCGGTGATTTGGGGCCCGGATTCAAGGCTATCACAGTCATCAAGGAATTTGTTTGAAGAACAAAGGAAGTCTGTTACAACTGTGGTCAAGAAGGACACATGTCACCCCAGTGTCCCATTCCAAAGAAGACACAAGGTTGTTTTGCGTGCGGATCGACTGATCATTTGGTTCGGAACTGTCTGAAGAAGAATGCGAAAAAGGAAAGTGACAACAAGGGACCCAGTGGCGGAACCTTGGCAACTCGAGGACATGCACAACCAGGAAGACCAACAACATTTACTTTTAGCATGACAGTTCCAAATGCAGCAGCTGCCCATGAAGAGGTGACAGGTAACGAATTCGGTTAGAAATTTAATTACGCGAGAAATACAAGTTAGATATCTCTGTGAACTATTTTCTTTTATAGATTCAAGTCATAGGTTAGAATTTGAAACACAAATTATTATTGTGTTGCTAAAAACGAATTAATGATACAACTTTAAAAGATTGTAGAGAATAAGAAAGCGGTGATTCCGAGGACGGAATCCTTTTAAGGAGGGGTGAATGTGATAACCCGGGATTTCGAATAATAAAAAATTTGCGAATAATTTTTTTTTAATTAATATTATATTAATTATCATTTATGTGACAAGTATCGGTGATACGTGTATTGAGAAAGTCAATTTGTGTATTCACTAATAAAATTAGAGTAGAGTTGTGCTTAACAAGATTAGAAACCCTAACCCTAAGTCCGGATAGGAATTCGATAGAAAATATAATTAAAATAATTATATTAATGAGAATGTGTTTGAACGGTATAGAATTTTTGATCAATGATTGATCGAATAAGGTTTAAAATTAATAAACCCTAATAAGAGATTAGAAACCCTAATCTCAGGATTGAAAACCCTAACGTACCGTTAGAAACCCTAATCGAAAGCCGGAGAAACCCTAATTTAAAATCTGGGAATCCTAAACCCTAATTAGGAAACCCTAATCCTAATTGGCAAGCCTAATATGTGTATTAAACTTAAATATGATTAGAAATCCCTAATTATGTTTTAGTTATCTTAATTTCTCTTTTACAAACCCTAATTATAATTTAGAAAATTTATTTTTCTAAATTAAAACCCTAATTTGTGGGTTATAAACCCTAATGACCATTTTGACCTTAATTGCTAAATTAAGCAATTTTAATTAGGAATATTAATCCTAATTAGCAAGATTTAATTTTTATGATTAGGAAATATTATTATAATTATTGAATCCAAATTATAATTTTTGGAATATTAAATTTCTATTTTGAAAATTGAATTTTGAAAATTTTGGAAATTAAATTGTAAACCCTAAAGGGTTCAAACCCTAACCTAAACCCTAAGGGTTTATGTATTTGTCAAGATTGCCATTAAATTCATTTTACAAGTTACTAAAATACCCTTTTTAGTTTCTTTAATAAGCTAACTTGTAGGAAATTGCAAAACCTTTATTAGGTGACCAACTATGTTGACATTTTGACAAATATCTCAGCAAATTTGATTCAATTGACACCTAGCATGCTTGTATACAATGTATCTAAGTTATATAAAAGATTTGGGAGAGAGAAAAAATAATAAAATTTGCCATTTTCTATTTTGCTCTCACCAACTCTCTCTCTCTCTAGAAGCTCCGAATTATACAAGTAGATCAGTCATAAAATACCTCTCTAAATCACCAATATCAGATTGGCAAGCTTAGATCAAAAATTGAAATCAAAAAGGTATAACCCTATTTTTATTTTTGATCTTGTATGCTTATGAAATATTTGTGTTTAAGTGTTTAAATTTGTGTTATAAGGTGTTTATAAATGATCTATGTTGATCCATGATGGATCCATATCATCAAAGTGGGTAAAAAAGTGATTTTTAAAAATTTGTTCGAGTTGGAATGTTGGTCTGACAAGTAAATGTCAGCGGCTATAGATCCTTATGTGTTTATGATTTTTGTTATTTTAAAGATTTAATCTGTAGCCTGATATGTGGGCTTTAAGCTGTAAGTGGTAGTATAACAATTTGATCCCTAGATTTGATAGTTATTCATGGTCAAAACCAGTTGACCAGGCATGACCATGAACTTTTTGGGTAAACCCAGAAAGTGTTAATCAGCCTCTGACAATGTTTTTGCAAGGACGGATCTGACGAGTGTTATGCTTTTTGATGTTATGTTTGTAATGAAATTGTATCCTGTAATGTGTACTTGAGATCTAGACCTTTAGATCTCTTAAATAGCAAACATGTGGGATTATATGAACGGTCAAACCAGGTCATCCGGTCACGAATATGATTTCTGGAAATTCCAGAAAAGTTCTTGCACGAATTTTCTGACATACTTTGACCGCTTTGTAGATTGTGATTTGTTTGTTTTTGGACCAATGTATTGGTGTGGTGTTGTTCCTTGACACATGTACCAGGGGTTTAAACCATAAACTAGCATAAATCATTACCAGAACTCATACATAATCGAGCATGAAAGTGCCTACTCGAATCTGTTTGGAATTCTGGAAACCCAGATTTGTCCTGACAGCAACTTTGGAGGCTTTGATCTCCTTGTTGTGATGTTGTTTGACCAAAGTATTGATTGGGTATTGTATTGTTACATTAATACTACAATATCAAAGTTTTATATAACCCAGAACATGAACAGATTGGAAATTATGAGCTGTCAAACGTGACTGGTAGTAAAGCCGGCTGTCAGTGTTCTTGAGGCTCAAGAACACCAACAGCGACGCTTTTTGTCGCTAAAGCCTTATAGCGACGGATTTATTTGTTTTATTTTCTGTTTTTTCGGAAAACAATTATAAATAAGAAATAAATTATAAAAATTAGTAAAAATAATTTTAAAAATTATTTAAAATAATTTCTGACCAATTGAAATATTTTTCTTAAATATTTATAATTATATAAATATTAAAAGTATTTAATTTATTTAACTAGTGTATTAAATAAATTAGAGAAAATGATTTAATATTATGAAAAATCAATTTAAATAAGAATAATGTATTTAAAAATATTTTGAGTTATAAAATGTAACTTTTAATATTTTTGGAGAATTTTCATTAATAATTTAATATTAATGATATTAGATTTATTTGATTATTAAATTAAATAAATAAGATAAAAATAATTTTAATGATTTAAAAATCATTTTAATTGAGAATAAAGTGTTAGAAAATATTTTAATTATAAAATATAATTTTCAATATTTTTAGAGAATTTTCATTAATAGATTAATATTAATGATGTTTGATTTATTTAATTATTATATTAAATAAATGAATTAAAAATGGTTTTATTGATTTAAAAATAATTTAAAAATGAGAAAAATGATTTAAAAATATTTTAAGTTATATTTAATGACTTTTAATATTTAGATATTAATTTCATTAATATTTATATATTAATGGTGATGATTTAAAAATGATTTTAATTATTTTAAAAAAATCATTTAAGTAGAATATTGATGATTTAAAAATATTTTAAGTTATTGATAATAACTTTAATATTTTGACAAGTATGTTATTAATATTTTTATATTAATAATGATAAGATTATTTGATCATTAAATCATTTAAAAATGATTTAACTGTTTGAAAAATTATTATAAATTATTATAATTACTTGATAACTATTAAAAGCTTTCGAAAAATATTATTATTGATAATTGACATATCTTAAATAATATTGAAGCTTAGAGACCAAGTATAATTGACAATCAATGTGTTAATTATCGGATAGGGTGACCAGAACACCGAGAATGGACCGAAGTCCAACCAGACTGAACTAGTTTGACTTGTTAAGTGTTTATATATATTATAAATACTAATGTGGCTATGTGGTAATGTGCTTAGGAGAAGTTTGACTGTAAAATACAGTGTTATGTGTTATAAATAATTGTGCTAATTGTGAGGCCGACATTGTTGATTATAGGTCTTACGAACGCAGTTAATTATATTGTGTAGCTGTAGTCAGCGGAAAAGGAAAGTTCCCTAACTCAACCTTGAGTTATATTCATTCAATTATTATGGTGGTTAATTATTGCTAATTATACCACGTCCAGAGATTTATTGTTGATAATTTGCAGTTAGTGCATGCTTAATAGTTCGAATTGAATTATTAATTTGGAAAATATATATTCGTAGAATTGCTGTTGTTGGATATTCATATCTATAGAAGTTAGAATTGACAGTACATATAATTCCTGTTTATTGTCAAATTACACTGAGAAATGTCTTAGCTAGTTATTCTGGCTAGACGAACATTTGTTATAACTTGATAAATTCAAGAAAAGAATTCAATTGTTATTGGTAGATCGATGCCAATTATTTTGGCAAGATCGATAAGTAAATAGAATTTGAAATCACAGTATTTCGTTGTTAAATCAAAATCTTGATTCTGAGACTGAGAAGAACAACCTTTTATATAAAGGGAACATTTTGGGTCGTGAATTCGACCTTTGCGCGCATTTTGAGTATTATGCATAATATAGGGTACAAAGAGTTGGCCGGCTCTAAGTACTTGCAGAGGGGTATGATTTAATCTTTATGGTTATCTGATACTCCTGGTATGTATCAAAGTAAATCTTTGATAGATACCCGAGAAAATAAGTTCAAAGATATGGTGAGATCACTCAGCATAATCTGGAAAATATTCCACTTTGTTATTGCGTAGAATTTATTCTTGTTTATTCATTAGAATATCGTAGGAAACTTTGAAAGCGTCGTACTCTTTCATTATTGAATTATTGTGTTGTATAGAATACGAGATGTGACGCCCCCAAAATAGGTCCATTCCATCCAACCCATTCTGAGTCGCCAATTACATGGTACAGAAACAACTATATCTTTATTAATACAACATATAAACTGTGAGTTTAAATACAGATATTGCCGTCTAGACAATATCCACACGCAAATAAATCTCCATCATAATTATTGATACATTATTTTACAAAAATGGTGAGGACTACTAAATAACTCTTTCTAGAACCTTCATTCCATACCCCGACTAGTACTCGCTACATTCTCACCTTCTGAGAAGAAAAATGGAACAAAAAGGAAAAGGGTGAGCTCAACTAGCCCAGTAAAGAATATTATGACTAAGATAATATACAACAAATTATCGTTAGTCTTCAACGGGGAAAAATCTAATAGAATACAATAGACAACCAGTTTTAAATCAACAACTGCAGCGGAAACAACAATTCATTAGAAAAGATAAGTACAGAATGCAAACTACTATCTTATATATATGAATTTAAAAGTTCATCGTCGATATTTTATCCCTGTAACATCAATCAATATATATCTGGAATCAAATATTCATCTTTGCACTACAGGCCAAAGATATTCATCAGTCGGTCATGTTCATCTCAACACCTGTTCATCTTTGCACTACGGGCCAAAGATATTCATCAAGAAATCATTCATCTTTGCACTACAGACCAAAGATATTTAGTAATATCATCATTTAGGACTGAGGATGATGAAAAATATTTTAAAGGAAACGAATCCAGTGAAACAAAAGAACAATTATTAAAGATTCGTATTTTAAGCAATCCAAGTTCAAAAATACTTCATAAGTAATCAGAGTGGTGTAAAATTCAAGAATGATCAAAACATAGATCCAATCAAAGCTAGTATCCATAATAGATATTTTGGACAAAAAGAAGAAATTTCATTTTTCGGTGAATAATGTCGTATTCGTGAATAGTGTCGTATACGTGAATAATAACTCCGACACCAAAAGATAGAAATTTCACAAAAACATCATCATGCTTCATGAATAGTACTCATGAATAGTAACTCGTGAATAGTAACTCGTGAATAGTAACTCATGAATAGTAACCCCGACATGAAAAAGTTCCAAATTTGATAAAAATTTCCAACCAATAATTCGGCATAATGATATTGAAGAAATAATATCATTTTCGAATAAAATAACATCTCTTACCTCGAAAGACAGTACTTCTAGTTGAAACACCGAATATTGGCTATGACTTGAACTTGCACCGTATAGCAATACTCAAAGTATACTCAAAATACTCACAAGAATACGCTCGATAATATAGAGAGAGAAAACTTCAGTTTCTGCTGTGATTTTCAATTCTAACCTAAGCACCTATTTATAGGAAATTGCTTAGAACACCAAAGCAGAAAATTTAATATAATAATAATAAATATAAATTCTTACGCCCACTCTTTGAATTCTGAAAATTTGAATTCAAACCACATGCTAGACCCACTAATAACAAAAAAAACATTTTTCATACTTTAAATATTTTAAACTTCCAAAAATCAATTATTTCGGAGCTTCGGAACTTCAATAATTCATAATAAATAGCCCTTTTATCAGAAAATTCGAATCTTGCTACTTTTTATAGGAAATTCAATTCTCTATAACTTTGCAGAAGAAAGTTTTTCCAAATTCTAAATATAAATTGACCAAAATCCACAAACGGACGATTTTACAGGCTATAATCAAATTTCGGTCAATAATTATGTCCAACAATACACAAAATATGTGTTAAACATATAATGCCACAAAAATACTCTTCCTCCTCATATACTCATATATCCAACATTCATTATAAAAATATCACTGTTAATATATTATTAAAATAATATATTTAAATGAATTATTTTATCAGAAAAAGATAAAATATTAATTTTCAACAATTGTCACATTAAAAATTTCTCCATCTATATTCATATAAAATTAATATTTTTCTCATCATATAAATCAATAATTAATTATTCACAAATAATATTACAGAATCACGGTACTGACAACCAGGCCGTTCCTAGGAAAGAGGGGGCTTTCCAATAAGAATTTCTCCTTACTGGCGCGCAATTAGGTGACCAAACCTCTCCTTAGACAGAACTTTCTAGACATTGCCAATAATGTTATCTAATAATATTATTCAGATAATATGAATTATTGCTTCGATAATGAAAAATATTGTGTAGTGATAATTATTGAAACAACAGTAATATAAAATATCAATGCAGCAATTATTGAATCAATAACATAAAATACTGAACAGTAATTACTGTAATAATTATTGAGTAGTGTCTTCTTACGTAAGAATCAATAATTGGTGCAATACCGTGTGCTACTGTTCAATAACGTGTATTAGTGTGTTTTAACCACTGGGTATTCAAACAGTATTAACGATAACAACTACGTCGTTATTTATAAACAACTTATATTTGTCGTTTTCTTCATCCAATCGCTTTCCGTTATGGGGCCCACAAAAGACTGCGACGTCTTACGAATATTCCCCGACAGTACGAATATTCCACGACCAAACGAATATTCCCCGACAACAATGAATATTTTATAACCACTTGCTTATTTGAAATATTTGCGTATTTTACCCATAACTATCCACATTAATCGAATCAACCCTTACTATTTCAAAATAATAAATAAAAGAAATTCCTTTTTATTTAAAAAAAAAATCGGGGTCTTACAACCTCCCCTCCTTATGAAATTTCGTCCTCGAAATTGACGTACGTAACTGGTGTTTCGAAAAGATGAGAATACCTCACTTTCATTTCCGTTTCTAACTCCCAGGTCATTTTCTCAATAGCATGGTTTCTCCACAAAACTTTAACTTGTGTTATAACCTCGGTACATAGGACATGTTCTTTCCTATCCAAGATCTTGACAGGTACCTCCTCGTACGTTAAGTCTTCGGCTGTCTCGTCCGGTTCTAACTCAATGACGTGGTTCGGGTCGTCCACATATTTACGTAACATCGATACGTGAAAAACGTTATGAACACGCGTCATACTTGGCGGTAAAACGAGTCTATAGGCCACAGTTACTATTCGATCAAAAATTTCAAATGGATTAATAAATCGATGGTTTGAGCTTTTCTCACCTCAACGATTCTCGCTTTTGAAATAGCAACTTCTTGCACCTCTTTCAAATTCATCAGCTCCGGTGTGTAGCTTGAACAGCTTTAACTTTATCGATTAAAGTCAATTATACTCGTATATCATCACGTGGGTACCTAGAGTTTTCATCTACATCTCTATTATTTGTAAATTATATGAAATGAGTCTTTGACAATTATCGTACTCGTACGTGTATACGATCTTCTACTCAACACGTCAGTTACCACGTTCGCTTTTCCAGGATGGCATGGTCAGGACATGTGCTGAAATGAGTCTCCTCTTGAGTTCTTTGAAGCTCTTCCCACATTCCTCGCTCCATTCGAATTTTGTATCTCTACGAGTCAGCTGCGTTAATGGAATAGTGATTCGAGAATATCCTTCAACGAATCTCTGATAATAACCAACTAAGCCTAGAAAGCTATATATTTCGATTACCGACTTAGGTTGTTCTCAACTGTGACTCATATCCCAACCTTGGATAGCACATTACAATGACACCTATCAGTTTACAATCGCACAAATATGGCGTCCCCTACGGAGAGTCTTGCTTCGGTGCATTCCACAAAGGAAGTCACTAGATAAAGGCTTGGGTACAAACTTCTACAGTTGAATTTTTAACTCCTGAAGTTCAATAGGAGCCATTCGATATGAGATTTTAGAAATGAGTTTTGTACCGGGTTCAAAGTCGATACAAAATTTAATATCAGGCTTTGGGAGTAAGCCAAGAAATTCTTCAGGAAATACGTCAGGAAAAATCAATAACAATAGGAATATTATTCAAATCTGACGTGTCTTTATTCAAATCCATAACATGGACTAAGAAAACTTGAAATCTGTAATAAAGGAATGACTTCATGGCTTGATATGAAAATGTTTGACTACAATGGTTTGATTGCTTGAATTCGAATAATAGGTTACTTAGGAATATGAAAACTAATAACCTTACGAAAGTAATCAATTTCGGCATGATGAGTAGTTAACCTTAAAATCACATCAAAAGCAAATATCTCTATAGAAATAAGGTTAAAAGGTAATGTGATAGTGCCAACCTGAATCAAGTAAAATTTCTAAACAACGGATGTAATAAAAGTTTCTCCTAACGGAGTCTCCATAAATAGGTCAAAGTCTAATTTCTCCGTAGTCAAGTTCAAACGTTGAGCGCAAGCAAGAGAGATAAAAGAATGGGTAGAACCGATATCTAGTAAGGTATAACTTCACAAGAATTTGTAATTAACTAACCCGTGCTAACTTCGTTCGGGTTCCTCGCATTTTGACCGGTCATGACAAACGCTCTTCCAGGAACCGTTGACTTTGACTTTTCTGGGACATCCTTTTGAGTCACCATCCCCGCTAGACTTGGTTTCTCTACCGTACACTCTCGAGCGATATGACCTTCTTTTCCACAATTATAACATACTTTGGAAGGCTGTGAACAGTTTGGACTTATGTGTCCCTCCTCTTCGCATTTGTAACATCTAACTGGCGGTCGTTCTCCTCCCCTAGAACCAGTTGTTGACGGCACTGTCGTCTTCACATGGTCGTTGTTAAATCTCCTCTTTTTAAAATCTCCTCCTGACTCGCTTCTTCTATTTTCATGGCCACTATTACCACCAAAGTGGTTACCGCCTTTGTCTGTATTCTTCTTTCTCTGCTGGTTATCGTTATTCTGATGACTGCTATCTTCGGTATGATCCTGGTTATGGTCCCTCGGTTGAACGTACTCGTTATCTCGCTCTAATAACTGAGCCCTGTTGACAACATCTGAATAGAGAGAAAATTTATGAGAAATGAGATACTGACGTATGCCGGGTTTCAAACCTCTCAGAAACATCCGCGTCATACGTTCCTCATTCTCCACCAAATGAGGTGCAAACCTGGATAACTCCTGCGAACTTCACCTCGTACTGGGACACCGTCATGTTATTCTGCTCCAGTCTAATAAACTCCACTTCCTTCATATGACTAATACCTTCCAGGGAAGTACTTGTCATTGAAATGTTTCTGAAATGTCTCCCATGACATGCTGAGTGCAGCTGGATGGGTACGCTTCACAGATTCCCACCAGTAATCTGCCTCGTTACGGAACATAAAAGTAGCGAATGGAACTTTCTGTTCCTCCGTGCATCCCAAGACATCGAATATCTGGGTAATTTGTTTGACCCACGTCTCCGCCTTAATCGGATCCGGCTTTCCCCAGAATTCTGGTGGTCCCAACTCTTTGAACTACTTGGCTGTGACCACATGTGAATTGCTATCATTTCCTCCTGTATTTTGAACACGAGTCTCCCTCGTCTGATTTTGCATGAACTGCAAAAAGCTTCTAAACATCCCCTCGTTCATCATCTGCTCAGTGGTGTTGTTCACAGGAGGAACATTGTCAGCCTGTTGCACATTCTCCTCGTTGGTGAGTACAGGTGTTTCCACGGTCTCATTTCCATTGTTAATATACTCAGTCGACATTCTCAAATACTGTCATAAAAAAGGGTTAATTAAGGAAATCAATATATCACATAATATCCCTATATACTGACCAACTAACAAATAAGCTTAGGTAGGACACACTAGCAAAGGATTTACTCGTCTCTCCCCTCCTAGTTCTATTCCCCGATCTCCGCCAGAGATCATATCCCTAAGCTCTGATACCAACTGTGACGCCCCCAAAATAGGTCCATTCCATCCAACCCATTCTGAGAGGCCAATTACATGGTACAGAAACAACTACATCTTTATTAATACAACATATAAACTATGAGTTTAAATACAGATATTGTCGTCTAGACAATATCCACATGCAAATAAATCTTCATCATAATTATTGATACATTATTTTACAAAAATGGTGAGGACTACTAAACAACTCTTTCTAGAACCTTCATTCCATACCCCGACTAGTACTCGCTACATTCTCGCCTCCTGAGAAGAAAAATGGAACAAAAAGGAAAAGGGTGAGCTCAACTAGCCCAGTAAAGAATATTATGACTAAAATAATATACAACAAATTATCGTTAGTCTTTAACAGGGAAAAATCTAATAGAATACAATAGATAACCAGTTTTAAATCAACAACTGCAGCGGAAACAACAATTCATTAGAAGAGTTAAGTAGAGAATGCAAACTATTATCTTCTATATATGAATTTAAAAGTTCATCGTCGATATTTTATCCCTGTAACATCAATCAATATATATCTGGAATCAAATATTCATCTTTGCACTACAGGCCAAAGATATTCATCAGTCGGTCATGTTCATCTCAACACCTGTTCATCTTTGCACTACGGGCCAAAGATATTCATCAAGAAATCATTCATCTTTGCACTACAGGCCAAAGATATTTAGTAATATCATCATTTAGGACTAAGGATGATGAAAAATATTTTAAAGGAAACGAATCCAGTGAAACAAAATAACAATTATTAAGGATTCGTATTTTAAGCAATCCAAGTTCAAAAATACTTCATAAGTAATCAGAGTGGTGTAAAATTCAAGAATGATCAAAACATAGATCCAATCAAAGCTAGTATCCATAATAGATATTTTGGACAAAAAGAAGAAATTTCATTTTTCGGTGAATAATGCCGTATTCGTGAATAGTGTCGTATACGTGAATAGTAACTCCGACACCAAAAGATAGAAATTTCACAAAAAACATCATCATGCTTCATGAATAGTACTCGTGAATAGTAACTCGTGAATAGTAACTCATGAATGGTAACCCCGACATGAAAAAGTTCCAAATTTGATAAAAATTTCCAACCAATAATTCGGCATAATGATATTGAAGAAATAATATCATTTTCGAATAAAATAACATCCCTTACCTCGAAAGACAGTACTTCTAGTTGAAACACCGAATATAGGCTATGACTTGAACTTGCACCGTATAGCAATACTCAAAGTATACTCAAAATAATCACAAGAATACGCTCGATAATATAGAGAGAGAAAACTTCAGTTTCTGGTGTGATTTTCAATTCTAACCTAAACACCTATTTATAGGAAATTGCTTAGAACACCAAAGCAGAAAATTTAATATAATAATAATATATATAAATTCTTACGCCCACTCTTTGAATTCTGAAAATCTGAATTCAAACCACATGCTAGACCCACTAATAACAAAAAAAAACGTTTTTCATACTTTAAATATTTTAAACTTCCAAAAATCAATTATTTCGGAGCTTTGGAACTTCAATAATTCATAATAAATAGCCCTTTTATCAGAAAATTCGAATCTCGCGAATTTTTATAGGAAATTCAATTCTCTACAACTTTGCAGAAGAAAATTTTTCCAAATTCTAAACAGAAATTGACCAAAATCCACAAACGGACGATTTTACAGGCTATAATCAAATTTCGGTCAATAATTATGTCCAACAATACACAAAATATGTGTTAAACATTAAATGCCACAAAAATACTCTTCCTCCTCATATACTCATATATCCCACATTCATTATAAAAATATCAATGTTAATATATTATTAAAATAATATATTTAAATGAATTATTTTATCAGAAAAAGATAAAATATTAATTTTCAACAATTGTCACATTAAAAATTTCTCCATCTATATTCATATAAAATCAATATTTTTCTCATCATATAAATCGATAATTAATTATTCACAAATAATATTACAGAATCACAGTACTGGCAACCAGGCCGTTCCCAGGAAAGAGGGGGCTTTCCAATAAGAATTTCTCCTTACTAGCGCGCAATTAGGTGACCAAACCTCTCCTTAGACAGAACTTTCTAGACATTGCCAATAATGGTATCTAATAATATTATTCAGATAATATGAATTATTGCTTCGATAATGAAAAATATTGTGTAGTGACAATTATTGAAACAACAGTAATATAAAATATCAATGCAGCAATTATTGAATCAATAACATAAAATACTGAACAGTAATTACTGTAACAATTATTGAGTAGTGCCTTCTTACGTAAGAATCAATAATTGGTGCAATACTGTGTGCTACTGTTCAATAACGCGTATTAGTGTGTTTTAACCACCGGGTATTCCAACAGTATTAACGGTAACAACTACACCGTTATTTATAAACAACTTATATTTGTCGTTTTCTTCATCAAATCGCTTTCCGTTATGGGACCCACAAAAGACTGCGTCGTCGTACGAATATTCCCCGACAGTACAAATATTCCACGACCAAACGAATATTCCCCGACAACAATGAATATTTTATAACCACTTGCTTATTTGAAATATTTGCGTATTTTACCCATAACTATCCACATTAATCAAATTAACCCTTACTATTTCAAAATAATAAATAAAGGAAATTCCTTTTTATTTAAAAATAAAATTCAGGGTCTTACACGAGAAGACTTTTTATTGAATAACGATTTGTTCAGCTATTTTAAAGTTCTTTGAACTTTGGTTTTATTCTATCAAAATAGATAGTCTGTTGTTTTGAATTCTTATACATTTATTGTATGTCTTAACTTGAGGGGCAAATTAGTTGCTCACCCTTGCTAAATAAAACTTTTCAGCTAGGGATGAAGTTGCAGGAGATGCTGCGAAGGATAAAGGCAAAGGCATAGTTATTAAATAGTTATGATTAACGTATTTATTATGTTGTATTGTAAACCCTTTTTGTATATCTAAGGGTTATGTTTGTAATGTTAAGGTTAGCGGACCTGAGACTAATGTATTAACAGTATATGTTAATATGATATGTATTACTATTTCTATATGAATGGGTAGATAGTTAGTATTACAATGTGGATCGTGAACACCAAACTCGGGGGTCAGGTAACCCGGATTTGAGGGTGTCACAGGTTGGTATCAAAGCTGTAGTGACCAAGGTGTCACAAGCGGTAGAAGAGCTTTAGGTTATAAACCTTAAGTGGGGTGGGGAAAAACCCTAGGATTATAACCATACGCGAAATAGAGAAAACTCATTTAGAGTTCTAAGTAAGGGATTGCCGAAGTGCATCAATAATGAGATAAGTGGACACATAGTGTGAGGAGTATAATCTTTTGGAGTATAATATTTGCTTTGGTAGGAATAGGAGATAACTTTTGTATGCCTCCATTTTTTTGTGTAAAGCACAGAGTTCTCTAACTCTGATAATAAAGTTGAACAATAATGGTGAATAGATCGAGTCTAAAGACTGAAAGTGCATGAATAGGAGATCGTAAAACAAAACGATCAAGTCATAGAATTGAATCGTAATACATACGATGAGATCACCCCGTGATCTGTTAAGGTTATGACAACCAGAAAGAATCAATCTGATAATTGAAAAGTTTACAGCAAGATGTTGTGTATCAGTTGTACTATGAAATGGTACTATGAAAACTCATGAAAGAGTTATGGATTATGAATACGAATTGAATTCGTATTGAAAAAAAAAAGGTGTTAAGATTAGGTGGGGATTTTAATGAGGACTTATGTCGGCAGCTGAGTTGTATGATTCCTTGTAAGGGCGGGGAATTTGTACTTGGTTTTAGAATCACTTAGCTTTCTGGTCGATGTAGTGGTTAGGTTGACCAATTCTTTGTATGGGCGGGGAATTGTCCGCTTAGCCTCCTATATTGATAAGTGGCCGAGTATGGCTTGACAACCACTTAGTTTCTAACACTGATAATCATTGAAATGTTTGTGTCGCGCTATTTACTATATGCATGTTAAGAGGGTGATTCATTTCTCATGTGTATAACAGATAGATAGGTCATAGGTAGAGAATATAGGTTTAAATACGAGTTCTTAAAACTCATACTTATATGACATTTTTGACTCATAGTTATATGAAATGTTTGTGAACCCCTCAGCGAACGGACGTCAAAGGTCAGACTAGGACAAGTTCTTAAACTCATATGATTGTGGCAATTTATGAACTCATAAGTGTGGTTTTATGAACTAGGTATAATTATGTGTGAATGGAGAATTACAACTTTTGTTTAAAGTTGTGTTGTTAATCCTAATATTATTTAAAAAGGGATAGTGCTATATGTTAGGAGCTAAATGTACTATGTGCTATTTGAATAAATATGCGATTATATGAGATACTTTTTAATTCTTATTGTGCTATTAATAAGAATATGTGTAAAGAATGAGAATTAATGTAAGATTTTTATCAGATAATGCCGCCAAGGAAGGGAAGTCTAAAGAGAAATATGGAAGAACAATTTGTGAATCTGAAGCAGGAAGATATGACGGTGGCATAATATTTTGTCAAGTTTGACAAGTTAGCAAAATTTGCTCCACATCGAGTGGATACTGAGGAGCTTAAAGCACGATGTTTTAGGAATGGATTGAAATCGTTGGTACTCGAGAAGTTGAATGTTCTGCAAATTAGTTCATTTTCAACGTTATTAGAAAAAGCCATTATCGTTGAAGGAGAAATTGAAGCTGTATTGAAGAATAGTCAAGAACAAAAAAAGGAAGCTGAAGGAAATATTATGATAGGTGTTAGTGGAGGTAGTAATCTTAATAAACGTAAGAGGGATGGTGATATTAATTCTAGAAATAATCCAGTAGAGATTAGGTAGAAAGGCGTGATGTGCGTAGTTTGCTGGAAGCGTCATCAAGGAGTTTGTTTAAAGAACAAAGGAGTCTGTTACAACTGTGGTCAAGAAGGACACATGTCACCCCAGTGTCCCATTCCAAAGAAGACACAAGGTTGTTTTGCGTGCGGATCGACTGATCATTTGGTTCGGAACTGTCCGAAGAAGAATGCGAAAAAGGAAAGTGGCAACAAGGGACCCAGTGGCGGAACCTTGGCAACTCGAGGACCTGCACAACCAAGAAGACCAACAACATTTACTTTTAGCATGACAGTTCCAAATGCAGCAGCTGCCCATGAAGAGGCGACAGGTAACGAATTCGGTTAGAAATTTAATTACGCGAGAAATACAAGTTAGATATCTCTGTGAACTATTTTCTTTTATAGATTCAAGTCATAGGTTAAAATTTGAAACACAAATTATTATTGTGTTGCTAAAAACGAATTAATGATACAACTTTAAAAGATTGTAGAGAATAAGAAAGCGGTGATTCCGAGGACGGAATCCTTTTAAGGAGGGGTGAATGTGATAACCCGAGATTTCAAATAATGAAAAATTTGCGAATAAATTTTTTTTAATTAATATTATATTAATTATCATTTATGTGACAAGTATCGGTGATACGTGTACCGAGAAAGTCAATTTGTGTATTCACTAATAAAATTAGAGTAGAGTTGTGCTTAACAAGATTAGAAACCCTAACCCTAAGTCCGGATAGGGATTCGATAGAAAATATAATTAAAATAATTATATTAATGAGAATGTGTTTGAACGGTATAGAATTTTTGATCAATGATTGATCGGATAAGGTTTAAAAATAATAAACCCTGATAAGAGATTAGAAACCCTAATCTTAGGATTGAAAACCCTAACGTACCATTAGAAATCCTAATCGAAAGCCGAGAAACCCTAATTTAAAATCTAAGAATCCTAAACCCTAATTAGGAAACCCTAATCCTAATTGGCAAGCCTAATGTGTGTATTAAACTTTAATCTGATTAGAAAACCCTAATTATGTTTTAGTTATCTTAATTTCTCTTTTACAAACCCTAATTATAATTTAGAAAATTTATTTTTCTAAATTAAAACCCTAATTTGTGGGTTATAAACCCTAATGACCATTTTGTCCCTAATTGGTAAATTAAGCAATTTTAATTAGGAATATTAATCCTAATTAGCAAGATTTAATTTTTATGATTAGGAAATATTATTACAATTATTGAATCCAAATTATAATTTTTGGAATATTAATTTTCTATTTTGAAAATCGAATTTTGAAAATTTTGGAAATTAAATTATAAACCCTAAAGGGTTCAAACCCTAAACCTTAACCTAAACCCTAAGGGTTTATGCATTTGTCAAGATTGCCATTAAATTCATTTTACAAGTTACTAAAATACCCTTTTTAGTTTCTTTAATAAGCTAACTTGTAGGAAATTGCAAAACCTTTATTACGTGACCAACTATGCTGACATTTTGACAAATATCTCAGCAAATCTGATCCAATTGACACCTGGCATTCTTGTATACAATGTATTTAAGTTATATAAATGATTTGGGAGGGAGAAAAAATCATAAAATTTGCCATTTTCTATTTTGCTCTCACCAACTCCCTCTCTCTCTAGAAGCTCCGAATTATACAAGTAGATCAGTCATAAAATACCTCTCTAAATCACCAATATCAGATTGGCAAGCTTAGATCAAAGATTGAAATCAAAAAGGTATAACCCTATTTTTATTTTTGATCATGTATGCTTAGGAAATATTTGTGTTTAAGTGTTTAAATTTGTGTTATAAGGTGTTTAAAGATGATCTATGTTGATCCATGATGGATCCATATCATCAAAGTGGGTAAAAAAGTGATTTTTAAAAATCTGTTCGAGTTGGAATGTTGGTCTGACAAGCAAATGTCAGCGGCTATAGATCCTTATGTGTTTATGATTTTTGTTATTTTAAAGATTTAATCTGTAGCCTGATATGTGGGCTTTAAGCTGTAAGTGGTAGTATAGCAATTTGATCCCTAGATTTGATGTTATTCATGGTCAAAACCCGTTAACCGGGCATGACCATGAACTTTTTGGGTAAACCCAGAAAGTGTTAATCAGCCTCTGACAATGTTTTTGCAAGGCCGGATCTGACGAGTGTTATGCTTTTTGATGTTATGTTTGTAACGAAATTGTATCCTGTAATGTGTACTTGAGATCTAGACCTTTAGATCTCTTAAATAGCAAACATGTGGGATTATATGAACGGTCAAACCAAGTCATCCGGTCACGAATATGATTTCTGGAAATTCCAGAAAAGTTCTTGCACGAATTTTCTGACATACTTTGACCGCTTTGTAGATTGTGATTTGTTTTTTTTGGACCAATGTATTGGTGTGGTGTTGTTCCTTGACACGTGTACCAGTGGTTTAAACCATAAACTAGCATAAATCATTACCAGAACTCATAGATAATCGAGCATGAAAGTGCCTACTCGAATCTGTTTGGAATTCTAGAAACCCAAATTTGTCCTGACAGCAACTTTGGAGGCTTTGATCTCCTTGTTGTGATGTTGTTTGACCAAAGTATTGTTTGGGTATTGTATTGTTACATTAATACTACAATACCAAAGTTTTAGATAACCCAGAACATGAACAGATTGAAAATTATGAGCGGTCAAACGTGACTGGTAGTAAAGCCGGCTGTCAGTGTTCTTGAGGCTCAAGAACACCATCAGCGACGCGTTTTGTCGCTAAAGCCTTATAGCGACGGATTTATTTGTTTTATTTTCTGTTTTCCGAAAAATAATTATAAATAAGAAATAAATTATAAAAATTAGTAAAAATAGTTTCAAAAATTATTTTAAATTATGTAAAATAATTTCTGACCAATTGAAATATTTTTCTTAAATATTTATAAATATTTAAATATTAAAAGTATTTAATTTATTTAATTAGTGTATTAAATAAATTAGAGAAAAATAATTTAATATTATGAAAAATCAATTTAAATAAGAATAATGTATTTAAAAATATTTTGAGTTATAAAATGTAACTTTTAATATTTTTGGAGAATTTTCATTAATAATTTAATATTAATGATATTAGATTTATTTTATTATTAAATTAAATAAATAAGATAAAAATAATTTTAATGATTTAAAAATCATTTTAATTGAGAATAAAGTGTTAGAAAATATTTTAAATTATAAAATATAATTTTCAATATTTTTGGAGAATTTTCATTAATAGATTAATATTAATGATGTTTGATTTATTTAATTATTATATTAAATAAATGAATTAAAAATGTTTTTATTGATTTAAAAATAATTTAAAAATGAGAAAATGATTTAAAAATATTTCAAGTTATATTTAATGACTTTTAATATTTAGATAATAATTTCATTAATATTTATAAATTAATGGTGATGAATTAAAAATGATTTTAATTATTTTAAAAAAATTATTTAAGTAGAATATTGATGATTTAAAAATATTTTAAGTTATTGATAATAATTTTAATATTTTGACAAGTATGTTATTAATATTTTTATATTAATAATGATAAGATTATTTGATCATTAAATCATTAAAAAATGATTTAAGTGTTTGAAAAATTATTATAAATTATAATAATTACTTGATATTTATTAAAAGCTTTCGAAAAATATTATTATTGATAATTGACTTATCTTAAATGATATTAAAGCTTAGAGACCAAGAATAATTGACAATCAATGTGTTAATTGTCGGATAGGGTGACGAGAACACCGAGAATGGACCGAAGTCAAACCAGACTGAACTAGTTTGACTTGTTAAGTGTTTATATAGATTATAAATACTAATGTGGCTATGTGGTAATGTGCCTAGGAGAAGTTTAACTGTAAAATATAGTGTTATGTGTTATAAATAATTTTGTTAATTGTGAGACCGACATTGTTGATTATAGGTCTTACGAACGCAGTTAATTATATTTTGTAGCTGTAGTCAGCGGAAAAGGCAAGTTCCCTAACTCAACCTTGAGTTATATTCATTCAATTATTATGGTGGTTAATTATTGCTAATTATACCACGTCCAAGGATTTATTGTTGATAATTCGCAGTTAGTGCATGCTTAATAGTTCAAATTGAATTATTAATTTGGAAAATATATATTCGTAGAATTACTGTTGTTAGATATTCATATCTATAGAAGTTAGAATTGACAGTACAGATAATTCCTGTTTATTGTCAAATTACACTGAGAAATGTCTTAGCTAATTATTCTTGCTAGACGAACATTTGTTAGAACTTGATAAATTCAAGAAAAGAATTCAATTTTTATTGGTAGATCGATGCCAATTATTTCGGATAGATCGATAAGTAAATAGAATTTGAAATCACAGTATTTCGTTGTTAAATCAAAATCTTGATTCTGAGACTGAGAAGAACAACCTTTTATATAAAGGGAACATTTTGGGTCGTGAATTTGACATTTGCGTGCGTTTTGAGTATTATGCATAATATAGGGTACAAAGAGTTGGCCGACTCTAAGTACTTGCAGAGGGGTATGATTTAATCTTTATGGTTATCTGATACTCCTGGTATGTATCAAAGTAAATCTTTGATAGATACCCGAGAAAATAAGTTCAAAGATCTGGTGAGATCATTCAGCATAATCTGGAAAATATTCCACTTTGTTATTGCGTAGAATTTATTCTTGTTTATTCATTAGAATATCGTAGAAACTTTGAAAGCGTTGTACTCTTTCATTATTGAATTATTGTGTTGTATAGAATACGAAAAGACTTGTTATTGAATAACGATTTGTTCAGCTATTTCCAAGTTCTCCGAACTTTGGTTTTATTCTATCAAAATAGATAGTCTGTTGTTTTGAATTCTTATACATTTATTGTATGTCTTAACTTGAAGGGAAAATTAGTTGCTCACCCTTGCTAAATAAAACTTTTCAGCTAGGGATGAAGTTACAGGAGATGCTGCGAAGGATAAAGGCAAAGGCATAGTTATTAACTAGATATGATTAACGTATTTATTATGTTGTATTGTAAACCCTTTTTGTATATCTAAGGGGTATGTTTGTAATGTTAAGGCTAGCGGACCTGGGACTAATGTATTAACAGCATATATTAATGTGATATGTATTACTATTTCTATATGAATGGGTAGATAGTTAGTATTATAATGTGGATCGTGAACACCAAACTCGGGGGTCAGGTAACCCGAATTTGGGGGTGTCACAATCTCATGTTATTTGATTCAATTATTTTTGATTGTTATATATATATATATATATATATATATATATATATATATATATATATATATATGTATATATATATATATATAAGTTTTGTTTTATTAGTATTATTGATGTAATAAAACAGAAAAAACTTTTTATATAAAATAGAATACTTTTATAAAGGTATTCGTTTTATTAGGCTAATAGTAAAATCTTTTTAAAAGTTATTCGTTTTATTAGATTATAAATAGAATATATTATATTTTATTATAAACCAATCTAGACCATCCGTTTAAAGTAAATCGATCTGGAACGTTCATGGATTGGTTACTATTCAGTCCATTCTTCTATAAATAGAAGCTAATTCCTTCATTATTTCTTACGAATTCACTAAAACTCTAGACAGAGAAACTGTAGAGAGAATTATTTTTCTATATTCTTGAGCGTATTTCTTTAGCGTTTAAGAAAGCTTTGAGCGTAGTGTAAGTTTCTTCAAGTATATCCCCGCCCTACCGTCGGAGTACTCTTCTTTATAAGGTAAGGGTATTTTTTTTATATTCATGAAGAGAACTTATGTTATTCCATTCTTTATTATTCTATTGGAATAACCTGTATACGCAGTCTACCCTATATTTGGTGAAATTCTTCTGTTATTCCATTATTTATTATTCTACTGGAATAACCTGTCTATGCAAAGTACCGCGTAAATGATGAAATTCTGTTGTTATTTCATTCTTTATTATTCTGTTGGAATATCCTGTCTGTGCATTTTACACCGGACCTAGTTCCGTCTTTATTATTCAATTGGAATATCCTGTCTGTGCATTTTACGCCGGACCTGATTCTGTTATTTATTATTCTGTTGGAATAACCTGTCTATGCGAAGTACCGCATACATGGTAATTTTTGTTGTTATTCCATTCTTTATTATTATGTTGGAATATCCTGTCGGTGCGTATTACGCCTGACCTGGTTCCGTTATTTATTATTCTGTTGGAATAACCTGTCTATGCGAAGTACCGCATGCATGGTGATTTTTTTTGTTATTCCATTTTTTATTATACTCAGTTGGTTAAAATTTTGACTTCTATACTCCATGAAATTAGTGGAATATCCTTGATATTTGCGCTTCATCCAGTATCTTTTCATGAAAATATTCTTCTGAGCATTCTTAAATTTTACTCTACAAAGAAGTATCATGTTGACAATTTGGATGTTATTAGTTCCTGAATAAATTAATTCTTGAACTTGTTTTATTGAACTCTTATATCATTGTCATCATTCTCATGTTTATTTTTTTTGAAAGTCATATGTGGCCTGTAGTGCATAGATGGACTTGGTATGATTATGACCAGGGATTATTCGGTGTAATCATGACCGTAATGTTACAAATGATGTGGTAAAAGTCCTCATTGGCCCGTAGTGCATTGATGGACAGTTGTTGGCATGATCATGACCATTGATGAATACACGAATATTCTTGGCCCGTAGTGCATGGATAATTTGTGGTTATGATACTAATGGATATCCTTGGCCGTAGTGCAGGGATGATGTGGATTATTTATTAAGCTAAGTTTCAGCGATAAAAGTGATGAAAAGCCTTTTTAAATCTTAAAAGATAGTAGATTTTATTCTCTACTTGACCCTTTTAATGGATTGCTTTTTCCGCTGCAGTTAAACTTGATGTCTATTGTATTTTATCAGTTTAACATTGTTGAAGACTAATGATAATTTATTCTGTATTGTCTTATTCATAATATTTCTTACTAGGCTAGTTGATCTCACCCTTTCTTACACTGTTCTCTTCAGAAAATGAGAACGTAGCCGGGACTAGTCGGGGAACGGAGTGACGGTCTAGATGATAGTATTAGTAGTCCTCACTATTCTATTAAATAGTGTGACAATAAATGTAATGAGGACTTATTCTGAGAGGGGGTATTGACTAAGAGACAATATTTGTATTAAAACTCACAGCTTTCTTGTTGTATATTAAAGATTGTATTTGTATTCTGTACCATGTATTTGGCGACTCAGAATAGGTGATGTATACCTATTTTGGGGGTGTCACATTAATGGTCAGCGCTAGAAGCAATACTAGGGTAGCGAGGTAGACTGGCAAAATACCTCCATCACCTTGGGAGACCCGGTGTAAGACGGGATAACAGTCAAGCCGAGGACTCTAAATCAAGTGCTTCATTCGTTGTAAGTTTAGCAATAGAAATCTCCTGACTAAGTTCTGGCCAAAATCCCCTGCTAATCAGAGTTCATAAGCTATCCAAAGTCCTCCAAATCAACTTCCAACAGAGTTCAAAACAAAAAAAGACTCTCAGCTGTCGAGACCCCCCGCCTCGGCGGGGGTGTAAGCCTATAATCAACCCGCCCCGGTGGGCATGCATTCTATAAAATAGTATTGAAGACCCCCCGCCCCGGCGGGGGTGTATAGGCAAAAAGCTGGCTTCTGCTAACTGGCTTGGCTGATCTTCATATTTGCACCCATAATGCTTCATATGCTTCTTTTTTCACTCATGCACCACACCACCCATCCTATATACAAAATAACACAAAACACGTGAAAAATAAACATGAACACAAAGAATTAACAACAATAAAGCTTGAAATAAACGTCAATTTGTGGATATGAAATCCACTTATCAAAATCCCCCAAACTTAAATTGTGCTAGTCCTCGAGCACAAAACAAACTACATACTGTGCAATGCACTGCAATGAGATGAAATGTATCTAATCTATATGATTACGAGTCCAACAGTATCGCAGAATCAAAATTATCGCGTTGGCCTCAGGGAGAACAAGCGAACTTTACAATATTAATTACCAAAACCAATCAAATTATCACTGGTATAGTGTGTGTGTGTGTGTGTGTGTGTGTGTGTGTTCAACATCCATGATAACTGATACGGACTCAAATTCAATATATAACCAATTTCTTAAAAGGAATCATACAACGTAAACTTAAAAGATTCAATAATAGACAAGTTCCAACTGAATTCAGACATTTACCAAGATTAGGGCTCAAATAGGGTATTCATACTTCTTTTCTCCTTTTTTTTCCATTGACGGGGGCCATTTGCTCTTATTTCCCATCTTTTTCATACTTTTTCTTTTTTTAGATAGATGGTTGGTGAGTGCGTTTTACACTCCATCTCACGCTCGTGTTTATAGGGAGCATATTTCCCTCACCCCACCACAAGACTCAACTAGATATTATTTTTTTCTTTTTTTTTCTTTTATAGCTTATATACCCTACCTTTTCCCCCCCAAACTTAAGTTCTTGTCTAATTCGTCATTTTCACTGCATATCCTTGTCATTTTCTCATTCACCTTCGCATTATCCTTTAAAAATTCTTTATGTATCAATTTGAACTAACCAGTCAACACAGATGTTTTTAGCGTGCTAACCTTTTTACACCAGTTTCAAACAAGCACAAGATGCGATTTATAACAGAAATATATCACAGTTCTAATAATCAATGTTGTATTTGTTAACTTAGTCTCAATCTCATCATTGGCCCAAAATAGCATGAACTATAACACTGCAGGACATATGCAAACACAATATTTAACTAATTTTTTTTTTAGATAATATATATCATAACATAACAAAATACATCAATAAAATAGAAATGCGATAACAAAAATAACCTAAGCTACTATGTATGCACTTAAGATATCATGCAACTACAAATGTAAACTAGAATGTAATGACAAATGTAAAACTAACTAATAACAATATGCATGCAAACAAGTAATTAAATCCCCCAAACTTAAGTATTACAATGCCCTCATTGTATGGATAATTGCAATAAAGTGTGTGAGGACTTCCCTGTAATCGCCTAAGTCTAGGATGATGGTGGTTGATCTTCTTCCTCTGAATCACTCGGTGGAAACCTTGGCATTGGCATGGGCTGCTGGTATGAAAATTGGGCGGCTGGATTGAAGCTCTGGAGCATTATATTGAGTGATGCGAAAGACGTGTTCATAGCATCAAATATGTGGTCTTGTCTCAATGTGAGTCACCGCATCTCCCGACATGTTGCCTTGTTGTGTGCATCCATTTGACGTTGAAAATCAAGAAACTGAGGACTCGATAAAGCCTCGAACTACGGTGCCTGCTCTGTTCCTTGATCACCCATAGTCTCATCCTCATCTTCCGAGGTTTCTGCAGCGTCAACTTCATCCTCCGAAGCTGATGGGAAAATAAAACCCAGACCTCGAGGATGGGAATCACCTCTGGCCCACACCGAATATCTCACTATCATTATAAAATCTAGTAACTGAAGTGGCATCTGTGTGGGTTCATCATCTGACCATCTCACACCCGCTTGGCGACACAACCCACATATGAGTGATGGGTGTGTTAAGCAGCCTGAAAAGTTTCCTCATAAGCACCGGCGAATGGAAAAATATATTATGGCCCCGACATCAATGATGAAGTCTTGCACAATCGCGTACAACAGTAATGCCTTCTCCTTGGTCACGTCCGACGAGTGTTGGGACGGATACAATTTAGCACAAAAAAAAGCATACCAAATTTTTCCATACCGATTGAGATCTTTGATATGAAAAACTATGCCTCCCTTTCGACCTTTGATCCATGTTGTTCCCGGCTTAGTCATTTCTTTGAGTATCGCTTCATAGTCTGGATCAAAATCACGTAGGTGGGCATATTGGCATTGTCGAGGCACTCGTAATTGATAATAGGTGTTGATGGCATCGACATTGAACGGGACTAAGAGACCCTGCACATAAGCATTGTAGGGGGCTTTGTCCTCGGCGTTCGCATAGAACTCCTTGACTATATTGACAACAGTGGGCTCCGGTTCTTTAGTAATTTGTTCCAACCCTTCTGATAAATTTATTGCATCATTTCCCCAGCGACATGATCTGGTGCCAACCCCCGCTCTGGTGTAAGGGCTTTTGTCATCATATAGTCGTACCGGTCGGCGGCGACGAAACTTATGAATTTCCTGCGATCAAAGGTTCGTGTCGGTTGTGTGGGCCTTGAACTTTCTCCCCTTTGTCGTTTCGATGTGGGTTGCGAAGCCATTGACTCTTGAATTCCTTAATCACAGTATCTCCCCCTCAAACTTGGTTCACACAAACTGTCGAACACTTGGTATGCACACTAATTTCTTCCCCCAAACTTAGATGATAATGCTTCTACAAAATGCTAAGAAGGGATGAATTAGACAATAAGGTGCTCACCCTCAATTACTCTATACTCTCCTCAATGAAAATTCTTATTTGTAGCCTTAGAGTGTGTAATGGAGAGAGATAAGAATAGTGGATTAATAGAGTGAAGTAGTGGGTTGATGGAAGAATAAGTAATGAATAATGGCAAAATCATGGGTGAGACGTGGGTGTAATGGGAGGACTGTGGAAATTTATTTAAGGAAGAAGTAATAAGGGTGAGCATCACATATAACTGCCGAGCAACCGCTTCAATTCCTGGACCCCCGTCCCAGCGGGGGGTAACACGCTTAGGAAGCCCGCCCCGGTGGGCAGGTAATCTGCTAACTAACTTTGGGGACCCCAGTCCCGGTGGGGGGTGCAAGGCAAATATAGCCCGTCCCGGCGGGCATGCTTACTATTATTTTTCTGGGGAGACCCCGCCCCAGCAGGGGGTGTAGTTCATTAGGGGTCTTCCTCAGCGGGCATGTACACTACAGATTGACCTCCTTTTCTTTTCTTTTCTTCTTGTTATGCCCTTTAATGATTATTTTCTCATCCTACAAGCCATGAAACATAAAAATTAGTGGATTATTGATCAATTAGAGCATGGTTGAGAGATTAACAAGACTCATAAAATATAGTAACTACCTAATTAACTTATTATAAACTATCTTCTAACAATTATAAATGAAAATACGAAAAAAAAATGTATGATTAGGTTGCCTCCCAATTAGTGCTTGATTTTAAGTCTTTCAACCTGACTACTTCCTGTTCATGGTATGTTGGATAATGTGATGGCGATGATATCAGTGTTGGACTTGCCATCCCAATAGTGCTTTAATCGTTGACCGTTGACCTTGAAAGTTTCTAAGGGATTCCGGCTTTAGAGTTCAACGGCGCCATGAAAAAACACCCGTTTTATGGTGAATGGTCCCGACCATCTTGACTTAAGCTTGCCTGGGAAAAATCTCAATCGTTAGTTGAACAATAGGACTGATTGCCCTAGCTCGAATGTTCTTTGCAAAATTTTCTGGTCGTGCCATCTCTTGACCTTTTTCTTGTATAACTTGGAGTTCTCGTAAGCTTGACAGCAAAATTCGTCGAGCTCATTTAATTGAAGTAGTCACTTTTCCCCTACAGCTGCTTGATCGAAATTGAGTTTTTGGATCGCCCAATAAGCCTTGTGTTGTAACTCGATCGGTAAGTGACAAGCCTTCCCGTATAGTAGTTGATGTGACGCCCCCAAATCCGTGTAACATCGATTACAGGACATGGTGCTCACGATAACATACCTCATCATCTATTTAAGTAACTCTAATAATAATAATAATAATAATATTAACTATTACATACTTATTCAAAATAAAATCCCAAGTCTTTACAACCTTTAATAAACTGAAACTTAAACTTAGCGTTTATCGCTACATCACATCATATGCGAAAATATAATTATTACATAAATAACTCTCATCATTTCATCTTAGACTTTCCTTTTTCCTTGCCCGAGCCCTCAGCGTTATCAGCCTTAACTGAAAAGTTTAAGCAAGAATGAGCACAAATTGCCCAGCAAGTATATAGAGTAGTTTGAGAACATACATCAGAAGTAGAAGCATTAGTATGAATATTTCTCAATGGTTGAATTAAATATCAAGAGATAAACTGGAATAACAAGATAAGAGTTCTGGAATTCTCAACAACATACTAAGGGGTGTTAGATACCCTGAACATTACTTTGTTTCATCAAAAACCATCAGACGGTTTAACAATCAAATAGATTGTAAACGGTCTCTGCAAGTACTCTAGGTGATCAGCCTATCGTACCCTACATTGTGCACAAGTATAAAGTTTAAACGCATAAGCGTAAATGGGACTATATGCCCGACATCAGTTGCCCCGTTATTCGGGTTGTTCATCTTAGTATTCATGCGGAACCTCACCAAAGCAATTTGGATTGGTAAACATTCAATAGCTTCAAAGGATTTGAATTTTTCAAACAATATACTATTTTTGCATCAATAACATCTAGCTGAAACGAAAACTAGAAAGCATGCTTGAATATAGTTCATCAAGGGTATACAAACTTTAAAGTATAGCAGTCACAATAGGAACTGAATCATCAATAATATTTTGCATCACAAATGAAGTTATAGAACTTTACAATAAAGAAGCTTGCACGAATGATTAATTAATCACAAGCCCAAACTTACCCTCGCTGCAATCAACTGAATAAGAGTTGAAAAAAATTTACAATGAAAAATAGGGTAAGAAACTTGCCTGATGAGCCTGCTACAATACACGCTAGTAATTAACCTTCACGTAACCTAATTACATGTGTCTCGTTAATCACCATTCATACACAATCTAGTTTGAAGTATAAGGGTCTCCTATAGATATACTATAAACATCATAAAAAGATATATTTAGAAAATATATGCCACCCATTTTAGACATCATAGGCAGCCCAAAATAGAAATTAAAAATGCCCAAACATAACAGTTTTTACATTTTTTTTTTCAGCTTTACCATATCTCGCTAAAACAGGCATAACTAATTCGTTTTAAAACATTTTTGAGCGATTCTTGCGCCCACGCGAAGCTAACTTCTGGGGCTACAACTTTCGTTCATGGACCATCTTCAAATTCCAAGCACAAAATTCCAAAAAATCTGTGCAAGAGGACTGCACCGAATTTGCTGGACAGATTTGACACAACTACTTTGAAAAGTCATAACTCCTTGCTCCGAAGACGGAATTAGTCCGTTCAGGAGTCTATGGAAAGTTTATTCAGTGTACTATAATAATCCAAAAGCCCATAATTTTCTAGAAACTGTAGCTATTACCGAATTTTGTCTTTAGGGTCAGCAGTTCACAGTTTTGTTTTTCTTTTCGGTTTCTAACATGTTTGCTTATGATTTTCATATCTCACTCAAAATAGCTTCGATCCGAACGAAATTTGGACATGTTATACCACATGCTACATACTATTTTACAAAATTATTACATGCCCCAAATGGATTATCTAAGACATGATTTCGAGTGACCAAAAATCCAAAAAAAAATCATGCAAACTAGTTTAACCCAACTTTTGAGAAAATCATGATTTTGATTCTAGCATGCATGGGTTTGATTCCTATTATCTAGACCACTTCTAATAACATATAAATACATGTTACAACCATTCAATTCTCTAACTTTTCATGTTTTCGTCAAATTAGCATCTAGGAGGCATTTTATCAATTAGCTAGCATACATGACATGATTTCTTGATTCTATACGAATTAGTAACATGTTTATACCAGAATTTTCCTTCCTTAACCGCCACATAGTAGAATCATACCTAAACATGGCATTACAAACAAGACAAACCAATAACCATACTAATTCATGCATTTTCTCCACCATTTTACTTAGGAACATAGAAAATAGCTTGAATGCTTACCTTATGGACGAATTCCTCTTGTTTTGATCGCTTCTAATGCTTCTTCTTGATTGCTAGACTCTCCCAAAATCTCCAGAACTCGTTGCTCCCAAGCTCTCACTCACAATTCTCTCTTTTCTTTCTCTTTTGCTCTCTTGGTTAGAATATGGATGTGAAAGAGGAGAATGGGTTTAGATGTAATGTACATATATATGGTGTATTCAACTAAACTCTCTAGTCCCTTGTAACTCCCCCATGATTAGATATCATTACACTCCCCATTCATTAGTCTAATTATGGGTATAAGTTACAAAAATGAAAGGTTGTGGTGTTATAAAGAAAATAAACTCACTCACTCCTTACTACCATAATATATATGAATATGCTCCTTCTATTATCCCAATTTGATGGTCACGTGGACCCCCCCCCCCCAAGCTGCTGCACTTGAGTATAAAATATTATAATAATCATTTAATCAATTAACAAGTCATTTTGACCATTTTGCCCTCCGTAGTCGAACGTGTCGATACTCATATCGATTCCTACTAAAGTTGACGTCCCGGACGTCATGGAACTATCCGTTTTGTCAAACTCAACTTTAAAATTCGTATTTGACTTTTCTCCCGAAAAAGTCAACCAGTTGACTTTGACCAAAAAGTCAACCGTGACGCATTTTCGTGGTTATAGTCTATCTTGACTAATTTCAACGTTTTGGACTCAAATACGCTGTCCGTGTCACTAAATTCCGCTCCAAACTCAAAGTCATGTTTTAAAGTCATCCCACAAAATTAATAGCATTAATTCCATTCTTACCCATTTTAAATAGTTGAATTATACGGAACCAACCATTCAAACACATCTCATCACATAACATATAAGTAAACATAGATACAAGTAGTAAATAATTATCACATAAGAATTTCACATAAGTTCGTTTATTGAAATTGTTAAATTACATAGAAAATCTCGGTTATTACAGTTGATATGGTGACATACCAATCAGTGTTTTATACGCAATCTGGTAGGCCCATAGTGCATTATCCAACCTGAGCGACCAATCCTTTTGATTTGGGTTTACCACTTTTTCCAAGATTCTCCTGAATTCCATGTTCGACACCTCAGCTTGCCCACTGGTTTTGGGGTAATAAGACGTTGCCACCTTATGGTTGACCCCATACTTTGCCAATAGAGCTGTGAATGATTTGCTGTAGAAGTGACTACCTTCATCACTTATAATAGCTCTCGGCGTGCCAAATCTCATAAATATGTTCTTCTGCAGGAATTTGAGAACCACTTTGTCATCGTTAGATGGGAGTGCTACGGCTACAACCCATCTGGAGACGTAATCCACTGTGAGCAAAATGTATTGATTGTTAAGTGACAAAGGGAATGGCCTCATGAAATCTATGCCCTATACATTGAAAATCTCAACTTCTAAAATTATTTGTAGTGGCATCTCATTCCTTTTCGAAATGTTTCCCACCCTTTGACATCTATCACATGTTTTAACAAATTGGTGGGCATCCTTGAACAATGTAGGCCAATAAAACCCGACTTGAAGTACCTTTGCCGATGTTCGCTCACTACCATAATGACCCCCATATGCAGATGAGTGACACTCATGCAGTATGTTCTTTACTTCATTGTAGGGCATGCACCTTCTAATCATCTTGTCGGCGCACTGCTTGAATAGATAAGGTTCGTCCCACATGTACTATTTTACGTCATGAAGAAACTTCTTTTTCTGTTGTCTTGTAAGATCAGGTGGAAGAACGTTGCTCACTAGATAATTCGCATAATTCGCGTACCATGGAAATTATGTATTTATCCCAAACAATTGCTCATTCGGGAATGACTCGTTGATTGCACACTTGTCCTCTTTTCATTTATCTTGATTTTCCAACCTAGACAAATTATCGGCGACTTGATTCTCCGTCCCCTTTCTATCCTTTATTTCTAGATCAAACTCTTGTAGAAGGAGAATCCATTGGATAAGGCGTGGCTTAGCATCTTTTTTCACAATTAAGTACTGAATAGCGAATGATCCGTGTAGACTATCACCTTAGTCCCGATCAAGTATGTCCAAAATTTGTCGAACGCATACACCACTGCAAGTAATTCCTTTTCTGTAGTTTTGTAATTAATTTGAGTCTCCATGAGTGTCTTGCTTGCATAATATATGGTGTGAAATACCTTCTCTCAACGTTGACCCAAAACAGCTCCAACTGCATCGTCGCTTGCATCACACATTAGCTCGAAAGGCATATTCCAATTCGGTGTGACGATCACGGGGGCTGTAGTCAACTTCTTCTTTAATAACTTGAAAGCCAACTTGCACTCCTCGTCAAAATTAAAAACTGAATCCTTCTCTAAAAGACTGCACAAGGGTATTGCAATTTTTGAGAAGTCCTTTATGAATCTCCTGTAGAACCCAGCATGTCCCAGAAAACTTCTAATTCCCTTAACTGAACTCGGTGGAGGCAGTTTCTCGATTGTTTCCGACTTAGCTTTATCAACCTCCAATCCTTGAGCCAAGACCTTATGACCCAAAATTATGCCCTACTCAACCATGAAGTGGCATTTTTCCCAGTTAAGTACAAGGTTCGTGTCTTTGCATCTTTGTAACACCATCACCAAATTCCCTAGGCAAGTATCAAAATCGTCCCAATAGATAGAAAAGTCGTCCATGAAGACTTCCACATTTTTCTCCACCATGTATGAGAAAATGGCCATCATACACCGTTGGAAGGTAGCAGGTGCATTACACAACCCGAACTACATTCTCCTGAATGCGAATGTGCCGTATAGGCACGTAAATGTAGTCTTCTCTTGATCCTCAAGAGCGATGACGATTTGATTATAGCCCGAGTATCCATCCAATAAACAGTAGTACTCATGTCCAGCATTTGATCGATAAAGGGTAGCGGAAAATGATCTTTGCGGGTTGCCTTATTCAACTTTCTGTAGTCCATGCAAACTCTCTAACCTATCACTGTCCTTGTCAGAATTAACTCATTGTCCTCATTCTGTACCACGGTCATCCCTCCGTTTTTCAGCACACACTGAACCGGATTAACCCACTTACTGTTGAAAATTGGGTAGATGATACCGGCATCCAACAATTTCAAAATTTCTTTCTTTACAACTTCCTTCATAATTAGTTTAAGTCGTCATTGTTGCTCCACTGTCAGTTTTGCGTCGTCTTCCATCAGAATTTTGTGTAAGCAAAAAGAGGGGCTGATTCCCTTGATATCCGTTATCGTCCATCCTATCGCTGATTTATGTTCCTTAAGCACCCTCAACAACTTTTCTTCCTATAAATAGTTAAGTGCAGCACAAATAATAATAGGTAAAGAATTTGAATTGCCTAAATACGCATACCTGAGGTGGTTAGGGAGTGGCTTAAGTTCAAGAGTCGTTGGCTCTTCCAATGACGGTTTCAATTTGATTATTAATTTTTCCTCCGTGTGCAATGGTTCAAATGGTGCTCTGAATCGGCTATCTCGTGACAATGAGTCTAACATCTGCAAGTAATCCACAAATTCTGGGTCATCGAACTCTTCATCCCCCAATAATATTGTTTCCAATGGATCGTTGACCAAACTCTTGCCAATGTCTTCATTGATTATTTGCTCAATAATGTCCATCCTGAAACATTTTTCTTCATCCGTAGGGAATTTCATGGCCTTGAACACGTTAAATTTGATTTCTTGATCTTGGACTCTCATAGTAAGTTCACCTTTTTGTACATCAATGAGTGTCCTACCCGTAGCCAAGAAAGGTCTCCCTAGGATAATCGGGATGTTCTTGTCATCCTCAAAATCCAGAATAATAAAATCAACCTTAACTAATATATCCTCTATAATGCCTCTCAGATATGTGACTAACCTATCTGCCAACTGTAATGAGATGTTCGTAGGCTTTGGCACGGGCAAACCCAATTCTGTGTAAACTGATAATGGCATAAGGTTCACACTCGCCCCCAAATCACATAAACACATGTTGAATGACATATTTCCGATCGTGCATGGAATGGTGAAACTCCCCGGGTCTTTCAACTTTGGTGGCAACTTTCGCTGTAAAACTGCACTACACTCCTCTATTAATGCCACTATTTTGAAGTCTTTTAATTTTTTTTTCTGGACAGAATCATTTTCATGAAATTCGTATAGCTTGGCATCTGCTCTTGGGCTTCTGCGAACGGGATGTTAATCTGAAGTTTCTTAAAAACTTCCAAAAACTTGGCGAACTATTTATCTAATTTTTGTTTTTGGACCCTCTGCTAAAACGGTGGTGGAGGATACCCAACTGGCTCATCATCTAACTTTGTTTTCTCACTTTGCTTGTCCTCACCCTTATTTTCTTCACCCACTATGTTGTCATCAATTTTGTCATTCGATATAGCTGAATTTTTTGCATTTGTACCAACTAGATGTTTTCCACTCCTCAACGTGATTGCCTGACACTGTTCATGGTTTCCCTTCGGATTTCTCTTGGTGTCACTTGGTAGAGTCCCTTGTAGCCTGTTATTCAATGCTAAGGTAATTTGCCCAGTCTGATTTTCCAAATTATTGATGGCCATTGCTTAGTTTTTCATCGCTGCCTCATTGCTTGTTATGTATTTTGACAACAACTCCTCTAAATCTGATTTTCTTTCTTGATGTTGAGTCGGTTGTTGATGATTCTAAAAACCTGGGGAATATATTGGTCGTGGAGCTTGGTGTTGCTGATTATTACTCCATGAGAAATTTGGGTGATTCCTATTCCCCTTGTACGTGTTTTGGTACATATTCTGTGCAACCCAATTGTAGCTACCCATGAATTGCATGAATACTGGATTAATTACGCATTGATCTGTAGGATGAACACCCGCGCATAATTCACACACAACCACAACCTGCTGTACATGTGCCCCTGTCATAGCATCCAACTTCTTGGAAAGTGCTGAAATTTGTGCTTGGATTGCCGTTACACCATCTACGTCTAACACTCCAACTGCCTTTGCTTGTGTCATTCTTGTCGTGGGCCACTGGTAGTTGTAAGACGCTATTATCTCAATCAAATTTTAGGCCTCCTCATAACTCTTAGCCATGAACGCTCCACCCGACGCTGCATCAATACTGGTCCTGAGATTCCCATGTAGTCCGTTATAGAAAGTATTCATTTGCAACCACTTAGGCAACCCATGATGCGGGCACTTTCTGAGAAACTCTTTGTATCTCTCCCATGCCTCATATAATGACTCCCCGTGTTGCTGCTCAAACATCGTTATCTCATTCCTCATTTTTGCAGTTTTCGCCTGTGGGAAAAATTTGGTTAGGAATTTCTGAGCTAAGTCTTCCCACGTAGTTATCGAACCCGACGGTAGAGAGTGTAACCAACTCTTCGCCTTGTCCCGTAAGGTGAATGGGAACAAGTGAAGTCTCACCGCATCATCCGACACCCCATTATACCTGAAGGTGTCACAAATTTCCAGAAAGCTGACTAGATGTTCGTTCAGATTATCATTTGCCAATACCCCAAACTGAACTAAATTCTGGATCATCTAAATCGTTCCAGGCTTTATTTCGAATGTGTTCACAGCTATTGCAGGCCTGGTGATGCTCGACTGCAGTTCAGTCACCTTGGGTGTGGCAAAGTCCCTCAACGCTTTCTGATTTTCAGCTGCCATTACCTCTTCTTTTTCAGATTTTTCAAAGTCTTCCCTTGTTTCCTTGATCCACTTACTTAACCTCTGAAACCATTTCTCAATGTCATCCTCAAAAGGCAGCAAGTCTGGATTCTTGGACCGAGTTTGCATAAACCACTTTAAAAACCTGAAATAAGATGAAAAACTGATATCGTAAAAATATTAAAATCTATACTAAATTTTTCCCCGACAACGGCGCCAAAAACTTGTTAGGTAGAATCAATATACACACAACACGTAAGTATACGTGGTCAACAAGTAATACAGTAATAAGTAGAGTATCGTTCCCACGGAAGACAATTTAGTAAGAAATTTAACCTCACAATTATCAATTTCCTATTAACCCTAATTTTATTAAACTATCCAATTTAATGATTAAAATTAAAGAAACTAAATTATTAATAAATATACTATCATAAAACAATCACAAATATCAAAATCTGAAATTTCAAATAATTAATGAAGAATTAGACTTATGATTTCACCCTAATCTTCACTCTGATTTCTACACCTTTATTCCAATTCAACTCACTATCCCAGTTTATTAATCAAGAACACGAATGTAGTACTAGCTACCTCTCGATGCACTAATACCGTATTAACTTAAATTCATAAATTAGATAAAAACAAGTTAAACATCCTTAATCAACTAACTCACTATATCTCAATGTGAATTAAGATTAAAGAAGGTTTAAGATTAAGTTACCTATCCGATTACATGCGATGTTAAGAATATCTCTACCTTAACATTCATCAAGATTCTGTTATTCACAAAAATCAAGAGCACATGTTATATTAATTAAGTCTATATTCGTATATCCTTTCTCGATTCCATACAAATCCACAAAGAATTGTTGATCAGGCAATTCATAAATTCAAGCTTAAATTAATATAGATAAACTAGAAATTAGTTTATTGAATTGAAAATCAAAGTTATAAAACCATCGTTTCACTTAAGGATCCATCATAAGCCTAACAAGTGAATTAGTTCATCATGAATGAAATAATAATTGAATAATTCAAAGATAACATCCTTTCAATTCCAAATATAAGACTAAAATGAAGAATAATGCAAAACAACCTTCATGTAGCCTTAATCCGCAATCGTCACAAAAATCTCTTCAAAATCTCCCTCCAAAGCTTGCTATGAAAGATTTGGAAATTAATCTCTGTAATATGCCTTGTGTGTCCTTCATTCGTTGTAAGTTTAGTAATAGAAATCCCCACACTAAGTTCTGGCCGAAATCCCCTGTTGATCAGAGTCCATAAGCTATCCAAAGTCCTCCAAACCAACTTCCAACAGAGTTCAAAACAAAACAAGACTCTCAGCTGCCGAGACCCCCCGCCCCGGCGGGCATGGATTCTGTAAAACAGTATTGAAGACCCCCCACCCTGGCGGGGGTGTATAGGCAAAAAGGGCCCACCCCGGTGGGCATGGCTTCTACTAACTGGCTTGGTTGATCTTCATATTTTCACCCATAATGCTCCAAATGCTTATTTTTTCACTCATGCACCACACCACCCATCCTACATACAAAATAACACAAAACACATGAAAAATAAACATGAACATAAAGAATTAACAACAATAAACCTTGATATGAACGTCAATTCGTGGATATGAAATCCACTTATCAGAAAACTAATGAATTTCATGGTGAAAAGACGTCGTTCCCCCAGCAGGCCTTAAGCCGATATGGTAATATCATGCCTACACGTCACTTGAGTGATGTAACTCGGGAGAGGGTAATTCTGCTCTATGCCATTGTTACAGGTTTAAAAGTTGATGTGGGGGTACTTATTAATGAGTCCATGAAGAAGGCAATAAGGAGCAATGTTATGGCATGGCTTCCACACCCATCTCTAATTACCCGTCTTTGCAAAAGAGCGGGTGTTTAGTGGGAGAAAGAAGATGTCACCCAGCCACTCATGTCTGTGATTGATCATCATCTCATAGGCCGCTATGGAGTCTGGGATGGAGCACCTTCGCATCCCCAAGAAGAGGGCTTTTTGCCAGCTCCTCAACCACCGCCATCCAGTGATCCAACATCATCAAATGAAGCGGGTACCTCCATACACGTGCCTGAGCCTCCATCTTCTAAGATCGTTCATTATGGGGCCCTCACAGAAATTCTGAACTGCCTGAGCTTTCTATACTGCAAGGTTGACACTGTCGCCCAATGGCAGAATCAATTCCATCATTACCATGCAGACTTTGCAAACACACTCTCCAATATTCATGTTGCTCAAGGAGGAGACGACGCTGATATCATGCCCTTTCTATTTCTAGCACCTCCAATTTATGCACCTTATCCGCCACAATTTCCGCCTACTGAGGAGGCCCGCGAAGATGAGCCAGTGAATGTGGAGGATGATGATGATGAAGATGATCTTGAGTTGGTCGGTGATGAAGGTGGCGATGCTCCGAATGCTTGATGATGAAGTTCAGAGGCCGTTGAGGACACTGGCCAAGTTATAAGTTCGGGGGAGAATTCCTTTTCTTTTTATTATATATGAATTGTGTTAAGTTAGTATTATTTTATTTGAACTGCTATTATGTGAGGGTTTGAGAGAATCATTTGGGCTGGATAGCCCCAGACTACTTATTTAAATATGTTTTATCTAATGTTTATTATTATTGTGGTTAATGGTTTTATGTTGTGATTGGTTTATTTTTAGCCGCCTGCGATAGAAAAACCAGACAGTTAGCGTAGATTAGAGATAGTTATTACAGTATTAAATTCTAGAAGAGAAAGAAGTTGTGTTTAAAGGAGAAAGAGTTATTGCATCCGACAGAAGCTCAGTAGCTACGCAGTGAAGAGAATATTTGGAGGAAGAACACTTCAAAACAGGGGTTTTCTTATTCCAAATCTCCCATTTATTTGTGTATTACTGAAAATGTGGAATGTATTAAAATGTGTTTTAGTACCATAGATATGAACTAATTCCATTTTTAGGATTGCAATGTAACCTTTGTTTCGCTTAATTAACTTTCTCTGTTATTTTATATAATGAATCATTTTGAAATGGGTTGTTGTGTTTTTTACTTAATGACTAATTGCTTGATAGAGAAATTGGTAGTGATAATGATGGAAATTGACAAATGGATGTTATTATCTATCTTTTAAATACAACAACACCTGTTATGACCATGCCAATGGAATGTGTACATAAACTGCTAATAGGATAGACATATCTCTATTTGCCTTGTGTAGCCTTGAGACTTAGCTTAATGACATTGGCCTAGTTATTTTCACCAATAGACATATTGTGATTTATCTGGCTAGGGATGTGCATTTGATCCTCGACAGAAGCTTATACGTATTTACTATTCTCGGTTGACCATTCTTTGATTCGTTTGTAATGTGGAGAGTTAGGATATTAGGCGACGCATTAAGGGAATTGTAATCCTATCTTGACTTCCTAGCACAACTACTTCTCTTATTCTTATAGTTTTAATCACATAGCATAACTGTGACGCCCCCAAAATAGGCATACATCACCCATCTTGAGTCGCCAAATACATGGTACAAAATTCAAATACAACTTAATTATACAATAGTCGTGTAAAATACGACAAAACATAATCTAACAGTTTTAATAAGAATATTGTCATTTAGATAATATCCACACTCAATGGAGTCCTCATTACATTTATTGTCATACTATTTAACAGAATAGTGAGGACTACTAATGTTATCATCTGGACCGTCACTTCGTTCCCTGACTAGTCCCAGCTACGTTCTCATTTCCTAGAGAGAATAGTGAAACTAAAAGGGTGAGCTCAACTAGCCCAGTAAGAAATATATTGACTAAGATAAATGAAGAATAAATTATCATTAGTCTTTAACAATGTTAAACTGATAAAATACAATAGACATCAAGTTTAACTGCAGCGGAATAAGCAATCCATTAAAAGAGTAAAGTAGAGCATAAAATCTACCATCTTCTATGATTTAAAAAGTTTTTCATCAACTTTATCACTGAGACTCAGCTTAATAAATAAAATTGAATCATCCATGTATCACGGCCAAGGATATTCATGTAATCATCAATGGTCATGACTATACCGAATAATCTCTGGTCATAATTATACCAAAAACTGTCCATCAATGCACTACAGGCCACTAAGGACTTTTACCACATCATTTATAACATTACAGGTCATGATTATATCGAATGATCCCTGGTCATAATCATACCAAGTCCATATATGCACGTAAGCCAAAGATGACTTTCATCACAATATAAGAATGAGGATGATGACAATGACATAATAATTCAATAAAACAAGTTCAAGAATAAATTTTAAAGATTTTTAAGTTAATTTATCCTGAAATTAATTAGGTCCAAATTGTCAACATGATACTGCTTTGTGGATTAAAATTCAAGAATGCTTAGAAGAATATTTCCATGAAAAGATACTGGATGAAGCGGAAATATCAAGGATATTCCACTAATTTCATGGATTATAGAAGCCAAAACATTAATCAACTGAGTATAATAGAATATATGAACTATAAATGGATTTTCGCCTGCCATGCAGTAATTCACGTAGACAGATCATTTCCACAATTTAATAAGGAATGAATACAAAGGATCATTCACCATACATGTGGTAATCCACATAGACAGGTTATTCCAACAGAATAATAAAGAATGGAATAACAGAAGAATTCACCATGCATACGATAGATCGCACAGACAGGTTATTCCAACAGAAAATAATAAAGAATGGAACCAGGTCATGCGTAATCCGCACAGACAGGATATTCCAACAGAATAATAAAGAATGAAATAACAAAAAAATCACCAAGCATGCGATAGACCGCACAGATAGGTTATTCTAACAGAATAATAAATAATAAAACCAGGTCATGCGTAATACGCACAGACAGGATATTCCAATAGAATAATAAAGAATGGAATAACAGAAGAATTTCACCATGTATGCGGTACTTCGCATAGACAGGTTATTCCAACATAATAATAAAGAATAGAATAATAATAGCTCTCTTTATGAATAAGAAAGAAATAATATCCCTTACCTTAGAAAGAAACTGGATACTGGAGTAGTGAGGTAGTAGACTTCTCTTCTTATTTCTCTCTATAATAATTTCTCTAAAGCTTTAGTGAATTAGTGAGAAATGAAGGAAGAATGAGCTTCTATTTATAAGAAAATATAGTTTCGATAATTGCACGTTTTGGGGCTCGAAATATTACAGTACAATACCTTCAACTTTTCTTTCATTTTTAATTTAGTCCTGCAAGTATTATCAAACTTGCACCACCTCCCCTAATAGTAAATAATGTGAATCAATAGTTCAATCATGTGAATCAATAGTTATAATCATGTGAAAATACGAATTACAGTATAGTACCTCCATCTATACCTTCAGTTTTTAACTTAGTCATGCAAGTATTATCAATCTTGCACCAACTCCCCTAATAGTACAAGATTGTGAATCAATAGTACACACATGTAAACAAATAGTTATAATCATGTGAATTAATAGTAATTAATTGCTCATTTATCCGATTAATTACCCGATAACTTACAGACATCAATTATTATCAAATAAATGTCAATTTCCATTAACACTAATAATTCCAACACAATGGAACTATCAAATTCATCTTTAATCAACACAAACTTATTCATCATTAATATCATAACTCACAATATTTAATAACCAGGTCGTTCCCAGGAAAGAGAGGGCTTTCTGATAAGGATTTCTCCTTATTGGCGCGCAATTAGATGACTAAACCTCTCCTTGACAGAACTTCTAGATATTGTAAATATTGCAATTTAATAATATGAATAATTTTGTCGTCTTAATTATTGATTTAATAATGTAACATATTATGCAGATGATACTGTGACAATAATTGAATCAATAATATGAGAGATATGATGCAGTAATTTCTGTAGCAATAATTGAGTATAACTGAGTGACTTCTCACGTAAGCATCAATAATCAATACAGAGTGCTACTATGCAGCCATGAATATTACTGTACTTTTACTACCGAGTAGTTCAACAGTTTTAACGGTAACACTTCCGCCGTTATTTTTATAAAAAGATAATTTTGTCGTTTTACGATAATACTTCCATTGTGGGGTCCACCAATGATTGTGTTGTCGTACGAATATTACCTGTTAAAACGAATATTCCCCGACCAATCGAATATTATATAACCACTTGCTTACTTTGCAAAATTTATTAATATTACCCACAAATATAACATTATATCAAATCCACACCATAATATTCAAAAATATATTTCGAGAAAATTATTCTTTATTCATAAAAGTCGGGGTCTTACAACCTCCCCTTCTTATAATTCATCCTTGAAATTTCGTCCTCAAAATTAGAGTATGTACCTGGTATATCGAAGACGTGAGGATATCTTGACTTCATCTCAGATTCTAACTCCCAGATCATTTCTTCCACATCATGGTTTCTCTACAAAACTTTGACTTGAGGTATAACCTTGGAGCGTAGAATATGATCCTTCTTATCCAAGATTTTAATAGGTAACACTTCATATGTTAAATCTTCCTCTGTCTCATCTGTTTCTAATTCAATAATGTGGTTCGAGTCTTTCACATATTTATGTAACATAGATATGTGAAAAACGTTATGAACACGAGACATACTTGGTAGTAAGGCGAGTTATAAGCCACAGTTCCTACTCGGTCAAGGATTAAAAATGGGCCAATGAATCGAGGATTGAGCTTTCCTCTCTTTCTAAATCTCGTAACACTTTTCCATAGAGCAACACGTAACAACAAATGATCTCCAATATTGAATTCCACATCCTTTTCGATGAAGATCAGCATAACTCTTTTGTCGATCTTGTGAGATTTTTATATGTTGTCGGATTGTTTGAATCTTTTTCGTAGTCATACGTACCAAATCTGGTTCAAACAATGTTGCTTCACCCACCTCATCCCAGCATACTGGAAAACGAAACTTTCTTCCATACAACGCCTCAAATGGAGCAATGTCAATACTTGCTTGATAACTATTGTTGTAGGAAAACTCCACCAATGGTAAGAACTTGTCCCAACTTCCCTTGAAGTCAAGGACACAGAGTCTAAATAAATCTTCAAGAGTTTGAATAGTCCTTTCTGACTGCCCATCCGTTTGAGGATGATATGCCGAACTAAATCGTAAATTCGTGCCCATAGCTTTTTGCAAACTAACCCAAAATCTTGAAGTGAATCTTGAGTCTCGATCAGAAATTATGGATACTGGCATACCATGCAATCTTACAATCTTGTTTATGTATATACTAGCATGACGTTCCAGTATAAGTTTCTCGTATAGGTAAGAAATGAGCAAACTTGGTCAATCTATCAACAATGACCCAAATCGCATCTATGCCTTGAGAAACATTGGGAATACCAGTAACGAAATCCATGGTAATGTGCTCCCACTTCCATTTTGGAATTTCAAGTGGTTGCAATGGACCTTTTGGCACTTGATGCTCCGCCTTGACTCGTTGACAAGTTAGACACCATGAAATAAACCCCGATATCTCTCTCTTCATATTTCACCACCAAAATGTATGTCGAAGATCACGATACATTTTGCTACTCCTAGGATGGACTGCAAATAGTGTGTTGTGTGCCTCCATCATGATTTTATACTTCAAGTTAGAATCGTTAGGAACACAAAGTCTGGAGTTGACTCGAAATATTCCTTCTTCATCGATTCTTGCTTCTGAAATAACATCTTCTTGCACTTTCTTCCTCATACGCATCAGCTCTAGGTCTATAGCTTGAGCATCTTTAACTTTATCGATTAAAGTCGGTTCTACTCATATATTCTCCATCATCACATGGGTCCTTAGAGTCTTTAACTCTATTTCCATCCTTTCCAAGTCATACAAAATGGGCCTTTGTGTTGACAATATTGCACTCATGCCCGTATATGATCTTCTACTCAATGTGTTCAGCTACTACGTTCGCTTTTCCAGGATGGTAATGGATGGTATGATCATAATCTTTCAACAACTCAAGCCATCGTCATTGCCGCATGTTGAGTTCCTTTTGAGTGAAGAAATATTGAGGCTTTTATGATCCATATAGATCTCCACATTCTCTCCATACAGGTAATGCCTACCAAATCTTAAGCGCAAAAATGACTGCTTGCCAACTCTAGATCATGAGTAGGATAATTCCTCTCATATTCTTTGAGTTGTCGCGAGGCATAGGCTATGACTTTCCCATGTTGCATGAGAACACATCCTAATCCATTGCCTGAAGCATCATTGTAGATGACAAATCCCTCCGAACCAAATGGTATTGTCAGAACAGGTGTTGAAATGAGTCTTCTCTTGAGTTCTTAAAAACTCTTCTCACGTTCCTCGCTCCAACCAAACTTTGTATCTTTTCGAGTCAGCTGAGTTAATGGAGTAGCGATTCAAGAAAACCCTTCTACGAATCTCCGATAATAACCAGCTAAGCCGAGAAAGCTATGTACTTTGCTCACTGACTTAGGTTGCTCCCAGCTTTGAATTGCTTCAATCTTTGTCGGGTCAACAGATATTCCATGATTTGATATTACGTGCCCAAGGAATGCAACTTCCTCAAGCCAGAACTCACATTTCTTCAACTTGGAATATAACTTGTTTTCACGAAGCTTTTGGAGTATCAGTCTCAAGTGTTGCTCATGGTCTTCACGGGTTTTGGAGTATATGAGGATGTCATCAATAAAGACGACCACAAAGTGATCCAAATATTCCTTGAATACTCATTTCATCATGTCCATGAAGGCAGCAGGAGCATTAGTCAATCCAAAAGATACAACTATGAATTCATAATGCCCGTACCTTGTTCTGAAAGTAGTCTTTGGAATGTCATCAGTTTTAATCTTCAACTAATGATATCCGGGATGAAGATCAATCTTCAAAAAGAATTTGACTCCTTGCAACTGGTCAAACAGATCATTAATACGAGGCAATGGGTACCTATTTTTGATGGTGACATGATTCAACTCCCGATAATCAATACAAAGTCGCATACTTCCATCTTTCTTCTTCACGAATAGAACAGGTGCACCTCAAGGAGACGTACTAGGACGAATGAAACCGATGTCTAATAATTCCTATAGTTGGGTTTTTAACTCCTGAAGTTCAATAAGAGCCATTCGATATGGTGCTTTGGAAATGGGTTTTGTACCGATTTCAAGGTCGATACAAAATTCAACTTCACACTCTGGGGGTAGGCCAGGAAGTTCTTCAGGGAATACGTCAGGAAATTTATTAACAATAGAAATATATTTCAAATTTGACGTATTTTTATTTAAATCCGTGACATGGGCTAAGAAAGCATTGACATCCATTTTTCAATAAACGAATAGCTTTATGACTTGATATGACAGTGATTGATTTCAGTGGTTTGGTTGCTTGAATTCGCATAATAGGTTGGTTAGGAATATGAAAGCTAACAACCTTACGAAAACAATCAATTTTAGCATGATGAGTACTTAACCAATCAATCCCTAAAATCACATCAAATGCAAGCATTTTCAAGGAAATAAGATCGACAGGTAATGTGCGGTTACCGATTTGAATCAAACAAGACTTATAAACAGTGGATGTAATGAAGGTTTCTCCCAACGGAGTTTCAACAGATAAGTCAAAGTCTAATTTCTCCAAAGTCAAATTTAAACGTTGAGCGCAAGTAGGAGAAATAATAGAATGGGTAGAACCGGTATCAAATAAAGTATAAACTTCGCTATAGTTTATGATTAGCTTACCCTGTGATCACCTCGTTCGGATTCCTCGCTTTTTGGGAGGTTACAACAAACGCTCTCCCTTGAACTACCGGTTTTGTCTTGTCTGGGACACCCTTTGATGCCTCCATCCCAGCTAGACTTGACTTTGGTGCACGACAAAATTGGTCTAGGTGACTTTCTTTTCCACAATTATAACACGCTTTGGACTGCATCACGCAGTTTGGACTGATATGTCCCTCCCCTCCGCATTTGTAACATACGATCGGCGGTCGTTCTCCTTCCTTAACAATAGGTGATGGTGTTGATGTCTTTCCATCCTTGTTGAATCTTCCTCTTCTTGAAATGTCCACTCTTATTAGTCATGGCTATGATTACTACCGAAGTGATTATCATTTCTAGCATGTTAATTCCCTCCACGTTTGTTGTCACCGCTTCGATGACTGCTACCACTAGTATTATCGACTTGTCGGTTGCTCTTTCTTGGTTGGGTTAACTCATTATCGCGTTCCAATAACTGAGCCTTATTCACAACATCTGAATACAAACATATTTTATGAGAAATTAGGTATTGACATATCTCGGGTTTCAAAGCTCTTAGAAACATCCGCGTCATTCTCTCCTCATTATCAACCAAGTGAGACGCAAACCGGGACAACTCGGCAAACTTAGCTTCGTACTGCGCCACAGTCATATTGTTTTGCTCAAGCTTGATGAACTCTACCTCCTTCATGTGACGAATACTTCCAGGAAAGTACTTGTCATTGAACAGCTCTTGGAACTTCTCCCAAGACATTTTGAGTGCGGCAGGTTGAGTACGCTTTACAGATTCCCATCAGTAATCTGCCTCTGCTCGCAACATGAAGGTGGCAAAGGGAACCTTTTGCTCCTCGGAGCATCCCAAGACATCAAATATCATGTTGATCTGCTTTATCCACGTCTCCGCCATAAGTGGTTTTGGCTCTCCAAAACACTCTGGTGGTCCCATCTCCTTGAACGGCTTAGCAGTGACCAGTCCAAGAGTTGTCAGTGTTTCCACCTGTATTTTGAACAGGAGTCGCTTTCGCCTGATGTTGCATGAATTGCATAAAGCCTCTGAACATCTCATCGTTCACCATTTCATCGGTGTTATTGTTTACATGAGGATTATTGTCTTCCTGTTGCACATTATCCTGGGGATTAATCTATGGTGACTCCACGGTCTCATGTGCATCATTGCTTATTTCCACATTTTCGGATGCCATTTTCTAATACTGCCTACAAAACAAGGGTTAATTGACATGTCATATATTATCAATATACTCTGACCAACCAATTAAATACTAAATAAACTTAGGTAGGTCATACTAGTGAAGGAATTCCCCGTCTCTCCCCTCCTAGTTCTTGTCTCACATCTCAGCCAAGGATCATATCCCTAAGCATTGATACCAACTGTAACGCCCCCAAAATAGGTATACATCACCCATCTTGAGTCGCCAAATACATGGTACAAAATTCAAATACAACTTAATTATACAATAGTCGTGTAAAATACGACAAAACATAATCTAGGAGTTTTAATAAGAATATTGTCATTTAGACAATATCCACACTCAATGGAGTCCTCATTACATTTATTGTCACATTATTTAACAGAATAATGAGGACTACTAATGCTATTATCTGGACCATCACTCCATTCCCCGACTAGTCCCGGCTACGTTCTCATTTCCTGAAGAGAACAGTGAAAGCAAAAGGGTGAGCTCAACTAGCCCATGTAAGAAATATTATGACTAAGATAAATGCAGAATAAATTATCATTAGTCTTCAACAATGTTAAACTAATAAAATACAATAGACATCAAGTTTAACTGCAGCATAATAAGCAATCCATTAGAAGAGTCAAATAGAGCATAAAATCTACCATCTTCTATGATTTAAAAAAATTTTCATCAACTTTATCGCTGAGACTCAGCTTAATAAATAAAATCGAATCATCCCTGCATCTCGACCAAGGATATTCATGTAATCATCAATGGTCATGACTATACCGAATAATCTCTGGTCATAATCTTACCAAAAATTATCCATCAATGCACTACAGGCCACTGAGGACTTTTACCACATCATTTATAACATTACAGGTCATAATTATACCGAATGATCCCTGGTCATAATCATACTAAGTCCATCTATGCACGTAAGCCAAAGATGACTTTCATCACAATATAAGCATGAGGATGATAACAATGACATAATAATTCAATAAAACAAGTTTAAGAATAAATTTTAAAGATTTATAAGTTAATTTTTCCTGAAATCAATTACATCCAAATTGCCTAATATGATACTACTTTGTGGAGTAAAATTCAATAATGCTCAGAAGAATATTTCCATGAAAAGATACTGAATGAAGCGCAAATATCAAGAATATTCCACTAATTTCATGGAGTATAGAATGCCAAAACTTTAACCAACTGAGTATAATAGAATATATGAACTGTAAATTAATTTTCGCCCGCCATGCGATAATCCATGTAGACAGATCATTTCCACAATTTAATAAGGAATGAATACGAAGGATCATTCACCATACATGTGGTAATCCACATAGACAGGTTATTCCAACAGAATAATAAAGCATGAAATAACAGAAGAATTCACCATGCATGCGATAGATCGTACAAACAGGTTATTCCAACAGAATAATAAAGAATGGAACCGGGTCATGCGTAATCCGCACAGACAGGATATTCCAACAGAATAATAAAGAATGGAATAACAACAAAAATCACCAAGCATGCGATAGACCGCACAGACAGGTTATTCCAATAGAATAATAAATAATGGAACTAGGTTATGCGTAATACGCACATACAGGATATTCCAACAGAATAATAAATAATGGAATAACAGAAGAATTTTATCATGTATGTGGTACTTCGCATAGACAGGATATTCCAACATAAATAATAAAGAATGGAATAATGATAGCTTCTCTTCATGAATACGAAAGAAATAATACCACTTACCTTAGAAAGAAACTGGATGCTGGAGTAGTGAGGTAATAGACTTCTCTTCTTATTTATCTCTATAATTTCTCTCTATGATCATTGCTCTAAAGCTTTAGTGAATTGGTGAGAAATGAAGGAAGAATGAGCTTCTATTTATAGGAAAATATATTTTTGATAATTGCACATTTTGGGGCTCGAAATATTACAGTACAATACCTTCAAATTTTCTTTCATTTTTAATTTAGTCCTACAAGTATTATCAAACTTGCACCACCTCCCCTAATAGTAAATAATGTGAATCAATAGTTCAATCATGTGAATCAATAGTTATAATCATGTGAAAATACGAATTACAGTATAGTACCTCCATCTATACCTTCATTTTTAACTTAGTCATGCAAGTATTATCAATCTTGCACCAACTCCCCTAATAGTACAAGAATGTGAATCAATAGTACACGCATGTGAACAAATAGTTATAATCATGTGAATTAATAGCAATTAATTGCTTATTTATTCTATGAATTACCCGATAACTTCCAAACATCAATTATTATCGAAATAAATGTCGATTTTCACTAACACTAATAATTCTAATATAATGGAACTATCAAATTCATCTTTAATCAACACGAACTTATTCATCATTAATATCATAACTCACAATATTTAACATCCAGGTCGTTCCCAGGAAAGAGGGGGCTTTCTGATAAGGATTTCTCTTTATTGGCGCGCAATTAGATGACCAAACATCTCCTTGACAGAACTTCTAGACATTGTAAATATTGCAATTTAATAATATGAATAACTTTGTCGTCTCAATTATTGATTTAATAATATAACATATTATGCAGATGATACTATGACAATAATTGAATCAATAATATGAGACATATGATGCAGCAATTACTGTAGCAATAATTGAGTATAACTGAGTGACTTCTCACGTAAGCATCAATAATCAATATCGTGTGCTACTATGCAACCACGCGTATTACTGTACTTTTACTACCTAGTAGTTCAAAAATTTCAACGGTAACACTTCCAACTTTATTTTTATAAAAAGATAATTCTGTCGTTTTACGACAATACTTCCGTTGTGGGGTCCACAGATGATTGTGTCGTCGTACGAATATTTCCTGTTAAAATGAATATTCCCCGACCAATCGAATATTATATAACCACTTGCTTACTTTGCAAAATTTGTAAATATTACCCACAACTATAACATTATATCAAATCCACACCATAATATTCAAAAATATATTTCGAGAAAATTATTCTTTATTCATAAAATTTGGGGTCTTACAATAACAAACCATCTTATTTCACTTGTATAGATAAGATAGTAAAGACTTTACCTTAGTATTTTTTTATCTCTTAAGACTTTGTCCTCGTGGGTTCGACACTCAACTTATCATATATTACTTGTGAACCGCGTATGCTTGCGCGCGATTTAGCAATAGCGAAATCGGCCAACAAATACTTACCATAGTAAGTTTAAATTTAGGAATACGAGATAAAAAAATATCGCTTACGTAATATGAAGTATGAAAGAAAATGATATCCCTTACGAGTATGGAAGGAAATATTATCATTTATGAGTATTGAAAGAAAATAACATCCTTTACGGAAAAAATAATATCTTTACCTTAAAACGAAAGTAGTTCTGACTGGAATATCGAAGATTATGTTGAGGAAATTTTGCACTACTAGAAAAACTCAAAATATCCTTATACTCATAAGAAAAACACTCACTATTATAGAGAGAGAATTTTCTGATTTTGGTGTGAGTTTCATTGTTTAACTAAGCAACCTATTTATAAGAAAATGTTAGCACACCACTTCTGACAAAATTCACACGGATGATTTTTTTTCCAGCCTATTTGTTTTGAAAAGAAGAATTCAAAATCAACCTTCTTACTTCCACCCATTTATCACATGTTTTTATATATATATATATATTTCTATTTAAACAATTATACATTTATACTATTATAATATATTTGAATGAATATTTTATCAAAGAAGATAATTATGCTTTCATAAAAAAAATAACAACTTTCAACAATTATCTCATTCTAACATTCCTCCGTTTATATAAAAATTTAAAGAAATATTTACTTACCATATTCATCAATTATTTATAATTCTTCAATAATTATTTCTAATTAATATTATAGATTCACAATATTGACAACCAGATCGTTCCCAGGAAAGAGTGGGTTTTTCGATAAGGATTTCTCATTACTGGAGCGCAATTATATAACCTAACTCCTTTCCTCGACAGAACTTTCTAGTCATTATCAATAATGCTATCTAATAATATCATTTCAATAACATAAGTTATTGTATCATAACAATTATTGAATCAATATTTTAAATTACTATTCAATTATCACTTTAGCAAACATTGCATCAATTATATGAAAGATGGTGCAATTTTACTGTATCAATTATTGAGTGACTTCTTACGTAAGAATCAATAATCAGAGATACTGTGCAACACTGTGTCACTGTGCAACCACGCGTATTATTATACTTTTATCACCAGGTGTTTCAACAATTTTAACGGTAAAAAAATTTCGTTATTTTTATAAAAATGTTATTTCTGTCGCTTTCTATATCCGACAGTTATTCCATTATGTGGTCCACCAATGATTGCGTCCGTCGTACGAATATTCCCGATAAAAGAATATCCCCCGACCAAAACGAATATTGCCCTGACAAAACGAATATTTTATGACCACTTGCTTACTTTGCAAAATTTGCACATTTCATCCATAACTAAAGCAATATATCAAATCAACACCTTATTATTTTCAAAAAATATTTAAATAAAAATAAATCTTTATTTATAAAAAATTAGGGTCTTACAACCTCCCCTTCTTATGAAATTTTGTCCTCGAAATTAATGTACGTACCTGGTATGTCAAAGAGGTGAGGATACCTTGTTTTTATTTTAGATTCTAACTCCCAGTTCATTTCCTCAATATCATGGTTTCTCTATAAAACTTTGACTTGAGGTATAACCTTTGAGCGTAGAATATGTTCCTTCTTATCCAAGATTTTAACGGGTACCTCTTCATACATTAAATCTTCTACTATCTCATCTGGTTGTAATTCAATAATGTGGTTTGGGTCTTTCACATATTTACGTAGTATGGATATGTGACAAATGAACCAATGAATCGAGGGTTGTGCTTTCATCTCTTTTTGAATCTCATAACTTCTTTCCATGGAGCAACATGTAACAATACATGATCTCCAACATTGAATTCCACGTCCCTTCGATGAAGATCAGCATAACTCTTTTGTCAATTTTGTGAGGTTCGTATACGTTTCCGGATCATTTGAATCTTTTCCGTAGTCATGCGTACCATTTTCGGTCCCAACAACGTTGCTTCACCTACCTCGTCCCAGCATACTGGAAAACGAAACTTTCGTCCATACAACGCCTCGAATGGAGCCATGCCTATACTTGCTTGATAACTGTTGTTGTAAGAGAATTCCACCAATGGTAAGTACTTGTCCCAACTTCCTTTGAAGTCTAGGACACAGAGTCTTAATAAATCTTCAAGAGTTTGAATAGTCCGAGAAATGCGTAATGATAGAATTCTGAGACGAGATGGAATATTCAATAATATTTCAGTTATGGTAAAAACAAAGTTTTCGCTTGTGGACTTAAAACCTAAGGGTTAGGAAAAGTGAGTTCCGATAATTTTATGATTTCGTATAATTATTAGAGTTATTATGCGTGAGAAATACGAGTATAATACTAGTTATTATTACGAGTATAGTACGAAGATTAGTACGACGTATAATACGAATATCATACGAACGATATACGAAGAGAATATGAGAATACGAGAATGGAATGTGTAGAATATGATTAGTCTAAATGGACTTTGAAGAATCCAATTGGACTTGGATTATATCAAGCCCAATAGAATGTGTAATCAAGCCTAGGGTAGGCCCGGTAAGAATTAATGTAAGGCCTAGTGTTAGATTTAATTAAGCCTGATCCAAGAAAATAAACCGCGGATCGAATCGATGGGTCATCGGATGGGTAAAACCCATGGGGAAACCCATGGGGGAGACCCATGGGCATGTGGGGAGGCTACTTGGCCACCAAGTAAGGGTGGTGGCCAAGCAAACTTGGTGGCTAAGCCATGAATAGTAAGGAGGTGGGGGTGAAATGACTTATTTGCCCTAAGCCTTAGTTTTCTATAAATAAAAAACTTAAGTTCATTATTTTGAGCTTTTGAAAATCCTACAACTTTGAGAGAGAGAGAGAGAGGGTTCGGATGGGAGAAGAGAGGAAAAAGAAGAGGAAAAGCTTGCCCGAGTGCACGCTTTGTCCGACGGAAGGAGATTAAAGAAGAATGGTAATTCGAACCCTAGCTTCTTCTAATTTTCTTTAAGTTTAATATGTTTAAAAACATAACTTAATGAAGATAAGAAATAGATGAAGTTAAGAATGATTTCATATAGTTGAAATCATGAGAAAACAAAGAAATAAGAATTAGGAATTTAGTTAATTTCTTAAGGTAAATTTCATAAGGAAGTATAAGATTCGTAATGATTTTGAGCGTCTGAATGAATCTTATGAATGAATAGGTTAAATAAGTAAGGAATGATGTTCAATAACATTAAATTCCATGAAAAAGTGAAATTGTAATCTAAAATATCGATTAAAAATGAAGAACACGCGAAGAACGCGAAGAACGCGCAGAACACGCGAAGAACGTTGTTGATGGACAAATTTAAAACCATTGTAGGATAATTGTTATTGATGGACAAGTTTAAAACCATCGCATATAAGTTAGTTGCTTATTGCTTGGTTAGGAACGTTAGAAATGTTCATGAAGAACGGATTAAAACTGAGCTACAACGAAGTTTTGGTGAAATTTTCGTAAAAGAGGAACGAGAATTAGAAAGTTAGTAAATGAAACCGAACGTATAGGGTTTCATAAGAATGTAAGAGAACATATAAAACGTGAGTCGTGGACTCAAGAACAAATAAGTTCTGAGTTTGGATGATTGAATTACAGACGAACGAACGAAGAACGTTAAAAACGTAAAATGAATGAAGAGCAGAAGATTAAGACAATTGAATGGCATGTTAATGGATTCAAAATGAAGTTTTGTCTGAGGGTAATTGAAGTACATAAGATAAGGAAGAAAATGGCTTCGGAATGACCTCATTCCGAGTCATAACGAATAAGATATAAGATTTCAAAGTCAGCGTCTCAAGCTTGTAAAAGACTTAGAAAATTTTTCTAGGTTTCATGCTTGGTGTCGTAGCGCTAGTCGTGCCTTGGGGGCCGGCGTCGCAGGGCAATCTCGGGGCCATTAGCTACTTGCTAAGTGAAACTAGAGCACGAAAGAATGGGAAGGGCACGGTGCCGCAACGCCGGTGCAGGGCAATGCCTAGAAATGAGATTTTTATTGCTCAATTATTGGGGGATGTGCAAGGAAGAAATATGAACATGTAGTTCAACTAATGTAACACTTTATAAAGTGTATTAAACCTTTGATGAAGGTTGAATGAAAAGATTAAATGAGATTAATAGATAAAGAATGTAGACACGGGTTGCGGAACCAATGTCCGGGAACCGTAGTCACAATGAAACGAACGTGAGGGATTGCTATAATTGTGATTCCTTAAACATTGATTGACTAGGGTAATGAATAATATTTCGATGTTATGTCATGGTCATGAGAGATGAATGTAAAGCATTTAGACGCTATGAACGTAATGTTGTTGCGATGAGTGATCGGTCTTAGCATACAACGAACCGTATGGCTTTGACATTAAGAAAGAATAATGAACATGGAGTTCATGGGTTGGATAACGATTGATAGAGATTAAAACCTTGAGAAAAGGTTGAATGAGAAATTAAGGGATGAACAACGTAAACGTTGAATACGTAAATGATCCTCGTGAATCGTATTCACGTCGGGCGAATGTTCTAAGTGTACATTGGTTGTATGACTTAGACATTGACGAAGGTAGTAAGTAAGATATGAATTATCAAGAAAGCCGTAGTGAACGGTAATAAGATTAATGAAAGCCAAATATGAGTCGGATGAGAATGTTAGAAGGAAATGTAAGCATTGAACACTTGAACCGTCGTAGAGGTTGAGTGTACGCGAATACTAAATAGGTAGAATCTACGCCCCGTGTATGGTTTGATCATAAGGTAATAAAGATCAATGATTAAACCTGTGAACGGTGGAGAAAGCTAAATTAAAGACAAGTGCGTATAACGTAAAGAAGCTGAGTTAATGTTTGTAACTTGGATGACATTCCGAGTCGAATGAATTGGGTGTTGTAAGATAAGAATAAGGTAGCGTAAAATGCTTAACGCTATAAATGCATAGAATGAATATTGAATGATCGTCCTGAGTATACAAAAGATTGTATGACTTAGACGATAAAGAATGAATCCTGAGGTATGGCATTTAGTTGCCAGAAAGCTATAAGAATAAGAAATTGACTTAACGAACATTATAGTTTAAAAGTTCGGGTAAGTTAAGATGAATTTAGGTTCTAGTACAATCGTAACCTTTAATGGTTGACATATGGGAGTTGGGCTAAACAATTCCTTCAGAGAGCGAAGGTATATATAAAACTGGAAACCAATCTAACTCACTGTTATGGGCAGTGTAGATGAGATGGGAACTTGTTTGTTGGTTGTTTGTGGGAAACCACTTAGAGTACCATATGGACTACTAGCAGAGACACGATGTGTGCTGAGTTCTAGGAGAGTTGTAAGAAGAAGATAAGAATGTAAATCATTAAAGATGATGAACGTATTAAGTAAGACATCTCCGTATGTCATGAAGTCGTTAACTGGTAAAGGAAGATGGTCGCGTAAACTTAGTTTGTAAGAACGTGAACCCTAAGAAGTAAAGTAAAGTAAACCAATGCGTATGTCAAGTATATGACTAATTGGTATATATGTTATTTCCTTATGTGCTACATAGGAATTGTAATGAGCAGTTCAGCATTAACTATAAGTTGTAGCTGTACGTAAGGCAAGTTTCCTAACTTCATTCATATTTTAAATGAATGTCAGTTTTTAAACTTCTCAGATGTTGAACTTGAGAAGTTATGTCTATGTGCGAATGTGTGATATTTGTACAAGGTGGTAGAACGTATGAGGCCTTGTGCCACAATTTAAACACTTTGGTGTTTCTATGATATAAATTGTTCTGTGATTGAACTGTTCAATATGAATATGTTTTGTTTATACATGAACCATTATTGTTAAATCTGTGCTATTGATTCTAGCCAGACAGAATGTGTATGAAAGAAAGTAGAGAATGAAAGTATTTCAAAGTGAATGTAACTACTGTTTTAAAATGATAGGAATCAAGATTATTCCTATTATTCAAGCTGCTTCATAATCTTTGTTCGGTTATTGGTGTCTTAAAAGAATGTTTAAATTCTTGAAGTTGTTTGTTCAATTGCTTTGACTTGCTGAGCAATTGAATGCTCACACTTGCTTTAAATAAAAACATTTTCAGCGAACGATATTAGAAAGAACTTAAGGATCCCGGAAATATCAAGATGATCGGTATCCAGAAGAAGTGCCATTCATTATATGAATGTGCGTGAAGATCAAGCGATGACTCGTAATATAGAATGATAGAATTAAACTATAGAATAGTTTAATGAATGATTATGTATCCTTAGCGGCGGATAAAAGTCACTTGTACAAGATGTAAAGAATAATGTAATTATCATTATTTGGAATGAAAAAGGTTTTAAGGATTTAAAGCCTGGGTTTTGAGGATGTATGTTGTTATATTTAGCTATATAATGATGTACGTTTGGAAGAAGATGGGATCATGACGTACGGAATCCGGATGTGTAAATAGATCGGATTTCGGGGCGTTACAGCTTTAAACAGTCATCCACAAGGCACAATGCCTAGTGACATAGATGTCAACCCAAAATGGGAAGGCAAAGAACAATGCAAAGCAATGACACTCAGAAGTGGGAGAACTACTAATGAATAAGGTGGAGAGAACTCTCTAGTGGAAGAAGAAGTTACTGAAAAGGAACCTATAGTGGAGAAGAATAATGAGGAATCTAGGGGTGAGGAAAGTACTCAAGATATCCCTAAAACACCATCCCCTCCAATGAATAAAGTTAATCCTCATCTCCCTCAATTGCCTTTCCCCCAGTGTCTGTAGAAACAAAAGTTGGACAAGCAGTTTTCAAAATTCCTAGAGGTGTTCAAGAGGCTTCATATAAACATCCCATTTGCAGATGCTTTGGAGCAAATGCCAAGTTATGTCAAGTTTATGAAATACATATTATCTAAGAAGCATAAAATAGGGGATTATGAAATAGTGGCGCTGATAGAGGAGTGTAGTGTCATTCTACAAAACAAGCTACCACCAAAGATAAAAGATCCAGGAAGCTTCACAATTCATTGCACTATCGGGGACCAAGTCATTGGCAAAGCTTTATGTGATCTAGGGGCTAGCATCAACTTGATGCCTCTGTCTATATATAATAAGTTGGGACTAAATGAAGCCAAACCTATAAGTGTCACTTTACAATTGGCTGATAGATCTCTTACGTACCCGATGGGGATAGTAGAGGATGTGCTTGTTAAGGTTGACAAGCTCATCTTCCCAGCTGAATTTATTATCCTAGATTTTGAGGAAGATAGGGAGGTCCCTATAATACTAGGCAGTCCATTCTTGGCGACGAGGAGGACCCTAATTGATGTACAGAAAGGGGAGTTGACAATGAGGGTTCAGGATCAAGAAGTAACTTTCAATGTCTTCAGATCGATGAAATATTCGAATACTCCTGAGGACTGCTTCCAGATTAATGCGATTGATAATTCAGTTAGGGAAGTGTTCTCAGAGACCTGTATTACGGACCCTTTAGAATCCACATTAACAGGGGCCAGTACTACGAAAGAGCCCACACATGTGGAATTTTCCAAGTGGCTAGATGCACCGTAAAGATCCAAACAGTTCCAAAGGCAGTTTGAGTCTCTAAATGATGATGAGGCATCAACTTCCAAGGCTCAGTCGTCGATCATAGAACCTCATGTCCTAGAATTAAATCCACTTTACCTATGATAAATTTTGCTTCTTTAACCGAGTGCCAAGAAGAAAAGTTGTTGCTAGTGCTTAAGCAATATAAAACGGCCCTGAGGTGGTCAATTTTTGATATTAAAGGGATTAGTCCAACACTATGCATGAATAAAATCTTACTGGAAGAAGGGTCTAAGCCGTCCATTGAACATCAGTGGCGGTTGAACCCCATCATGAAAGAGGTGGTTCGGAAGGAGATTATAAAACTACTAGATGCGGGAATCATTTACCCCATTTCTGATAGTCCTTGGGTCAGTCTTATCCAGTGCGTGCCAAAGAAAGGCAGAATGACTGTAGTACCCAACAAAAACAACGAGTTGATTCCAACCAGAACGGTGACTGGGTGGAGGGTGTGTATGGATTACAGGAAATTGAACAAATCTACCTATAAGGATTACTTTCCTCTTCCATTTATTAATCAGATGCTCAATAGACTTGCTGGGCATGAATTTTATTGTCTGCTGGATGGTTACTCTGGGTATAATCAGATCTCAATTGCTCCTGAAGATTAGGAGAAAACTACTTTCACATGCCCATATGGGATGTTTGCATTTCAAAAGATGTCTTTCGGGTTGTGTAACTCTCCTACTACATTTCAGCGATGCATGATGTCTATTTTCTATGACATGGTTGAAAAGACCCTCGAGGTCTTCATAGGATGACTTTTTGGTATTCGGGAAGCTCATTTGATAATTGCCTGAGAAATTTGACTGTCGTTCTCCACAGATGTGTTGAGACTAACCTTGTATAGAATTGGGAGAAGTGTCACTTCATGGTTGAGGAGGGCATTATTCTGGGTCATCGGGTTTCTATTGGCGGCATTGAGGTTGACAAGGCGAAAATTAATTTCATTAATAACCTTCCACTGCCAACATCAGTAAAAGAAGTAAGGAGCTTCCTTGGACACGCTGGATTTTACAAGAGGTTTATCCAGGACTTCTCATGGATAACCAAACCGCTGTGTACACTTCTGGAAAAGGACATGCCTTTTCAATTTGATGAAGCCTGCCTGAGTACTTTTGATTTATTAAAGGAAAGACTTGTCTCAGCTCCTATTGTGGTAACCCCTGACTGGACCTTCCCTTTTGAGCTAATGTGTACGCAAGAGATTTTGCTATTGGGACGGTTCTAGGCCAAAGGATGGATAAGGTATTCCACATAATAATTATGCTAGCAAAACTTTAACTGATGCTCAGCTGAATTATACTACCACTGAGAAGGAACTACTGGCAGTAGTCTATGCGTTTGATAAGTTTTGTTCCTAACTCATTGGAACGAAGGTGATTGTCTACACTGATCACTCGGCAATCAAATACTTGATTGAAAAGAAAGATGCAAAGCCGAGATTGATAAGGTGGGTCATGTTTCTCCAAGAGTTCAATCTGGAGATCCGAGATAAGAAGGGGACAAAAAATTAGGTAGCGGATCACTTATCAAGGTTGGAACACACCCCACATTCGAGAGATGCTGAAAAAAGCCATCAATAATTTCTTCACAGATGAACAACTTTTTGTCATCCAAAGCAAAGCCCCGTGGTATGCGAACTTTGCCAATTTTGTCGCTTGCCAAGTGCTCCCTCCAAACCTGAGCTATCAATAAAGAAAGAAAATCCTAAAAGATGCCAAACAATATTTATGGGATGAGCCCTTCTTATTTAAGCAGTGTTCTGATCAAATTCTCCGGAGTTGCTTGCCGGATGAGGAAATTGAAGGTGTGCTCCATCACTGCCATTCCTCAATTATAGAGGTCATTTTGGGGGGTCAAAGAACTATAGTTAAAGTGCTTCAGTTTGGATTTTCCTGGCCCACCCTATTCAAAGATGCACACATATATGTATCGCACTGCGATAGATGCCAAAGGGTGGGAACCATTTCGAGAAGGCATGAATAGCCCTTGTAGAATATCTTCTAAGTTGAATTATTTGATGTCTGGGGTATTGACTTCATGGGACCATTTCCATCCTCCTACAACAATATCTATATTCTTGTGGTGGTGGATTATGTCTCCAAGTGGGTTGAAGCAGTTGCCTTTGTCGACTAATGATGCGAAGGTAGTGCTCAAATTCCTCAAGAAAAACATTTTCACTCATTTTGGCACGCCTTCGGGCTATTATCAGTGATGAAGGGTCGCATTTTTGTAACAAATACTTTGAAGCCCTTCTAGCTAAGTATGGGGTTACCCATAAGATAGACACTACTTATCATCCATAGACTAGTGGCCAAGCTAAAATTTCAATCGAGAGGTAAAATGAATCTTGGAGAAGATTGTTTACCCTAATCGCAAGGACTGGTGAAAGAAACTGGACGATGGCTTTTAGGCTTATCGCACGGCTTACAAAACGCCTATCGGTATGTCCTCGTATAGGCTTGTCTATGGTAAGGCTTGTCATCTTCCAGTGGAGTTGGAGCACAATGCTTAGTGGGCTATCCAGAAGCTAAACTTTGATTTAGAAACAACCGGTGAAAAAAGTCTTTTACAACTAAATGAATCAGACTGAGTTTCATCTACAAGAGTATGAAAACGCTAAATTATACAAGGAGAACACGAAGCGGTGGCACGATAAGAAGACCATCCAAAGAAGTTTCGAACCGGGCCAGAAGGTTTTTCTCATCAACTCCCGACTGAAATTATTCACCGGGAAATTAAAGTCCCGATGGTCGAGGCCATTCACGGTTGCCAAGGTGTATCTGGATGGGGCAATAGAAGTATAGGACCCTCATTCAGACAAAACCTTCAAGGTTAATTGTAAAATCCCAAATTTTACGAATAAAGATTTAAATTTCTCAAAAAAAAATTTGAATATTATGGTGTGGATTTAATATAATGTTATATTTGTGGATAATATTTATAAATTTTTTCAAAGTATGCAAGTTGTTATATTATTCGATTGGTCGAGGAATATTCTTTATGTCGAGAAATATTAGTACGACGGCACAATCATTGGTGGACCCCACAACAGAATTATTGTCGGATTGAGAAAACTACAAAAATATTTTTATGAAAATAACGGCGGAAGTTTTACCATTAATACTGTTGAACTACTCGGTAGTAAAAGTACAGTAATATGTATGGTTGCATAGTAGCACACGGTATTGATTATTGATGCTTATGTGAGAAGTCACTCATTTTTGTTAAATTATTGATACAGTAGTTGCTGCATAGTATCTCACGTTATTTGATTCAATTATTGTTGATTGTTATATATATATATATATATATATATATATATATATAGGATTTGTTTTATTAGTATTATTAATTTAATAAAACAAAAAAACTTTTTATATAAAACAGAATACTTTTATAAAGTTATTCGTTTTATTAGACTAATAGTAAAAAAATTTATATAAAACAGAATACTTTAATAAAGTTATCTGTTTTATTAGACAATAATTAGATTATATTATATTTTATTATGCATAGTATTTTCATAGTGCATGCATAGTATTTGCACAGTAAAATCTTCTTAAAAGTTATTCATTTTATTAGATTATAAATAGAATATATTATATTTTATTGTAAAATAATCTAGACCATCCATTTAAAGTAAATCGATTTGGACCATTCATGGATTGGTTACTATTCATTCCATTTTTCTATAAATAGAAGCTCATTCCATCATTATTTCTTACGAATTCATTGAAACTCTAGAGAAAGAAACTGTAGAGAGAATTATTCTTCTATAATCTTAAGCGTATTTCTTTAGCGTTTAAGAAAGCTTTGAGCGTAGTTCAAGTTTCTTCAAGTATATCCCCGCCCTACTGTCGGAGTACTCTTCTTTATAAGGTAAGGGGTAATATTTTTTTCATATTCATGATGAGAACTTCTGTTATTCCATTCTTTATTATTCTGTTGGAATAACCTGTATACGCGGTCTACCCTATACTTGGTGAAATTCTTCTGTTATTCCATTATTTATTATTATGCTGGAATAAGCATGTCTATGCTAAGTACCGCATACATGGTGAAATTCTGTTGTTATTCCATTCTTTATTGTTTTCTTGGAATATCATGTCTGTACGTTTTATGTCAGACCTGGTTCCGTCTTTATTATTCTATTGGAATATCTTGTCTGTGCGTTTTACGCCGGACCTAATTCCGTTATTTATTATTCTGTTGGAATAACATGTCCATGCGAAGTACCACATATATGGTGATTTCTATTGTTATTCCATTCTTTATTATTCTGTTGGAATATCCTATCGGTGCGTATTACGCCTGACCTGGTTCCGTTATTTATTATTCTATTGGAATACCTATCTATGCGAAGTACCGCATGCATGGTGAGTTCTTTTGTTATTCATTCTTTATTATACTCAGTTGATTAAAATTTAAACTTCTATACTCCATGAAATTAGTGGAATATCCTTGATATTTGCGCTTCATCCAGTATCTTTTCATGGAAATATTCTTCTGAGCATTCTTAAATTTTACTCTACAAAGAAATATCATGTTGACAATTTGGATGTTATTAGTTTCTGAATAAATTAATTCTTGAACTTATTTTATTGAAATCTTATATCATTGTCATCATCATCATGTTTATATTTTTTTTGAAAGTCATCTATGGCCTGTAGTGCATAGATGGACTTGGTATGTTTATGATCAGGGATTATTCGGATGTAATCATGACCGTAATGTTACAAATGATTGGTAAAAGTCCTCATTGACCCGTAGTGCATTTATGGACAGTTGTTGGCATGATCATGACCATTGATAATACACGAATATCCTTGGCCCGTAGTGCATGGATAATTTGCGGTTGTGATACTAATGGATATCCTTGGCCGTAGTGCAGGGATGATGTGGATTATTTATTAAGCTGAGTCTCAACGATAAAAGTGATGAAAAACCTTTTTAAATCATAAAAGATAGTAGATTTTATTCTCTACTTGACTCTTTTAATGGATTATTTGTTCCGCTGCAGTTAAACTTGATGTCTATTGTATTTTATCAGTTTAACATTGTTGAAGACTAATGATAATTTATTCTGCATTATCTTAGTCATAATATTTCTTACTGGGCTAGTTGAGCTCACCCTTTCCTTCACTGTTCTCATCAGGAAATGAGAACGTAGCCGGGACTAGTCGGGGAACAGGAGTTACGGTCCAGATGATAGTATTAGTAGTCCTCACTATTCTGTTAAATAGTGTCATAATAAATGTAATGAGGACTTATTCTAAGAGTGGATATTGTCTAGAAGACAATATTTGTATTAAAACTCACAGCTTTCTTGTTGTATATTAAAGATTGTATTTATATTCTGTACCATGTATTTGGCGACTCAGAATAGGTGATGTATACCTATTTTGGGGGCGTCACAGTTGGTATCAAAGCTTAGGGATATGATCCCTGGCTGAGATGTGAGACAAGAACTAGGAGGGGAGAGACGGGGAATTCCTTCACTAGTATGACCTACCTAAGTCTATTTGATATTTAATTGGTCAGTCACAGTATAGGGATAATATGTGATATGTTAATTAACCCTTGTTTTGTGGTAGTGTTTGAAAATGGCATCCGAGAATGTTGAGAACATCAATGGAGCACAGGAGACCGTTAAGTTTCCATAGATCAATAATCAAGATAATGTGCAACAGGATGGCGATAATCCTCCTGTAAACAACAACACTGATCAAATGACGAACGATGGTACGTTTAGGAGCTTTTTAGAATTCATGTAACACCAAACGAGAGAGACTCCTACTCATAATACAGGTGGAAGCAATGGCAACTCACGGTCGGTCACTGCTAAGCAGTTCAAGAAGTTGGGACCACCGGAGTTTTTGGGAAAGCCAGAACCACTTAAGGCGGAGACATGGTTAAAGAAGATCACCAAGATATTTGAGGTCTTGGGATGCTCAGAGGAGCAAAAAGTTCCATTCGCCACCTTTATGTTGCATGAAGAAGCAGATCATTGGTGGGAATTTGTAAAACGTACCCAGCCTTACGCACTGAAGATGACTTGGGAGAAGTTTCAAGAATTGTTCAACGACAAGTACTCTCCTGAAAGTATTCTTCACATGAAAGAGATAGAGTTCATCAAGCTGGAGCAAAACAACATGACTGTGTCGTAGTATGAAGCCAAGTTTGACGAGTTGTTCCGGCTTGCGTCCCATTTAGTTGATAATGAGGAACGAATGACGCGAATGTTTCTAAGAGGTTTAAAACCCAATATACGTCAATACCTCATTTCTCACAAACTTTGTTTATATTAAGATGTTGTGAATAGGGCTCAGTTATTGGAGCGCGATAATGAGTCAGCACAACCAAAAGGTAATGACCAGCAACACGATAATAATCGTACCAGTGGAAAAGACCATCGAAACAATGATGACCATCGTGGGGGAAATTATCATGCCAAGAATGGTAACCACTTCAGTGGTAATCATAGACAAGATAATAGAAGTGGAAATTTTAAGAAGAGAAGGTTATTTAGCTCGATTTTGTCGTATAATGAAGTCAAGTCCAGCTGGAACGGTGGCACCAAAGGCGGATATGGACAAAACAAAGTCGGTGGTTTCAGGAAGAGCATTTTTGTGACTTCTCAAAAAGTGAGTAAACCGAACGAAGTTAGCACGGGTTAGTTAATTATAAAATCTTGCGAAGTCTATGCCTTATTAGATACCGATTCTACCCATTATTTTATCTCTCTTGCTTGCGTTCAACGTTTAAATTTAACTCTAGAGAAGTTAGACTTTGACTTATCTGTTGAAACTCCGTTAGGAGAAACCTTCATTTCATGTGTTATTCAAGTCTTGGATGAGAGTCACAGTTGTGAATGATATATCTATTGTTAATAAACTTCCTGACATATTCTTGAAGACTTCTTAGCCTACCCCAGAGCGTGAAATCGAATTTTGTACTGACCCCAGTACAAAACCCCATTTCTAAAACCTTAAATATTTCTTCAACTAAAACGAACATAACATGCACCAAAGACGTTGGCTCGAGCTGTTGAAGATTACGATCATACCATTCAATACTATCGTGGAAAAGTGAATGTGGTAGCTAACGCGTTGAGTAGAAGATCATATGTGTTTACAAGTGCGAATATACGAACCTATGTGAAGATAACGAATATACGAGTAGAATCGACTCTAATCGATAAAGTTAAAGCCGCTCAAGCTATAGACCCGGAGCTGATGAACACAAAAAAGAAGGTTCAAGAGGGCGTTATTTTAGAAGAAAGAATCGATGAAGAGAGGAAATCTCAACCCTCGATTTTATTGGCCCATTTTAAATCCTCGATCAAGTAGGAACTGTGACTTATAGACTCATTTTACCGCCAAGTATGTCGCTTGTTCGTAACTTTTTTCACGTATCGATGTTACGTAAATATATGGACGACCCGAACCACGTTATTAATTTAGAAGCGGATAAGATAGCGAATAATTTAACGTATGAAGATGTACATGTTAAAATCCTGGAATGTATTCAACACTCAAAGGTTATACCTCAAGATTTAGAATCGGACGAAGTGTCCTCATCTGTTCGGCATACCAGGTACGTACGTAAATTTTGAGGGCGAAATTTCATAAGGAGGGGGGATTGTAAAATCTCAAATTTTATGAATAAAGATTTAAATTTCTCGAATTTATTTTTGAATATTATGGTGTGGATTTAATATAATATTATAGTTGTGGGTAATATTTATAAATTTTGCAAAGTATGCAAGTTGTTATATTATTCGATTGGTCGGGGAATATTCTTTATGTCGGGAAATATTCGTACGACGGCACAATCATTGGTGGACCCCACAACAGAATTATTGTCGGATTGAGAAAACGACAAAAATATTTTTATGAAAATAACGGCGAAAGTTTTACCGTTAATACTGTTGAACTACTCGGTAGTAAAAGTACAGTAATACGCGTGGTTGCATAGTAGCACACGATATTGATTATTGATGCTTATGTGAGAAGTTGTGACGCCCCCAAAATTCAGGACACCCATATCTTGAATTTGGTGCATCACGTGCAACTACGTATATCCTACTAAATCATTAACAACGGAATTAATAGAATAATTTACATTGATATAATATAAATATTCGCGTCCCAAGGTACTGTAACCATTACTACGACAATTCAGTGATTAACTTAAACATACTTAATCATTCTTGAATACATCATAACAAGCATAACAATAGTAATAATACTTTTAGTCTTGGGGACTAAGTTATTCTATCGCCTTAACCTTTCCCTTGTCCTGTCCTGAAGTACCGCCTTGCTCTGCCTTAACTGTAATGTTTTTAGGAAGCAAGAATGAGCAACAAGTTTTCCCAGCAAGTAATATAGCCAGAAGAACAAGCAGTTATAGCATTTAAACCTTTCAAGGGTATAATAATAATTGGTAGTTCAAGAATATCGAGAAATATCAAGAGTATTCAATAGGTATCGCTATAGACTGAAGGATATCAACAACTTTCAGGATTTATTCATTTCGAGGTTCAATATGAATGAGCACTGAGTAGTCACTAAGGACTAAAAACTCTTACTAGAATTAACAGTATTACACTGTAATCCAATATAAACGAGTACAACAGGAGATCAGCCTAAAGTACCCTATGTTATGCATAACATTTAATCATACTCATAGTGCGCACGTCGGTTACCCGACAATATATAATTTTCCCTTCAATGAGTGTTGTTCATCTCAGTAGATTTATGACAGTCCGCACCAAGTCAATCGGTTTGGATAGCTTTTTAACACATAATAATAGTCTAGTAGAATCAAAGGCTTAGACAATTTTTATAATGCATTTAAGAACGATAAGTCCAATGCTTGCAACAACGTCAAGGTATACAAATGATTTTCGAATAGAAACAGATATTTGCTTGATAAAAATATGATTGATATGACAACAATTCAATGAATACAGTGTGAGAATTAAGGAACTTGCAACACAATAATAATAGTATTCGGATACTTACTCAATGTAAATTTGAGTGAGGTTAGGGAACTTGCAACACAATAATAATATTGTACTCGGATACTTACTCAATGTAAATTTAGTGAGGTTAGGAACTTGCAGCACAATAATAATAGTGTTCAGATACTTACTCAATGTAAATTTGAGTGAGGTTAGGGAACTTGCAACACAATAATAATAGTGTTCGGATACTTACTCAATGTAAATTTAAGTGAGGTTAGCGAACTTGCCTTTAGCGTTGATCGTTACTATAGTGAAAATCACCTCAATGAATTATGTTTGTCCTATTTATGTAAGTATAGGCATTCATTAGCCAAACACACTTGATATACATATATAAACAACATGTACACATAACACATTTTTCTTTCTATCTATGTATACTGCTACACCCATCAAAACTCATAGATGTACACTAACGTGCTCATACTTTTGACCACTGCTAGTTTATTCATAATCTTTCTTCTTCGTAGTTCCAAGAGGTTCATTGCTTTAAGTAGACCATAACATCTATCAATCCCACCGACCCCTTTTCTACGCATGTTTGCAGATATTAGATTTATTTTCCCGAAGTTAGTAAAATTCTCTACTTAAAACTCATTCGTGTAATAATAGTTTATAGCAGTATAGGAATATTTATTAATCCATCCTTATATCAAGTTATGATGTTGTCTCTGAGTCCCAGGACATCTCGCCATGTTCGAAGCCGAAGACATCTGGCCATGTCCGAAGATATTACGACTTGTCCGAAGATAACACGCTTCGTCCGAAGACATTACGACTTGTCCGGAGACAACACGCTTCGTCCGAAGACATTAAGACTTGTCCGAAGACAACACGCTTTGTCCGAAGACATTACGACTTATCCTAAGACAACACGCTTTGTCCGAAGACATCTCCGAAGTTAGCTCTTTCCGAGACTTCGGTCTACACTATTTTGACAATGTCTAAGTTTGTTGGGTTAATTTCATTAAGACTTTACTATATGCATACAACCTAAGGGAATTTCTTAATACATGGTCTAACACGACCGAACCCATCAGCTGGTTTCTAAGTACGGTGCAGCTGCACCCCATGGAGTTCAGAAGCAATGAACATGCTCTGTTTTGCAGAGTATCCACAACTTGATTCCAGGCAATTATTAACGTATTCATGCACGAAAGTAAACTTTCCAAACACCCTATATCATGCTAATTCATCATACTTGACCTATTAATTTAGGAAAACTGAGAATCAAACAAGACTCAAGTTAAGAACGAAGTAGAAATTATACCTTCTCGAGCTTTAACCTTTATATCTCACACACGGATTTGGTAATGCTTAGCAACTAAGAATTTTTTACTCAGATTTCTCCAACACTCTTATCACTATAACAGACTGCCATGGTGGCTTGTATTTAAAGAGAAAAGTGTGGACTAGACACTTGCTTTACCCAATGTTGGGATTCATGGTGCAATAGAAATGAATAATGGTTACTTAAGGAGTTGTTTAACCACTCCATACCAGCCACTTAGCTAGCCCTGCATGCCTAGGATTAGCAGTTTAAAAGTTTGCGTAAAGAGAGTCTAGGCTACTGTTCCTTGTACTTGGTGACCCTTAATTTGGGACAAGAGAATAGATCTCAGACATAGACTAGGGGCTAGTCGATCGGGCCCATTGCCCCATGCCATATTATTTAACCAACACCTTGTACCATCAGTTAACTATTATGTTGGGTTCCGAATTGGATTTTAAATAACCCAACTTTATTGGGCTAACTCAAAATTCCATCAATTAATTTATTGGGCTAGACTCCCAATTTATTATTTGGATTATAAACATGTAAATACTTAATTATTCCTCACTAATTCCATCATTGTGTCACACAAGACATCTCATAAACCTTCCATAATTCTCCACATCTTATCGATTATTAAAAGTTAAATTTTAATTCAATTGAGTTACTCACCTCATGCCAAGTAAGCATTTATAAAATAAATAATCAAGGCTCTATTTATAATTATTAATATTAAATCGTAAAATTTTCGGTTATTACATCATCTCCCCCTTATAAAAATTCCGTCCTCGGAATTGATACAAGGTTACACAAAAAGCTGGGGATAGTCTCTCCTCATCCTATCTTCTAATTCCCATGTGGCCTCCTCGACATCGTGGTTTCGCCAAACAACCTTTACAGAAAATATAACTTTGTTTCTTAGCGTTTGTTCTTTCTTATCTATTATCTGAACAGGAATTTCTTCATATGTCAGATTCTTCTCTACTTGAATGGGCTCATAGGAAATCACGTGTCTATAGTCAGACTTGTACGGACGTAGTACACAAATGTGAAACACGTTGTGGATGTGTTCCAGTTCGGGTGGCAAAGCAACTTTGTATGCCACTTCGCCCACTCGCTTCAATATCTCGAATGGCCCTATGAACCTCGGACTCAATTTTCCTTTCTTTCCGAATCTGATCTTTCCCTTCCAAGAGATACCTTCAAAAACACAAAACTACCGACTTCAAAGTCTCGCTTCTGGCGGTGCAAGTCGGCATACTTCTTTTGGTGATCTTGAGCTGCTACCAATTTGCCCCTTATTGTTGCTACCACGTTGGCCGTTTGCTGGACTAATTCTGGTCCCAAAAGTCGTCGTTCTCTGACTTCATCCCAACAAAATGGTGTTCTGCACTTTCTCTCGTAAAGAGCTTTATATGGCGGCATACCGATACTCGCATGATAGCTATTATTGTAAGCAAATTCTACTAATGGTAAATGATCGTCCCAATTTCCCTTGAAGTCCATCACGCAAGCTCTCAGCATGTCCTCCAACGTTTGTATGGTTCGTTCACTCTGCCCGTCAGTTTGAGGGTGATAAGCAGTACTTAATCTCAATTGAGTTCCCATTCGTTCCTGCAAACTTTTCAAGAATTTTGACGTGAAACGCGGATCTCGATCGGAGACAATCGACACCGGCACTCCATGTCGCGATACGATTTCCCTTACATATAAATTTGCTAACTGGTTCAAATTGAATCGAATCTTGATGGGTAGAAAATGAGCTGTCTTTGTTAGTCGGTCCACAATAACCCAAATGGCATCAGTAACTCTTCTGTGTAACCGGAAGTCCAACCATGAAGTCCATCGTAATGTGCTCCCATTTGCATTCTGGAATTTCCAGCGGTTGAAGCAGTCCACTTGGTCTCTGGTGTTCTGCTTTGACTCTTTGACAACTAAGACATCTGCTAACACACTCTGCAACCTCTCTTTTCAAATTAGGCCACCAAAAATGGTGTCGAAGATCCTGGTACATTTTTGTGCCTCCTGGATGTACAGAATGCGTCGTATTGTGTGCTTCATGTAGGATTTCCTCTCTCAGTTTGATTACAGCTGGCACCCATACTCGACCCTCAAACCTCAATATATCGTCCTTAACTACTTTGATCTTTTCTTCCTTATCTTCTACTATTCTCTTCTTTATCTTCTCACATTCTTCATCTTTCTCGTGTGCTTCCTTTATTCTATCCAATAACATCGGGTGAGCTCTCATCATGAGTAATTTTCCTTCCGCTTCTTTTGGTTCCTCCACCTCTATTTCCAACTTTTCCATATTCACTTATTAATTCCTCTTGAGTTGTCAATTTCAATAACTTCTCCCTTCCTTTTCTACTCAAAGCGTCGGCTACATCATTTGCTTTTCCCTGGTGATAAAGAATTTCACAGTCGTAATCCTTGATTAGTTCCAACCACCTTCTTTGTTGCATGTTCAACTCCTTCTATGTGAAGATATATTTCAGACTCTTGTGATCCGTATATATCTCACATTTTTCTCCATATAAATAGTGACTTCAAATCTTTAATGCAAAGACTACCGCTGCTAACTCTAAGTCATGGGTAGGGTATCGTTTTTCGAAATCTTTCAACTATCGTGAGGCATATGCAATGACCTTGCCATGTTGCATTAGCACACAACCAAGTCCTCTATGCGATGCATCACTATACACAACAAATCCTCCTGTATCATCTGGTAATGATAATACAGGCGCCTCACTCAACCTCATCTTCAATTCTTGGAAACTTCTCCTCACATTTGTCCGTTCACACGAACTTCTCTGTCTTCCTTGTTAGATTGGTCAGCGGGGTTGCTATCTTAGAAAAATCTTGGATAAATCTTCGATAGTACCCAGCTAAACCTAAGAAACTCCTAACTTCTGTTGGTGTCTTCGGTTGTTCCCAGTTACTACCCGCTTCCACTTTTGCAGGATCCACGGAAATTCCATTTTGATCTATCACGTGTCCTAGAAATTGAACCCTTTCCATCTAAAATTCACATTTTAAAAATTTAGCGTACATCTTTTCCCTTCTCAATGTTTCCAATACCATCTTCAGGTGTTCGGCGTGCTCTTCCTTCGTCTTTGAATAAATCAAAATGTCATCGATAAATACTACTACGAACTTATCTAAGTATGGCTTGAAAACTCGGTTCATCAAGTCCATGAATGCGGCCGGAGCATTGGTTAACCCAAATGACATCACTAAAAATTCGTAATGTCCGTAGCGAGTTTGAAATGTCGTCTTTTATATGTCCTCCTCTCGCACTTTCAACTGATGATAACCCGTTCGTAAATCTATCTTGGAAAAACACTTCGCTCCCTTCAGTTGATCGAAAAGGTCGTTTATCCTTGGCAATGGATATCTATTCTTAATTGTCACCCGGTTTAACTCCCGATAATCGATACAAAGCCTCATCGATCCATCTTTTTTCTTTACAAACAACATTGGTGCTCCCCAAGGAGACACACTTAGCCGAATGTAACCCTTATCTAGTAACTCTTGCAATTAAATCATCAATTCCTTCATTTCTACTGGCGCCATACGATATGGGGCTTTCAAAATTAGTGCGGTTCCCGGTGCTAAGTCTATTATGAATTCAATTTCTCTGTCTGGCAGAAAGACCAAGCAGTTCATCTGGAAACACATCTTGGAAATCTTTACTACTGATATATCTTTCATTTCCATTCCCTTTTTTCTGAGTGTCTACTATATAGGCTAAATAACCTACACATCCTTTCTTTAACAATTTCCTGGCATGCATCATCGTAAGGCAGCACGATTGCCTGAGCGATGAGCTACCGTATAACACTACCTTAGACCGATTTGAGTTCTGAAGGCTCACACTCTTCTTCTGACAATCGATTATCGTAGTGTGGCCGGATAACCAATCCATCCCTAATATCACATCAAGCTCTCCCAGTTTAATCGGAATTAAGTCTACGTTTAGTTCGTGACCTCTAATGTTTGCACAACAGTTTTGGATAAACAAACTCTATGGGAATTACTTCCTTATTCGCAATCTCTACGTTCAATGAGTTTTCTAAATGTTCAGGAGGTATGTTTAGTCGATTAGCAAATTCTTCAGACACAAATGAATAGGTAGCACCCGAATCAAATAATACATAGGCATTTATATTACTGATTGGGAGAATACCTGACACCACGTCCCTTGCAGTCATTGCGTCTTGGACTGTCATGTTAAAGGTTCGGGCAGTCGGTTGGTTAGATTACGTTAGTCCACCGATCATCAGCCTGTTGCCCCCTCCATGTTAGCCGCTTCCTCCGTTGCTCCCCTTCTTTGGGCAATCCTTGATTTGATGCTCAGTTGAGCCACATGCAAAACATCCCTTGATCTTTTTTTGGCTTTGGGCAGTTGGGCGAAATGTGCCCTTCTTGGCCGCAGTTGTAGCAGACGTTGCGCCCCTTCCAGCATTCCCCTTGATGGTTTTTCCCACATTTTGAGCAAGCTTCACTTCTTTTCTTAAATCCTCCTTGATAACTTTCTGACTGGTTGATGTTTTGGTTGTTGGTATTGTTGTTGTCGCTGTTATTGCGGTTATCCCATTTCCTCTTTCCCAGATAACTTCCACCACTGCTACTCCCTCCATGAGTTTCTCCCCCAGCACTCTTGTTCTTCTTCTCTTTGTTATATTGGCTCAATGCCTCGCTACCTCCCTCAGCAATTATCGCCTTCTCCAATAATATGGCGAACGAGTCAATTTGAAGGACCGACACCTTGTTGAACAACCAAGGTTTTAGTCCATGTTCGAAGCGTCGAGATTTCCTTTATTCAGTGTCTACTTGATGTGTCGCGAATCATGCGAGTTCATTGAACTTGGCCGCATACTATGCCGCTGTCATCTCCCCTTGTTTTAGTTCTAGAAACTTTACCTCCATCCTATTCTTCATGCTCTTCAGGGAAGTAATTCTCGAAGAACAAAGTCTTAAACCTTTCCCAGGTTATAGTCCCTTCTCCCGCCCTCTGTTTATTTGCTTCCCACCAGTAGTTTGCTTCACCCCTCATCATATATGTAGCGAACACGGTTTTCTGGTCTTCACCCACACTAGCAATGGCGAAGGCTTTCTCCATCTCCTTGATCCACGTTTGCGCTACAATAGGATCGGTAGTACCTATGAATTCCGGAGGTCCTACACTCTTAAAGTCCTTGAAGTTTGCGACTGGAGCTACTTGGGGAATGGGTGGTACATATTCATTTCTTCCCCTAAGAGCCTCCCCTAACAAATCTACAAGCCTCTAAATGGGATCTACTTTTCCTCTCTTATCATTAACCGACTCTTCCGGTGCAGTTAATCTACGTCTGGGCGGAATTTTCTGACACCATAAAACTTCCATTTTAATTATCTAATTATATTACTTAAATAATTTTCCATAAAAGGAATAAGATTTCAGAATACATTTCAGTACAAGATCATTTATATTCATATGCCAATTGTTACATTACATGATTATCTCCAGCATACTTCTATAAATGACACAACTTATCCCCTAATATCACAAAAGATGGGAACAACCATTAACATACTACCCCTCTAATATAACTCAAACGTTTTGGGCTTACAACTATCTCACATTCTATATAAAAGACTGAAATTATAACAACAGGTAATACACTACATACCGAACTACAACTAATAACTTTTAATGCCTAGACTTAATCTATCATTCCGCGCACCACAGCGCTCTAGGTATTCCCTCTGAGTAATGTGCACCACCAAATCTCGGCTTATGGTGTGCCGGGTCTGTCCCTGCTCTACCGGGTAGTGATTTACCCCATCAATCAGTCTCTTCATGGTCGTGCGCACTGCATAGCCTATCCTATTCATCTTCCTCCTTTTGCACCTCACTTCATCTTCTAGGTCGTTAGCCCTATCATTGGCCCATTCCCACTTCTCTTCGAAATTGATCCTGTCCATTACCTCCATTTCTAACTGAGTACGGATAGCTTCCTTCTCTGTCTTTTCGCTCAACTCCCTCTGCTCCATCTCTTCCAACTTCCCTGCCAGTTCTACATTCCTAGCCACCACCCTGTGAAACAAAGCCCCCATCTGGATTCCTGCCTCCTTACGGTGAGCAATCTCTACCTCCATCTCCCGCATCACTAACTTTCTCTGGTGGTCTTCGTCCCTCAGCTTTTGGAATTCAGATTCACTGTCTCTAGCCTCAGTCTCTAACTCCTCAACTCTGCATCCTAACTCTAAAATCTGCTCCTCATACTCCCCCAACGTCCTATCCTCAAAAGTAGCCTCGCCGGAGTCCCCCATGGGCTCGTCCACCATACGTTCCTCCGTAGGCTCCTCCTCTGGATCAGATTCCTCGGGTATTGGCTCTATCTCCTCTTCTTCATCATCATCATCGATAGGAATTACAAATGATATAGGCTCTGCTATTAATGGTGCCTCATATACTACATGTATATCACGCGGCTCCTTTTCTACTACTCTGCTAGGTCCTCTCATGTCCGTCATCCTACAATTACCAACACAAAACTAAACAAATAACAACTCCATTAGAATCATAAGTTCATTGTATAGAATGAAGTTATATTCTGTAACACGCTAAGTCCATCTCTATGAAAACTCTATATAAGTTTCATCCCTTTCTATCTTCTAAGTTCTCCTAAGTTATAATCTAAGGGCTCTCACTCCTAAGGTTTATAACTATGGCTTTGATAACAACCTGTGACTCCCCCAAATTCGGACACCCATATCTCGAATTCGGTGCATCACGTGCAACTACGAATATCCTACTAAATCATTAACAACAGAATTAATAGAATAATTTACATTCATATAATATAAATATTCGCGCCCCAAAGTACCGTAACCATTACTACGACAATTCAGTGATTAACTTAAACATACTTAATCATTATTGAATACATCATAACAAGCATAACAATAATAATAATACTTCTAGTCTTGGGGACTAAGTTATTGTGTCACCTTGCCCTTTCCCTTGTCCTGTCCTGAAGTACCGCCTTGCTCTGCCTTAACTGTAACGTTTTTAGGAAGCAAGAATGAGCAACAAGTTTGCCCAGCAAGTAATATAGCCAGAAGAACAAGCGGTTATAGCATTTAAACCTTTCAAGGGTATAATAATAATTGGTAGTTCAAGCATATCGAGAAATATCAAGAGTATTCAATAGGTATCGCTATAGACTGAAGGATATCAACAACTTTCAGGATTTATTCATTTCGAGGTTCAATATGAATGAGCACTGAGCAGTCACTAAGGACTAAAAACTATTACTAGAATTAACAGTATTACACTGTAATCCAATATAAACGAGTACAACAGGTGATCAGCCTAATGTACCCTATGTTATGCATAACATTTAATCATACTCATGTGCGCACGTCGGTTACCCGACTATATATAATTCTCCCTTCAATGAGGGTTGTTCATCTCAGTAGATTTACGACAGTCCGCACCAAGTCAATCGGTTTGGATAGCTTTTTAACACATAATAATAGTCTAGTCAAATCAAAGGCTTAGACAATTTTTATAATGCATTTAAGAACGATAAGTCCGATGCTTACAACAACGTCAAGGTATACAAATGATTTTCGAATAGAAACAGATATTTGTTTGATAAAAATATGATTGATATGACAACAATTCAATGAATACAGTGTGAGAATTAAGGAACTTGCAACACAATATTAATAGTGTTCAGATACTTACTCAATGTAAATTTGAGTGAGGTTAGGGAACATTGCAACACAATAATAATAGTGTTCAGATACTTACTCAATGTAAATTTGAGTGAGGTTAGGGAACTTGCAACACAATAATAATAGTGTTCGGATACTTACTCAATTTAAATTTGAGTAAGGTTAGGGAACTTGCAACACAATAATAATAGTGTTCGGATACTTACTCAATGTAAATTTGAGTGAGGATTAGGGAACTTGCCTTTAGCTGTTGATCGTTACTATAGCAAAAATCACCTAAATGAATTATGTTTGTCCTATTTATGTAAGTATAGTTATTCATTAGGCCAAACACACCTGATATACACATATAAACAACATGTACACATAACACATTTTCTTTCTATCTATGTATACTGTTGCACCCATCAAAACTCATAGCTGTACACTAACGTGCTCATACTTTTGACCACTGCTAGTTTATTGATAATCTTTCTTCTTCGTAGTTCCAAGAGGTTCATTGCTTTAAGTAGACCATAACATCTATCAATCCCACCGACCCCTTTTCCACGTATGTTTGCAGACATTAGATTTATTTTCCCGAAGTTAGTAAAATTCTCTACTTAAAACTCATTCGTGTAATAATAGTTTATAGCAGTATAGGAATATTTATTAATCCATCCTTATATCAAGTTATGATGCTGTCTCCGAGTCCCAGGACATCTCGCCATGTGCGAAGCCGATGACATCTGGTCATGTCCGAAGCCGAAGACATCTGGCCATGTCCGAAGCCGAAGACATCTGGCCATGTCCGAAGATATTACGACTTGTCCGAAGACAACACACTTTGTCCGAAGACATTACGACTTGTCTGAAGACAACACGCTTTGTCCGAAGACATCTCTGAAGTCAGCTCTTTCCGAGACTTCGGTCTACACTATTTCGACAAAGTCTAAGTTTGTTGGATTAATTTCATTAAGGCTTTACTATATGCATACAACCTAAGGGAATTTCTTAATACATGGTCTAACACGACCGAACACATCAGTTGGTTCCTAAGTACGGTGCAGCTGCACCCCATGGAGTTCAGAAGCAATAAACATGCTCTGTTTTACAGAGTAGCCACAACTTGATTCCAGGCAATTATTAATGTATTCATGCACGAAAGTAAACTTTTCAAACACCCTATATCATGTTAATTCATCATACTTGACCTATTAATTTAGGAAACCTGAGAATCAAACAAGACTCAAGTTAAGAACGAAGTAGAAATTATACCTTCTCGAGCTTTAACCTTGATATCTCATATATTGATTTGGTAATGCTTAGCAACTAAGAATTCTTTACTCAGATTTCTCCAACACTCTTATCACTATAACAGACTGCCATGGTGGCTTGTATTTAAGGAGAAAAGCATGGACTAGACACTTGCTTTACCCAATGTTGGGAGTCATGGTGCAATAGAAATGAACAATGGTTACTTAAGGAGTTGTTTAACCACTCCATACCAGCCACTTAGCTAGCCCTGCATGCCTAGGATTAGCAGCTTAAAAGTTTGCATAAAGAGAGTTTAGGCTACTGTTCCTTGTACTTGGTGACCCTTAATTTGGGACAAGAGAATAGATCTCAGACATAGACTAGGGGCTAGTCAGTCGGGCCCATTACCCCACGCCATATTATTTAACCAACACCTTGTACCATCAGTTAACTATTATATTGGGTTCCGAATTGGATTTTAAATAACCCAAGTTTATTGGGCTAACTCAAAAGTCCATCAATTAATTTATTGGGCTAGACTCCCAATTTATTATTTGGATTATAAACATGTAAATACTTAATTATTCCTCACTAATTTCATCATTGTGTCACACAAGACATCACATAAACCTTCTAGAATTCTCCACATCTTATCAATTATTAAAAGTTCAATTTTTATTCAATTGAGTTACTCACCTCATGCCATGTAAGCATTTATAAAATAAATAATCACAGGCTTATTTATAATTATTAATATTAAATCATAAAATTTTCGGTAATTACAGAAGTCACTCAGTTTTGTTAAATTATTGGTACAGTAGTTGCTGCATAGTATCTCACGTTATTTGATTCAATTATTGTTGATTGTTATATATATATATATATATATATATATATATATATATATATATATATATATATATATTATATATATATAAGTTTTGTTTTATTAGTATTATTAATATAATAAAACAGAAAAACTTTTTATATAAAACAGAATACTTTTATAAAGTTATTCGTTTTATTAGGCTAATAGTAAAATCTTTTTATATAAAACAGAATACTTTTATAAAGTTATCTATTTTATTAGACAATAATTAGTTTATATTATATTTTATTATGCATAGTGTTTGCATAGTGCATGCATAGTATTTGCATAGTAAAATCTTTTTAAATGTTATTCGTTTTATTAGATTATAAATAGAATATATTATATTTTATTGTAAACCAATCTGGACCGTCCGTTTAAAGTAAATCGATCTGGACTATTCATGGATTGGTTATTATTCAGTCCATTCTTCTATAAATAGAAACTCATTCCTTCATTATTTTTTACGAATTAACTGAAACTCTAGAGAGAGAAACTGTAGAGAGAATTATTCTTCTATAATCTTGTGCGTATTTCTTTAGCGTTTAAGAAAGTTTTGAGCGTAGTGCAAGTTTCTTCAAGTATATCCCCGCCCTACCATCGGAGTACTCTTCTTTATAAGGTAAGGGTTATTATTTTTTTCATATTCATAAAGAGAACTTCTGTTATTCCATTCTTTATTATTCTGTTGGAATAACCTGTATACGTGGTCTACCCTATACTTGGTGAAATTCTTCTGTTATTCCATTATTTTTTATTCTGCTGGAATAACATGTCTATGCGAAGTACCGCATACATCATGAAATTTTGTTGTTATTCCATTCTTTATTATTCTGTTGGAATATCATGTCGCTGCGTTTTACGCCGTACCTGGTTCCGTCTTTATTATTCTGTTGGAATATCCTGTCCGTGCGTTTTACGCCGGACCTGGTTCCGTTATTTATTATTCTGTTGGAATACATGTCCATGCGAAGTACCGCATACATGGTGATTTCTGTTGTTATTCCATTCTTTATTATTCTGTTGGAATATCCTATCGGTGCGTATTACGCCTGACCTGGTTCCATTATTTATTATTCTGTTGGAATAACTTGTCTATGCGAAGTACCGCATGCATGGTGATTTCTTTTGTTATTCCATTCTTTATTATACTTAGTTCGTTAAAATTTTGACTTCTATACTCCATGAAATTAGTGGAATATCCTTGATATTTGCGCTTCATCCAGTATTTTTTTATGGAAATATTCTTCTGAGCATTCTTAAATTTTACTCTACAAAGAAGTATCATGTTGACAATTTGGATGTTATTAGTTTTTGAATAAATTAATTCTTGAACTTGTTTTATTGAAATCTTATATCATTTTCATCATCCTCATGTTTATATTTTTTTTGAAAGTCATCTTTGGCCTGTAGTGAATAGATAGACTTGGTATGTTTATGATCAGGGATTATTCGGTGTAATTATGACCGTAATATTACAAATGATGTGGTAAAAGTCCTCATTGGCCCGTAGTGCATTGATGGACAGTTGTTGGCATGATCATGACCATTGATGAATACACGAATATCCTTGGCCCGTAGTGCATAGATAATTTGTGGTTGTGATACTAATGGATATCCTTGGTCGTAGTATAGGGATGATGTGGATTATTTATTAAGCTGAGTCTCAATGATAAAAGTGATGAAAAACCTTTTTAAATCATAAAAGATAGTAGATTTTATTCTCTACTTGACTCTTTTAATGGATTGCTTGTTCCGCTGCAGTTAAACTTGATGTCTATTTATTTTATCAGTTTAACATTGTTGAAGACTAATGATAATTTATTCTGCATTATCTTAGTCATAATATTTCTTACTGGGCTAGTTTAGCTCACCCTTTCCTTCACTGTTCTCTTCAGGAAATGAGAACGTAGCCGGGACTAGTCGGGGAATGGAGTTACGGTCCAGATGATAGTATTAGTAGTCCTCACTATTCTGTTAAATAGTGTGACAATAAATGTAATGAGGACTTATTCTAAGAGTGGTTATTGTCTAGAAGACAATATTTGTATTAAAACTCACAGCTTTCTTGTTGTATATTAAAGATTATATTTATATTCTATACCATGTATTTGGCGACTCAGAATAGGTGATGTATACCTATTTTGGGGGCGTCACAGATGGTATCAAAGCTTAGGGATATGATCCCTGGCTGAGATGTGAGACAAGAACTAGGAGGGGAGAGACGGGGAATTCCTTCACTAGTATGACCTACCTAAGTCAATTTGATATTTAATTGGTCGGTTAGAGTATAGGGATAATATGTGATATGTTAATTAACACTTGTTTTGTGGTAGTGTTTGAAAATGGCATCCGAGAATGTTGAGAACATCAATGGAGAATAGGAGACCGTTGAGTCTCCACAGATCAATAATCCCTTACCTTAGTAGAAGATTGGATACTGTAATAATGAAGTAGCAAAATACTCTTCTTCTTTCTCTCTATAATTTCTCTTGTGAGTCTTAGTGAATTGGTGAAAATGAAAGAAGAAATAAACTTCTATTTATAGGAGAATGGACTAAATAGTAACTGATTCACGGACGGTCCAGATTGATTTACTATTAAAACAGACGATCCATATTGATTTACTATTAAAACCACAACCGATGGTCCAGATTGATTTACTATTAAAACCACCACTGACGGTCCAGATTGATTTACTATTAAAACCACCACCGACGGTCCAGATTGATTTACTATTAAAACCACCACCGACGATTCATATTGATTTACTATTAAAACCACCACCGAGAGTCCATAAATTCTCCATGAAATAATAAGTCAACTTACAACAAATGCCTCATGACAAACCCCTCTAATTATATAAAAAAAATTGAATAAATATTTACCACAAATCACTTATCTTTAATAAACACATTTTTAATCTTTTGACAATTATTCATCATTAATATTATAACTCACAATATTGACAACCAGATTATTCCCAAGAAAGAGGGGGCTTTCCTATAAGGATTTCTCCTTATTGGCGCGCAATTAAATAACCTAACCCATTTTCTCGACAGAACTTTCTAAACATTGTCAATAATGCAAATAATAATATGAATAAATGTGTTGTCTCAATTATTGATTTAATAATATAAAATATTGTGCAGATGATACTGTGAAAATAATTGAATCAATAATATGAGATACTATGTAGCAACTACTGTTGCAATAATTGAATAAAATTGGGTGACTTCTTACGTAAGCATCAATAATCAGAGATACTGTGTAATACCGTGTGCTACTGTGCAACAACGCGTATTACAGTACTTTTTGTAACATTCCGGAATTTTAATTGTTATATTAAATATTTGTTAAATTCTATAAATATTTAATGGATGTGTTTATTGTTAAATAAATAATTGTTCAAATTTGATTCAATTTGGTTAACTATTTGTTAAATAAATAATTAAGGAAATTAATTATTATATTCTAATTTAATTTAATTATTAAGTTAGAGAGTTTTGATTAATTGAAATATTATTCTTTTATTTGAATTTGTAATTAAAAGGATGTGCTAGTTGATTAAATAAAGTTATAATTATATAGAAAATTATAATTTTGTGATATTGATTTATGTGATGTAGTAATTTAATAAATTGTTATTTGAATTATTTAATTTAGTAAATGTGTGACGAATAACCTTTTATAACGGAGTTATTAAAATAACTTAAAGGAGTTTTAATTCATTTTTTCCAAACAAGGCCTAATGCGTATTAAGTCTTTATTCTTATTGTGTTTTACCAAACAAAGTGTAAGGGTTAATTGATTATTTTTTTGGATTAGCCAAACAAGACTTATGGCTTTTGGTTTTCAAAATTTAGATAACTGATATCAGTTATATGTTTTATTTATATTATATAATTAATATATATTATATCTATATACGTTATATCATAAGACGTAAGAATAGAGAAGAGAGGTAAGGGAGAAGAAAAGAAAAACTCAGAGGAAGAAGAAGAAGAAGAAAAGAAGAAAAGAAGAAAAGAAGAGAGGAAGAAAGGCTAGGGAATTGGTGAGAAGAAAAGCTTGAGAATCAAAGAAGGGAATAGTCATCATCATCTTCTTCAATGTATTATCTTATTCTTTTTAAGTTTTAAAAGTTTTAGTTTTCTCTTCTCCTATTTCTCTGTAAAATTCTCGTGATAGGATAAATTGTTGATTGTATGTGTATGTATATGATCAACTAGTGATTGTAAAACTATTTTTATAAGTTTTATATCAATAAGTTGTTGTTATGTATGTAGTTTATGAAGAAAAAATTTTACAGAGAGTTTATGTGAATGAATATGGGTTAATTTAAAATAGAAATTATGGGTTGTTTAGTTATTTTATTGATAAATTGGCTATTCAATTTTTAGAGTGTGTATATACTTTGATAAAATGTTTAAATTAATTGTTTTGGTTGAAAAATAAAATTACAGTATTGATTTTCATCAAAATATCAAAAAGTAAATTTTTATCAAAAATAGTAAAATTAGATGTTTTAAATTAGTTGTTTATGTTGTTGTATGGATAGAATCATGTTAGGAGTTCTAGAATTATGTTTATATGAAGTCTTTGTATGAATTATATGTGAATTATGTAAGACCCCAACTTTTTATAAATAAAATCGAATTTCCTCTAATTATTATTCTTGATTAATAAGGTGGTAATTTGATATAATACTTTGGTTATGGGTGAAATGTGCAAAGTTTACAAAATAAGCAAGTGGTTATAAAATATTCATTATTGTCGGGGAATATTCGTTTGGTCGTGGAATATTCTTTTTGTCGGGAATCTCCGTACGACGGCGCAGTCATTTGTGGGACCCATAACGAAAAATGGTTGGATAAAAGAAAACGACAAAGATTGAGTTTTATAAATAACGGCGTAAATTATTACCGTTAACACCGTTGGGTTACCTGGTGGTTAAAATACAGTAATATGTGTGGTTGCACAGTAGCACACGGTATTGCACAGTATTGTTGAATTATTGATTCGTACGTAAGAAGGCACTGCTCAATAATTGTTACAGTAATTACTGTTCATTATTTTATTTTATTGATTCAATAATTGTTGCGTTGATATTTATATTATTATTTTTTCAATAATTGTCATTGCACAGTATTTTCCATTATCGGATCAATAATTCATATTATTTGAATAATATTATCAGATAATATTATTGACAATGTCTAGAAAGTTCTGTCTAAGGAGAGGTTTGGTCACCTAATTGCGCGTCAGTAAGAAGAAATCCTTATTGGAAAGCCCCCTCTATCATGGGAACGGCCTGGTTGTCAATACTGTGATTCTGTAATATTATTTTTGAATATTTAATTATTGATTATTATGATAAAGAAAATATTTATTTTATATGGATATATATGGAGAAAATTTTTAATGTGACAATTGTTGAAAATTAATATTTTATCTTTTTTTGATAAAATAATTTATTTAAATATATTATTTTAATAATATATTAACGGTGATATTTTTACAATGAATGTGGGATATATGAGTATATGAGAAGGAAGAGTATTTTTGTGGCATTAAATGTTTAACACATGTTTTGTGTGTCGGTGGACACAATTCTTGACTGAAAATTGATTATAGTCTGTAAAATTGTCCGTTTGTGGATTTCGGTCAATTTCTGTTTGGAATTTGGAAAAAATTCCTTCTGCAAAGTTGTAGATAATGGAATTTCCTATGAAAAGTAGTGAGTTTTGAATTTTTCTGTCAACGGGGCTATTTATTGTGAATTGTTGAAGTTTCGGAGAATAAAATGATTTTTATTAATTTATGGATGGGACCCACTTTTTGGTTGGTGTGAAATACACATGTGGGCTGCTATTTTTGTTCAAAGATGGCTGATGGCTTTCAAAATTAGTTGGTGAAGGTTGGTGTGGAATAAGAAAAAGAAAATGATATTTTATTATTTTAGTCTCCTTTGGCGTTCTAGCATTTTCCTATAAATAGAGGGCTAAGTTAGAATTGAAAATCACACAAGAAACAAAGTTTTCTCTCTTTCTCTCTCTATATTATCGAGCATATTCTTGTGAGTATACTTTGAGTGTTGCTATACGGTGCGAGTTTCTGTCAGCACTATACCGAAATTCAGTCAGCAGTACGGTTATTTTGAGGTAAGGGTTGTTATTTTCTTCTTAAATGATATTATTTTCTTCAATATCATTATGCCGAATTATTGGTGAACTTTTTAATCAAATTTGAAACTTGTTGTGTCGGGGTTACTATTCACATATACGGCACTATTCACGTATACGGCACTATTCATCGAAAAAAATAAAAATTTTCCTTTTTGTCCAAGATGTCTATTTTGGCTACTATCTTTGATTGTATCCATGTTTTGGTCGTTATTTTTGAATTCTGCTTCAAAATTGGCTATTATGGAGTATTATTGATCTTGGATAAAACTGTTATACGAATCCCTAATATTTGTCCTTCTATCTCACTGGATTCGTTCTTAAAAATATTTTCCGTCATCCTCAGTCCTTAATGATGATATTATTGAATATCTTTGGCCTGTAGTGCAAAGATAAATGATTACTGATGAATATCTTTGGCCCGTAGTGCAAAGATGAATAGGTGTTGAGATGAACATTACCAACCGGTGATATAAATGAATATCTTTGGCCTGTAGTGCAAAGATGATTAAAGATGTATATTGATTGTTGTTACAAGAATAATATATTGATGATGGACTCTTAATCTTAGAAGACAATAGAATTCATTCTCTACGTGACTCTTCTAATGGATTGCTTTTTCCGCTGCATTTATTGATCTAAAACTTGTTGTCTATTATATTTTATCAGATTTTTCCCTGTTGAAGACTAACGATAATTTGTTGTATATTATCTTAGTCATAATATTCTTTACTGGGCTAATTGAGCTCACCCTTTCCTTTTTGTTCCATTTTTCTTCTCAGGAGGTGAGAACATAACAGGATCGAGTCGGGTTATGGAGTGATGGTTCTAGGAAGATGTTTTAGCCGTCCTCACTTTTTCTATAAAATAGTGTATGAATAATTGTAGCGAGGACTTATTTGGGTGTGTATATTGTCTAGAAGGAAATATTTGTATTTAAACTCACAGTTTGTATTGTCGTATTCTACATGACATCTGTATTATTAAAGATGTAATTTTCTTTCTGTACCATGTATCTGGCGACTCAGAATGGGTTGGATGGAATGGACCTATTTTGGGGGTGTCACAGTTGGTATCATAGCTTAGGGATATGGTCTCTAGTGGAGATCGGGGAATAGAACTAGGAGGGGAGAGATGAGTAAATCCTTCGCTAGTGTGTCCTACCTAAGCTTATTTGTTGGTCGGTCATAATATAAGGATATTATGTGATACGTTAATTTGTTTAATTAACCCTTGTTTTATGGCAGTATTTAAGAATGGTTGCTGAGAACGTTAACAATGGAGTTTATGAGACGGTGGAACAACCTTTAGTCACAAACCAGGAGAATGTGCAATAGGAAGGCAATACTCCTCCTGTAAACAACGTTACCGAGCAAACGATGAATGATGAAATGCTTAGGAACTTTTTGCAGTTCATGCAAAATCAGACGAGGGAGACTCGTGTGCAAAATACGGGTGGAAATGATGGCTACGCGCGGCTTGTCACGGCCAAGCAGTTCGAGGAGTTGGGACCACCAGATTTCCATGGAAAGCCGGATCCGATCAAGGCAGAAACGTGGGTCAAGCAAATTACCAAGATATTCGATGTCTTGGGGTGCACGGAGGAACAGAAGGTTCCATTTGCCACCTTTATATTTCGTGGTGAAGCAAATTACTGGTGGGAATCTATGAAGCGTACCCAGCCAGCCGCATTCAACATGTCTTGGGAAAGATTTCAGAAATTTTTCAATGACAAGTACTTTCCTGAAAGTATTCGTCATATGAAAGTGGTAGAGTTTATTAGACTCGAATAGAATAACATGACGGTGTCTCAATACGAGGCGAAGTTCGCAGAGTTATCCAGGTTTGCACGTCATTTGGTGAAGAATGAGGAACGTATGACGCGGATGTTTTTGAGAGGTCTAAAACCCGACATTCGTCAATACCTTATATCTCATAAATTTTCTCTGTATTCGGATGTTGTAAACAGGGCTTAGTTATTAGAGCGAGATAGTGAGTATACTCAACCGAGGGACCACAACCAGGGTCATATCGGTGACAGCCGTCATCAGAACGATGATAACCAGCGAGGAGGAAAGAATACGAACAAAGGCGGTAACCACTCAGGTGGTAATCGTGGACATGATAATAGGAGAGGTGAGTTAAGTGGAAATTTCAGAAAGAGGAGATTCAACAATGACGGGAAGACATCAGCAGCAGCACCAGCACCAACAACAAATTCTAGGGGAGGAGAACGACCGCCGGTTAGATGTTACAAATGCGGGAAAGAGGGACATATCAGCCCAAACTGTCCACAACAATCCAAGGTATGTTACAACTGTGGAAAGGAAGGCCACATCGCTCGAGATTGTACTATAGCGAAACCAAGTTCAGCGGGAGTGGTGATCCCAAGGGCTGTCCCGGATAAGTCGAAATCAGCGATTCCTGGAAGAGCGTTTTTCGTGACTGGTCAGAATGCGAGGAACCCGAACGAAGTTTAGCACAGATTAGTTAATTATAATTCTTATAAAGTTTATACCTTACTAGATACCGGTTCTACCCATTCTTTTATCTCTCTTGCTTGCGCTCAACGTTTAAACTTGACTCCGGAGAAATTAGACTTCGATTTATCTGTTGAAACTCCGTTGGGTGAAACCTTCATTACATCTACAGTTTATAAATCTTGCTTGAAGTTGGCACCATCACATTACCTGTTGATCTTATCTCTTTAAAGATACTTGCTTTTGATGTGATTTTAGGAATTGATTGGTTAACCACTCATCATGCCAAAATTAATTATTTTCGTAAGGTTGTTAGTTTTCATATTCCTAAGCAACCTGTTATTCGAATTCAAGCAACTAAACCATTGAAGTCAAACTCTTTCATATGAAGTCATAAAGTTATTCGTTTATTGAAAAATGGATGTCAAATTTTCTTAGCCCATGTTGTGGATTTGAATAAAGACACGTCAGATTTGAATAATAATCCTGTTGTTATTGACTTTCCTGACTTATTTCATGAAGAATTTCTTGGCCTACTCCCAGAGCGTGATATTGAATTTGTATCGACTTTAAATCCGATACAAAACCCATTTCTAAAATCTCATATCGAATGGATCCTATTGAACTTCAGGAGTTAAAAACCCAACTATAGAAGTTGATACCTGAGCCTTTATCTGGTGACTTCCTTTGTGGAATGCACAGAAGCCAGACTCTCTGTTGGGGACGCCATATTCGTGCGGTAGTAAACTGATAGGTGCTATTGTGACGTGCTATCCAAGATTGGGATATGAGTCACAGTTGAGAGCAACCTAAGTCAGTAATAGAAATACGTAGCTTTTTAGGCTTAGTTGGTTATTATCGAAGATTCGTGGAAAGATTTTCTCAAATTGCTACTCCATTAACTCAGCTAACTCGTAGAGATACAAAATTCGAATGAAGCGAGGAATGTGGGAAGAGCTTCGAAGAACTCAAGAGGAGACTCATTTCGGCACATGTTCTAACCATACCATCCTAAAAAAAGCGAACGTGGTAGCTGACGTGTTGAGTAGAAGATCGTATACGAGTAAGAGTACGATATTTTCAAAGACTCATTTCGTATAACTTACATATAATAGAGATGGAGATGAAAACTCTTGGTACCCACGTGATGATATACGAGAATAATCGACTTTAATCGATAAAGTTAAAGCTGTTCAAGCTACACACAGGAGCTGATGAATTTGAAGAAGGAGGTGCAAGAAGTTGTTATTTTAAAAGCGAGAATCAGTGATGTAAGGAAAGCTAAAACCTTCGATTTATTAATCCATTTGAGATTCTTGACCAAATAGGAAACGTAGCCTATAGACTCGTATTACCTCCAAGTATGTCTCGTGTTCACAATGTATTCCACATATCTATGCTTCGTAAATATGTGAAAGACCCGAACCACATTATTGCGTTAGAACCAGACGAGATAGCTGAAGATTTAACATACGAGGAGATGCCTGTTGAGATTTTGGATAGGAAAGAACATGTCTTACGCACGAAGGTTATACCACAAGTTAAGGTTTTGTGGATAAACCATGCAATTGAGGAAATGACATGGGAGTTAGAAATGGAAATGAAAGCGAGGTATCTTTACCTTTTCGATACACCTGGTACGTACGTCAATTTCGAGGACGAAATTTCATAAGGAGGGGAGGTTGTAAGACCCCAACTTTTTATAAATAAAATCGAATTTCCTTTAATTATTAGTCTTGATTAATAAGGTAATTTGATATAATACTTTGGTTATGGGTGAAATGTGCAAAGTTTACAAAATAAGTAAGTGGTTATAAAATATTCATTATTGTCGGGGAATATTCGTTTGGTCGTGGAATATTCTTTTTGTCGGGAATCTCCGTACGACGGCGCAGTCATTTATGGGCCCCATAACGAAAAATGGTTGGATAAAAAAAACGACAAAGATTGAGTTTTATAAATAACGGCGTAAATTATTACCGTTAACGCTGTTGGGTTACCTGATGGTTAAAATATAGTAATATGTGTGGTTGCACAGTAGCACACGGTATTGCACAGTATTATTGAATTATTGATTCGTACGTAAGAAGGCACTACTCAATAATTGTTACAGTAATTACTGTTTATTATTTTATTTTATTGATTCAATAATTGCTGCGTTGATATTTATATTATTATTGTTCCAATAATTGTCATTGCACAGTATTTTCCATTATTAGATCAATAATTCATATTATTTGAATAATATTATCAGATAACATTATTGGCAATGTCTAGAAAGTTCTGTCTAAGGAGAGGTTTGGTCACCTAATTGCGCGCCAGTAAGGAGAAATCCTTATTGGAAAGCCCCCTCAACCCTGGGAATGGCCTGGTTGTCAGTACTGTGATTCTGTAATATTATTTTTGAATAATTAATTATTGATTATTATGATAAAGAAAATATTCATTTTATGTGGATATAGATGGAGAAAATTTTTAATGTGACAATTGTTGAAAATTAATATTTTATCTTTTTCTGATAAAATAATTCATTTAAATATATTATTTTAATAATATATTAACGGTGATATTTTTACAATGAATGTGGGATATATGAGTATATGAGGAGGAAGAGTATTTTTGTGGTATTAAATATTTAACACATGTTTTGTGTGTCGGTGGACACAATTCTTGACTGAAAATTGATTATAGTCTGTAAAATTGTTCGTTTGTGAATTTCGGTCAATTTCTGTTTGGAATTTGGAAAAACTTCCTTCTGCAAAGTTGTAGATAATGGAATTTCCTATGAAAAGTTGTGAGTTTTGAATTTTTCTATCAAAGGGGCTATTTTCTTCTTAAATGATATTATTTTCTTCAATATCATTATGTCGAATTATTGATGAACTTTTTAATCAAATTTGGAACTTGTTGTGTCGGGGTTACTATTCACATATACGGCACTATTCACGTATACGGCACTATTCATCGAAAAAAATAAAAATTTTCCTTTTTGTCCAAGATGTCTATTTTGGCTACTATCTTTGATTGTATCCATGTTTTGGTCGTTATTTTTGAATTCTGCTTCAAAATTGGCTATTATGGAGTATTATTGATCTTGGATAAAACTGTTATACGAATCCCTAAAATTTGTCCTTCTATCTCACTGGATTCGTTCTTAAAAATATTTTCCGTCATCCTCAGTCCTTAATGATGATATTATTGAATATCTTTGGCCTGTAGTGCAAAGATAAATGATTACTGATGAATATCTTTGGCCCGTAGTGCAAAGATGAACAGGTGTTGAGATGAACATGACCAACAGGTGATATAAATGAATATATTTGGCCTGTAGTGCAAAGATGATTAAAGATGTATATTGATTGTTGTTACAGGGATAAAATATTGATGATGGACTCTTAATCTTAGAAGACAGTAGAATTCATTCTCTACGTGACTCTTCTAATGGATTGTTGTTTCCGCTGCATTTTTTGATCTAAAACTTGTTGTCTATTATATTTTATCAGATTTTTCTCTGTTGAAGACTAACGATAATTTGTTGTATATTATCTTAGTCATAATATTCTTTACTGGGCTAGTTGAGCTCACCCTTTCCTTTTTGTTCCATTTTTCTTCTCAGGAGGTGAGAACATAACAGGATCGAGTCGGGTTATGGAGTGATGGTTCTAGGAAGATGTTTTAGCAGTCCTCACTATTTCTATAAAATAGTGTATGAATAATTGTAGCGAGGACTTATTTGGGTGTGTATATTGTCTAGAAGGAAATATTTGTATTTAAACTCACAGTTTGTATTGTCGTATTCTACACGACATCTGTATTATTAAAGTTTTAATTTGCTTTCTGTACCATGAATCTGGCGACTCAGAATGGGTTGGATGGAATGGACTTATTTTGGGGGCGTCACAAATTAGACTGTTAGATACGAGCTTGTAGGCCAAAATTGGCATTTTCTTATGTTGTTGCCAAAGTTGTCAGTCAAAACTGCAGTTTGGCGCCACGGTACGGCCTAGCAGTTCATTTTTTGCACCGCAGCAATGCCTTGTTGCTTTATTCTCGAGCCGCAGTGCCATCACCGCGCCGCAACGTGAGTTAGCAGAATGGCCTGACAGTGTTGATTTTGTACTCAAAATTTTAAGAAATGATTATGTGTTAATATTAGGACTGTTAAGTTATGATTTTAATGTTTCTATACCTAGAATGGTCATGTTACTAGCAATTAAATTGTTTTGTAACTTGACTATGTGATTACAAATCTAATTTCTATATGATGAACGTACTTAGTTATGTTTGTAAAGTGGTAGTGACTAATTATGTCATGATGCCATATGTTTATAGGATATTGTGATTTAAATTGTTCGGTTTAGCCCACGAGCAAGGCAAATTCTCTAATCTATTTTCTTATTGAAGCAATTATTGTTTTCAATTCGATTACCTTATAGATGATGCAAGTTTTCTAATTCTTTATCTTGTTGAACTATTTATTGTTTCAATTCGATTACCTTATAAATGATGCAAGCTTTCTAAACTTTGGTTTGATGTTGACAAGTTATTCTTTTATTTAACTTGTTGTTTAGCATTCACAACTATTTATACTAATGTCGAACAATTTTATCGTTCAAAGTACTATGCATGCTTAGTACTCAATTCTAATTAACCTTGACTTAATATTGTTCAAGCAAGGCATGTTATAGTTATTCAAAATATATGCTATTAGATTATTCCTAAAGCATGATTTGATTTACCATGTCGATTCAATTTCAAGTATTCTATAATATGATGTTATTAGTATTAATTCAACTAGTTCTCTAGTTGATGGTCGTTGGACTTCAAATTACCCTTGAAAGCTTATCCAAACCAAACTCTCTTTGGTGCGAACTTGTACTCCAAATACTGAGATGAACAACCATATTATTATTAAGGGATAACTTACGTGTAGCGTTAAATATTTGTGCACAATACATGGTACGAAGGGCTGATCCCCCTAAGTACGAGGAGTCCTTATAGTCTTATGACTATTAAAGTTGGAGTTGAAAGATTACTCGCAAATGTGGACATAGTTCATGGTCTTACGACCCTCGGTTATATTTACTCCACATTTTGGATTTCAGTTCTTGATTATCATTGTTAGAGTACCATTCAGTCTTGATGAGCCTATCATGGGCAGTTATTATTATTATACTCTTGTCGAATCCTTATTATTTCAAGTGAGCATTGTTTGCTCACTCTTGCTTATATAACTCTTACAGTTAAAGACGAAAAGGCTGATGTACCTAGCACCAGTAAAGGAAAAGGAAAGATGAGCAAGTTTTGAAAAGACTTGTAATTTGATATTTGATTTTTAGATTTTAATTGAATGGTTGTAACGAAGTTTATTTAATTTCCGCATTTGAATGATTGTATTTAAAGGTTAGACAACCTGGGAGATTTTTATTATGTAACCCTTTAATGGGAAATGTTTTATTTATCCAATTTTATTGTGATTGGGTAGTTAGATATGAATGTTTGAATAAGTGAACACCAAATTCCGTGGAAATGAAGTACCTGGGTTTAGGGGTGTCACAAGTTGGTATCAAAGCCTTAGGTTATGAACCTTAGGTGGGGGAAAAGCCTTAGGAAGTAACCTTCGAAAAGATAGTAATGATAAACTTTTATCGAGTTTTAAGGAAGAAGTAATAAAACACTTATGTGCTTATGTGTTTATGACTTATATGCTCGTGAGAGTCGAGTAGTAATGATTAGTAATTAAAACTTAAACTTTGGTTGACATGATGTCTAATATAGGAGGATCCAGTCAAGCTAGGGAGGAGGAGCCTCGAGATATGTAGTTTGGGAACAATTACTGCCACGAAAAACAGTTCCGTTGGTCACAATAGTTGAGCAGGAAAGAGTACCTGATGAGGATGATGAGATAGAGACAGACGAGGAGGATTCCTTGGAGCTGCCACAGACGGATGAAGAGGACGAGCAGGAAAGGATTCCACTTAACTCGATAGCTGGCCGTATATACGATGAGGTGCATGACCGTAACGTGGAACTTCAAGATACTGTCGAGGAATTGCAAGAGATAGCAGCTGAACAACAGACCTCGATAGTACAGAAGGACGACGAGATCCAGGATAGAGAAGAACGATTGAACAATGTTGAAGAGAAGTTGGTTCACACTAAAGAAGAGAACGACCAAATGAGAGCAGAGATTGCAGAGTTGAAGAGCAAGTTGAGAGAAGAGTCTGCAAAAAGGGCAAGACGTGTACAATTAAGATGATCAACGGGCCAAAATAGCAGAGGGAGACGCACAAGAAAAGAGAATGAAGATCCAAGAAATGGATAACGTATTCAACATCGCTATCAATCAAGCTCAGGATCGGGTCATGGGTAACCCAATTCAGTTCGAGACGCTACCCTCGTACATACTAGATCGTCGAACCATGTTCCGAATTATGGAAGAAGAGCGTCGTAAGGCTTTGCAGTATCTTAATAGAACAACTTAGGAAGTGTACTTGATTTATGATTTATGTTATGATAAGTATTATGTAAATCCCTAGTGTTATGCAACTTATGGGATATGATGATGATGTCCTAAAACTTTAGTAGTTCAGGAAAATAATGTAAATAGCAGTGATGTTATGGATATAATGTTTTTCAAAGAATTAAGTATGAATAAAAGTTATTATCGTCTTTTATCCAAAGTGTTATATGTTATGTGGTGATTACTTTTATGGGGGCAAGTTAATTAGAAATTACTTGAAAGAGTGGAGTAATAATCTAATGAGTGTATTCTTAACAGAAAATACCTCCAAGATGCCAACCACCCCGTCAGAGAACCGCTGAAGAACCAAACAACAATAATGCTGAAGCTAACCCCGTTCAGCAGCTGGTGACGTTACTGACTGGTGCACTACAGAATCAATCGCAGGATCAACCTTAGAACCAAGGTGCTACGTTTAAGGACTTCAAGGCGATTAGACCACCAGAATTCTGTGGGTTCATGAATCCAGTTGAAGTACAGACCTGGATCATGGAAATTGAGAAGGTTTTTGATGTGGCTAGGGTTGAGGATAACCAGAAGACTTCTTTTGCAACATTCATATTGAAAGCAGAGGCTAGTTATTGGTGGCAGGCCAATAAAACTCGGGAGGGACCAGGAATTATGACTTGGGAAAGGTTTAAAGAGATTTTCTTTGAGACCTATTTCCTAGAGAGTTCGAAAAGCCAGTTAGAAGTACAGTTTTTGAAACTAAAGCAGGGAACAATGACGGTGTCGGAGTATGCCGCGAAATTCAACGAGTTGGCGAGGTTTGCGCCATACCAAGTCAGTACAGATAAGCACAAGGCAAAGAGGTTTGAGCAGGGACTGAAACTCTGGTTGTAAAGTAGGGTCTCCCTGTTCCAATTGAAGACATTTGCAGCAGTGATGGAGAAGGCTATTCTCGCTAAAAGTGGAGGCAAGGCAGTAACAAACCATAATCAAGAGCAGAGAAAGGAGAAAAGTGAAGGTGAAGCTAAGAGTGGTGGTAACGGTAGTAATAGCAAGAACCTGAAGAGAAAGTGGAATGGAAATATGGGTGTTGGGAATCAACAAGGAAGCCAGCAAAATAAGAAGTTTGAAGCATGTGCTACATGCAGGAAGTTTCACAAGGGTGTATGCTTGATGGGGAAGTGTGTATGCTTTAATTGTGGCCAGGAGGGTCACATTGCCCCAAATTGCAATCAACCCAAGAAGAATGTGTGCTTCACGTACGGATCTAAGGATAACTTTGCTTGTGAATGCCCTAAGAAGAGATCTGGTGAGACAAATGGGAGCAAGGGAAATGCTAGTGGAGGTGCATTGGCTATTACTAGACCGACGACATCAACCAAACCCACAGTCAGAACCTTCAACATGACTGTGCAAGATGTTGTGCAATCAAAGGATGTGGTGTCAGGAATTATCCCAATCAATGATATTGATGCTTATGTATTATTTGATTCGGGTGCTACTTGCTCATTTATATCTGATGAATTTGCTATGAGATTAGGATTGCCTAGTGAAGAATTGAATTTCCCTCTGAACATAGAAATTGCGAATAAGGAAGTAATTCCTGTTAGGTTTGTATACAAGATCTGTAGGGTGAACATTAAGGGAAATATCTTGATGGTAGATTTAATTCCGATTAGGCTTGGAGAGTTTGATGTTATTTTGGGAATGGATTGGTTGTTCAATTGTGGAGCAATAATTGACTGCCAAAAGAAATATGTAAACCTTATGACTCCGTCAAAGGTAGTTTTCAATGGTAGCAAATCGCCTAGACAAATGAGATGTCTGATGATTATTCAGGCCAAGAAGTTATTGAGTCAAGGCTGTGTGGGTTATTTAGCTTACATAGTCGATACTCAGAAGAAGGGTGCAAAACTGGAAGAAATGTCAGTGGTTAGGGAATTTGTGGACGTGTTTCCATAGGATTTGCCAGGACTTCCGCCTGACAGAGAAATCGAGTTCATGATCGACTTAGTGCCAGGAACCGCTCCGTTATCGAAAGCCCCGTATAGAATGGCTCCAGTAGAGATGAAGGAACTGATAGTACAACTACAGGAGCTGTTGGACAAGAAATACATTCAGCCGAGTGTGTCAGCGTGGGGAGCACCGGTGTTATTCATAAAGAAGAAGGATGGGTCAATGCGTCTTTGCATTGATTATAGGGAGTTAAACAAAGTCACTATTAAGAATAAATATCCATTGCCGAGAATAGATGATTTATTTGACCAGTTGAAGGGTGCTAGATATTTCTCAAAAATAGATTTGAGGAGTGGGTATCACCAACTGAAAGTAAGGAAGGAGGATGTACAGAAGATGGCATTCTGAACTCGGTATGGACATTACAAATTTTTGGTGATGTCTTTTGGTTTGACAAACGCCCCTGCAGCGTTCATGGATTTGATGAACAGGGTGTTTAAACTATTTTTAGACAAGTTTGTGGTGGTGTTTATCGAAGATATTCTGGTGTACTCTAGAACTCAAGAAGAACACGTGGAACACTTACGTCTAACGCTGGAGGCGCTAAGAAAGGAAAAGTTGTACGCAAAATTCTCTAAATGTGAATTCTGGTTAGAACGTGTACAATTTCTTGGGCACGTAATTGACAAGGATGGAATCTCAGTGGATCCATCAAAGGTCGAAGCTGTGATAAATTGGGAACAACCAAGAACTCCGTCAGAAGTAAGAAGTTTTTTGGGATTGGCAGGGTATTACAGAAGGTTTATCCAGGATTTCTCCAAGATTGCCACTCCGTTGACAAATTTGACGAGCAAATATGTAAAATTTATTTGGACGGAGAAATGTGAAGGAAGTTTTCAGGAACTGAAAAAGAAGCTAAGTATGGCACCTGTGTTGTCATTATAAGATAGTACAGGAAATTTTGTGGTGTACATTGATGCTTCACACAAGGGATTAGGATGTGTCCTTATGCAAAATGGAAAAGTCATCGCGTATTCATCGAGGCAGTTGAAGGACTATGAAAAAGGGTATCCAACTCATGATTTAGAGTTGGCGGCAGTTGTGTTCGCACTAAAGATATGGAGACACTATCTTTATGGAGAGAAATGTGAGATTTACACAGACCATAAGAGTCTGAAGTACATTTTCACTCAGAAAGACCTGAACATGCGTCAAAGAAGATGGATGAAATTGATAAAGGATTACGATTGTGAGATCTTTTATCATCCAAGCAAGGAAAACGTGGTTGCAGATGCCTTGAGTAGGAAAGGTAGAGAGAAGTTGATGCTGTTAACTGATAAGGAAGAGCTTATTACAGCAATGTCAAGGTTAGAGTTGGAAATCAAATTTCCAAAAGAATCCGATGAGAAATTGTACCAGATAGAAGCCAGTCAAACTTTGGTGGACAAAGTGAAGAATGCTCAACTGCAAGATGAGGAATGCAGAAAAATAAGAGAAAGTGTGGTCGAGGGAAAAGAAGTAAAATACAAGGTTGATACTGATGGAATACTGAGATTCGAGGGACGAATCTGGGTTCCAACAGTACCAGATATTAAAGAGGACATCTTGACAGAAGCTCATAACTCGAGATATTCGATTCATCCAGGAAGTACGAAGATGTATCAAGATTTGCGATAACATTTTTTGTGGCCAAATATGAAAAGAGACGTTGCAGAAAGGATTTTGTGGATACCGGGTTACTTCAACCATAGATTTTGTGGGTTACTTCAACCGTTAGAGATATCGTTAGAGATACCGGAATGGAAATGGGAACATATCACAATAGATTTTGTGGTAGGTCTCCCAACGACTTAGAAAGGATACGATGCAATTTGGGTGATAGTGGACAGATTGACAAAATCTGTACACTTTTTGCCAATAAAGATTAGATTCAATCTTGATCAGCTGGCAAGGTCATATGTTAAAAGACATCGTTGCAAGACATGGAGTTCCAGTGTCAATTGTGTCAAATAGAGATCCGAGGTTCACATCAAACTTCTGGAAGAGACTACAGGAATGTATGGAAACACAATTGCGAATGAGTACGGCATATCATCCACAAACAGATGGCCAAAGCGAACGAACGATTCAGACAATGGAAGATATGCTGAGAGCATGCATCATGGATTTCAAAGGAAGTTGGGATGAACAATTATCGTTGGAGGAATTTGCCTACAATAACAGTTACCACGCTAGTATCGGCATGCCGCCTTACGAAGCATTGTACGGCAGGAGGTGCAGAACTCCACTGTGCTGGGATGAAGTCGGTGAATGTTAACTATTAGGACCAGAACTGGTACAACAAACTACTGAGGTTGTCAAACTCATTAGAACAAGATTGATAGCTGCTCAAGACAAACAAAAGAAATATGCCGATCAACACAGACAATATCGTGAATTCGACGTAGGAAGTTACATTTTTCTAAAAGTTTCACCTTGAAAGGGAAAAATTCGATTTGGTAAAAAGGGGAAACTAAGCTCGAGGTTTATTGGACCCTTCGAAGTGCTGCGAAAGGTTGGGGAGATGGCTTACGAGGTAGCTCTACCTCCAGAATTGCAAAACATTCATAATGTTTTTCACGTTTCGGTGTTACGACCATATAAACCTGATTACAAGCACGTAATTGAGTACGAACCATTGCACTTTAAGAAAGACTTGTCCTATGAAGAGATTCCTATCCAGATTATTGACAGAAAAGAACAAGTGCTCAGAAATAAAGTGATACCTTCTGTGAAGGTAATTTGGAGGAACCACAATGTCGAAGAGGCTACATGGGAACTCGAAGCTGAAATGATGAAGAATTACCTTGAGTTATTTGTTTAATTTGTGTCTTTGATTCTGGGGACAGAATCTTTGTAAGTAGGGGAGAATGTGACGAATGAATTATTTGAATTGTGATTCTGAGGACAGAATCCTTGTAAGGAGGGAATGATGTAACATTCTAGAATTTTAATTGTTATATTAAATATTTGTTGAAATATATAAATATTTAATGGATGTGTTTATTGTTAAATAAATAATTGTTCAAATTTGATTCAATTTGGTTAACTATTTGTTAAATAAATAATTAAGGAAATTAATTATTATATTCTAATTTAATTTAATTATTAAGTTAGAGAGTTTTGATTAATTGAAATATTATTCTTTTATTTGAATTTTTAATTAAAAGGATGTGTTAGTTGATTAAATAAAGTTATAATTATATAAAAATTTATAATTTTGTGATATTGATTTATGTGATGTAGTAATTTAATAAATTGTTATTAGAATTATTTAATTTAGTAAATGTGTGACGAATAACCTTTTATAAAGGAGTTATTAAAATAACTTAAAGGAGTTTTAATTTAGTTTTGCCAAACAAGGCCTAATGCCTATTAAGTCTTTATTCTTATTGTGTTTTACCAAACAAGGTGTAAGGGTTAATTGGTTATTTTTTTTGGATTAGCCAAACAAGCCTTATGGCTTTTGGTTTTCAAAATTTAGATAACTGATATCAATTATATGTTTTATTTATATTATATAATTAATATATATTATATCTATATACGTTATATCATAAGACGTAAGAATAGAGGAGAGAGGTAAGGGAGAAGAAAAGAAAAACTTAGAGGAAGAAGAAGAGAAGAAGAAATGAAGAAAAGAAGAGAGGAAGAAAGGCTAGGGAATTGGTGAGAAGAAAAGCTTGAGAATCAAAGAAGGGAATAGCAATCATCATCTTCTTCAAGGTATTATCCTATTCTTTTTAAGTTTTAAAAGTTTTAGTTTTCTCTTATCCTATTTCTCTATAAAATTCTCGTGATAGGATAAATTGTTGATTGTATGTGTATGTATATGATCAACTAGTGATTGTAAAACTATTTTTATAAGTTTTATATGATTATAATCAATAAGTTGTTGTTATGTATATAGTTTATGAAGAAATTTTTTTACAGAGAGTTTATGTGCATGAATATGGGTTAATTTAAAATAAAAATTATGGGTTGTTTAGTTATTTTATTGATAAATTGGCTATTCAATTTTTTAGAGTATGTATATACTTTAATAAAATGCTTTAAATTAATTGTTTTGGTTGAAAAATAAAATTACAGCATTGATTTTTATCAAATTATCAAAAAGTGATTTTTTATCAAAAATAGTGAAATTGGATGTTTTAAATTAGTTGTTTATGTTGTTGTATGGGTAGAATCATGTTAGGAGTTCTTGAATTATGTTTATATGAAGTCTTTGTATGAATTATATGTGAATCAGACTGTTAGATACGAGCTTGTAGGCCAAAATTGGCATTTTCTTATGCTGTTGCCGAAGCTGTTAGTCGAAACTGCAGTTTGGCGCCGCGGTGCGATCCAGCAGTTCATTTTTCGTACCGCAGCGCGGCCTTGTAGCTTTATTCTCGAGCCGCAGCGCCATCACTACGCCGCAACGCGAGTTAGCAGAATGGCCTGACAGTGTTGATTTTGTACTCAAAATTTTAAGAAATGATTATGTGTTAATATTAGGACTGTTAAGTTATGATTTTAATATTTCTATACCTAGAATGGTCATGTTACTAGCAATTAAATTGTTTTGTAACTTGATTATGTGATTAAAAATCTAATTTCTACAGGATGAACGTACTTAGTTATGCTTGTAAAGTTGTAGTGACTAATTATGTCATGATGACATATGTTTATAGGATATTGTGATTTGAATTGTTCGGTTTAGCCCACGAGCAAGGAAAGTTCTCTAATCTATTTTCTTATTGAAGCAATTATTGTTTCCAATTCGATTACCTTATACATGATGCAAGTTTTCTAATTTTTTATCTTGTTGAACTATTTATTATTTCAATTCGATTACCTTATAAATGATGCAAGCTTTCTAAACTTTGGTTTGATGTTGACAAGTTATTCTTGTATTTAACTTGTTGTTTAGCATGCACAACTATTTATACTAATGTCGAACAATTTTATCGTTCAAACTACTATGCATACTTAGTACTCAATTCTAATTAACCTTGACTTAATATTGTTCAAGTAAGTCATGTTATAGTTATTCAAAGTATATGCTATTAGATTATTCCTAAAGCATGATTTAATTTACCATGTCGATTCAATTTCGAGTATTCTATGATATGATGTTATTAGTATTAATTCAACTAGTCCTCTAGTTGATGATCGTTGGACTTCAAATTACCCTTGAAAGCTTATCCAAACTAAACTTTCTTTGGTGCGGACGTGTACTCCAAATACTGAGATGAACAACCCTATTATTATTAAGGGATAACTTACGTGTAGCGTTAAATGTTTGTGCACAATACATGGTACGAAGGGTTGATCCCCCTAAGTACGAGGAGTCCTTATAGTCTTATGACTATTAAAGTTGGAGTTGAAAGATTACTCGCAACTGTGGACATAGTTTATGGTCTTACGACCCTCAGTTATATTTACTCCACATTTTGGATTTCAGTTCTTGATTATCATTATTAGAGTAACATTCAGTCTTGATAAGCCTATCATGGGCAGTTAATATTATTATACTCTTATCGATTCCTTATTATTTCAAGTGAGCATTGTATGCTCACTCTTGCTTATATAACTCTTACAGTTAAAGACGAAAAGGCTGATGTACCTAGCACCAGTAAAGGAAAAGGAAAGATGAGCAAGTTTTGAAGACTTGTAATTTGATATTTGATTTTCATATTTTAATTGAATGGTTGTAACGAAGTTTATTTAATTTCCGCATTTGAATGATTGTATTTAAAGGTTAGACAACCTGAGAGATTTTTATTATGTAACCCTTTAATGGGAAATGTTTTATTTATCCAGTTTTATTGTGATTGGGTAGTTAGATATGAATGTTTAAATAAGTGAACACCAAATTCTATGGGAATGAAGTACCTGGGTTTGGGGGTGTCACACTTTTATCACCGGATATGTCAATAGTTTAACGGTAAAAGTATTGCCGTTAGTTTTTTATAAAAAATTTATTCTTGTCGCTTTATATATCCGACAATTATTCCGTTTTGTGGTCCACCAATGATTGCGCCGTCGTACGGATATTCCCCGAAAAAAAGAATATTCCCGAACCAAATGAATATTTTATGACCACTTGCGTACTTTGCAATTTTTTTCACATATCACCCTTAACTTTAACCTTTTATCAATTTAACCATTTACTGCATAGAATAATAATTATAAAAAGAATTAAATATATTTATTTCATAAAATTCGGGGTCTTACAACTATGATCAGCCACCGCCATAAATATGAATCCACATAGCTTTATAATGACCAATCCTAATCAAATTTCGCGTATCATAGAGTCTCAAGTCAGTTAGAATTGCACAACTTTGCGTCCATGCCCAAGATCAGTCACATCGTCGCATCCCTGCATTGTAGTGCCAAAATGCTGCCTCTCTATGTCCACAGCTCTGTAGCGCCTGAAACCATCGCCAAAACGCTATCTCTCTGTTATGCCATCAGTGCACGCCAATGTGTGCCCAAGACATTTAATGTCGTGCCAATAATGTGTCAAACTTGCTTTGCCATGTTTCATCATGCCACTTACTGGTCATCGATGCCTGATGCATGTCAACACCAAATGTTGCGTTTTGTTACATAACTATGACTGATATTCCATCTTTTAGCATTTTATACATTGTAAGACCCCAACTTATTATTAATGAAATTTAATTTTCTCTATTTATTATTTTGAAATAGTAAGGGTTGATTTGATTAATGTGGATAGTTATGGGTAAAATACGCAAATATTTCAAAATAAGCAAGTGGTTATAAAATATTCATTGTTGTCGGGGAATATTCGTTTGGTCGTGGAATATTCTTGCTGTCGAGGAATATTCGTACGACGACGCAGTATTTTGTGAGCCCCATAACGGAAAGCGATTGGATGAAGAAAACAACAAATATAAGTTGTTTAAAAATAACGGCGTAGTTGTTACCGTTAATACTGTTAAAATACTCGGTGGTTAAAACAAGGTAGCACACTGTATTGCACCAATTATTGATTCTTACGTAAGAAGGCACTACTCAATAATTGTTACAGTAATTATTGTTCAGTATTTTATTTTATTGATTCAATAATTGCTGCGTTGATTTTTTTATATTACTGTTATTTCAATAATTGTCACTACACAGTATTTTTCATTATCGAAGGAATAATTCATATTATCTGAATAATATTATTAGATAACATTATTGGCAATAACTAGAAAGGTCTGTCTGAGGAGAGGTTTAGTCACCTAATTGCGCGCCAGTAAGGAGAAATTCTTATTGGAAAGCCCCTTCTTTCCTGGGAACGGCTTGGTTGTCAGTACTGTGATTCTGTAATATTATTTGTGAATAATTAATTATTGATTTATATGATAAGAAAAATATTAATTTTATGTGGATATAAATGGAGAATATTTTTAATGTGGCAATTGTTGAAAATTAATATTTTATCTTTTTCTGATAAAATAATTCATGTAAATATATTATTATATTTTAATAATATAATAATAATGATATTTTTACAATGAATGTGGGATATCTGAGTATATGTGGAGGAGGAGTATTTTTGTTACCAAAAATATTTAAAACATGTTTTATGTGTCGGTGAACCCCATTTCTTGACTGAAATTTGATTATAGCTTGTAAAATCGCCCGTTTATGGATTTCAGTCAATTTCTGTTTGGAATTTGGAAAAACTTTCTTCTGCAAAGTTGTAGAGAATTGAATTTCCTATAAAAACACGCGAGATTCGAATTTTCTGACAAAAGGGGTATTTATTATGAATTATTGAAGTTTCAGAGTTCCAAAATAATTGATTTTTGGAAGTTTTAAATATTTATATTAACAAAAACTTTTTTTCAATGTGTGGGTCTCATTTTGCATGTGTGCAATTGCTGAATTCTGGATTCAAAAGTGTTCGTAGAGAATTTATAATATATATTATTATTTTATTAAATTTTCTACTTTGGTGTTCTAAGCATTTTCCTATAAATAGGATGCTTAGGTTAGAATTGAAAATCACACCAGAAACTGAAGTTTTCTCTCTCTATATTATCGAGCATATTCTTGTGAGTATTTTGAGTATACTTTGAGTATTGCTATACGGTGCAAGTTCAAGTCATAGCCTATATTCGGTGTTTCAACTAGAAATATTGTCTTTCAAGGTAAGGGATGTTATTTTATTCGAAAATGATATTATTTCTTCAATATCATTATGTCGAATTATTGGTTAGAAATTTTTATCAAATTTGGAACTTTTTCATGTCGGGATTACTATTCATGAGTTACTATTCACGAGTTACTATTCATAAATTACTATTCACGAGTTACTATTCATGAGTACTATTCATGAAGCATGATGATGTTTTTTGTGAAATTTCTATCTTTTGGTGTCGGAGTTACTATTCACGTATACGGCACTATTCACGAATATGGCACTATACACCGAAAAATGAAATTTCTTCTTTTCGTCCAAAATATCTATTCTGGATACTAGCTTTGATTGTATCCATGTTTTGATCATTCTTGAATGTTACTCCACTCTGATTACTTATGAAGTATTTTTGAACTTGGATTGTTTAAAATATGAATCCTTAATATTTGTTCTATTGTTTCACTGGATTCGTTTTCTTTAAAATATTTTTCATCATCCTCGGTCCTAAATGATGAAATTACTGAATATCTTTGGCCTGTAGTGCAAAGATGAATGATTTCTTGATGAATATTTTTGGCCCGTAGTGCAAAGATGAACAGGTGTTGAGATGAACATGACCGACTGATTAATATCTTTGGCCCGTAGTGCAAAGATGAACAGATGTTTAGATGAACATGACCAACTGATGAATATCTTTGGCCTGTAGTGCAAAGATGAATATTTGATTCCAGATATATATTGATTGATGTTACAGGGATAAAATATCGACGATGAAGTTTTAAATTCATATATAGAAGATAGTAGTTTGCATTCTCTACTTAACTCTTCTAATGAATTGTTGTTTCCGCTGCAGTTGTTGATTTAAAACTGGTTGTCTATTGTATTCTATTAGACTTTTCCCCGTTGAAGACTAACGATAATTTGTTGTATATTATCTTAGTCATAATATTCTTTACTGGGCTAGTTGAGCTCACCCTTTTCCTTTTTGTTCCATTTTTCTTCTCAGGAGGCGAGAATGTAGCGAGTACTAGTCGGGGTATGGAATGAAGGTTCTAGAAAGAGTTGTTTAGTAGTCCTCAACATTTTTGTAAAATAATGTATCAATAATTATGATGAAGATTTATTTGCATGTGGATATTGTCTAGACGACAATATCTGTATTTAAACTCATAGTTTATATGTTGTATTAATAAAGATGTAGTTGTTTCTGTACCATGTAATTGGCCTCTCAAAATGGGTTGGATGGAATTGACCTATTTTGGGGGCGTCACAGTTGGTATCAAAGATTAGGGATATGATCTCTGGCGGAAATCGGGGAATAAAACTAGAAGGGGAGAGACGAGTAAATCATTCGCTAGTGTGTCCTACCTAAGCTTATTTGTTAGTTGGTCAGTATATAGGGATATTATGTGATATATTGATTTCCTTAATTAACCCTTGTTTTATGACAGTATTTGAGAAAGTCGACTGAGAATATTAACAGTGGAAATGAGACCGTGGAGACGCATGTACTCACCAACGAGGAGAACGTGCAACAGGCTGGCAATGTACCTCCTGTGAACAACACCACTGAGCAGATGATGAACGAGGGGATGTGATTAAAGCGGAGACGTGGGTCAAACAAATTACAAAGATATTCGATGTCTTGGGATGCACGGAGGAACAGAAAGTTCCATTCGCTACTTTTATGTTCCGTAACGAGGCAGATTACTGGTGGGAATCTGTGAAGCGTACCCATCTAGCTGCACTCAGCATGTCATGGGAGACATTTCAGAAACATTTCAATGACAAGTACTTCCCTGAAAGTATTAGTCATATGAAGGAAGTGGAGTTTATTAGACTGGAGCAGAATAACATGACGGTGTCCCAGTATGAGGCGACGTTCGTGGAGTTATCCAGGTTTGCACCTCATTTGGTGGAGAATGAGGAACGTATGACGTGGATGTTTCTGAGAGGTTTGAAACCCGGCATACGTCAGTATCTCATTTCTCATAAATTTTCTCTCTATTCAGATGTTGTCAACAGGGCTCAGTTGTTAGAGCGAGATAACGAATACGTTCAACCGAGGGACCATAACCAGGATCATACCGAAGATAGCAGTCATCAGAATAACGATAACCAGCGAAGAAAGAAGAATACGGACAAAGGCAGTAACCACTCTGGTGGTAATAGTGGCCATGAAAATAGAAGAAGCGAGTCAGGATGAGATTTTAAAAAGAGATTTAACAACGACCATGTGAAGACGACAGTGCCGGCAACAACTGGTTCTAGGGGAGGAGAACGACCGCCAGTTAGATGTTACAAATGCGGAGAGGAGGGACACATAAGTCCAAACTGTTCACAGCCTTCCAAGGTATGTTATAATTGTGGAAAAGAAGGTCATATCGCTCGAGAGTGTACGGTAGCAAAACCAAGTCCAGCGGGGATGGTGACTCAAAAGGATGTCCCAGAAAAGTCAAAGTCAATTGTTCCTGGAAGAGCGTTTGTCGTGACCGTTCAAAATGCGAGGAACCCGAACGAAGTTAGCACGGGTTAGTTAATTATAAATTCTTGCGAAGTTTATACCTTACTAGATACCGGTTCTACCCATTCTTTTATCTCTCTTGTTTGCGCTCAACGTTTGAACTTGACTACGGAGAAATTAGACTTTGACCTATTTATGGAGACTCCGTTAGGAGAAACATTCATTACATCCGTTGTTTAGAAATCTTGCTTGATTCAGGTTGGCACTATCACATTACATGTTAACCTTATTTCTATAGAGATATTTGTTTTTGATGTGATTTTAAGGTTAACTACTCATCATGCCGAAATTGATTACTTTCGTAAGGTTGTTAGTTTTTATATTCCTAAGCAACCTGTTATTCGAATTCAAGCAATCAAACCATTGTAGTCAAACATTTTCATATTAAGCCACGAGGTCATTCATTTATTACGGATGTCAAGTTTTCTTAGTCCATATTATGGATTTGAATAAAGACACATCAGATTTGAATAATATTCCTGTTGTTATTGATTTTTCCTGACGTATTTCCTGAAGAATTTTTTGGCTTACTCCCAAAGCCTGATATTAAATTTTGTATCGACTTTGAACCCGGCACAAAACTCATTTCTAAAATCTCATATCGAATGGCTCCTATTGAACTTCAGGAGTTAAAAATTCAACTATAGAATTTGGTACCTGAGCCTTTATCTGGTGACTTTCTTTGTGGAATGCACCGAAGCCAGAGTCTCCGTAGGGGACAATATTCGTGCGATAGTAAACTGATAGGTGTCATTGTAACGTGCTATCCAAGGTTGGGATATGAGTCACAGTTGAGAACAACCTAAGTCGGTAATCGAAATACGTAGCTTTCTAGGCTTAATTGGTTATTATCGGAGATTCGTTGAAGAATATTCTCGAATCGCTATTCCATTAACGCAGCTAACTCGTAAAGATACAAAGTTCGAATGGAGCAAGGAATGTGGAAAGAGCTTCGAAGAACTCAAGAGGAGACTCATTTCAGCACATGTTCTGACCATGCCATCCTGGAAAAGAGAACGTGGTAGCTGACGTGTTGAGTAGAAGATCGTATACAAGTACGAATACGATATTGTCAAAGACTCATTTCGTATAATTTACAAATAATAGAGATGGAGATGAAAAATCTAGGTACCCACGTGATGGTATACGAGTATAATCGACTTTAATCGATAAAGTTAAAGTTGTTCAAGCTACACACCGGAGCTGATGAATTTGAAGAAGGAGGTGCAAGAAGTTGTTATTTTAAAAGCGAGAATCGGTGAGGTGAGGAAAGCTCAAACCTTCGATTTATTAATCCATTTGAAATTCTCGATCAAATAGGAACTGTGGCCTATAGACCCGTTTTACCGCCAAGTATGACGCGTGTTCATAATGTTTTTCACGTATCGATGTTACGTAAATATGTGGACGACCCGAACCACGTCATTGAGTTAGAACCGAATGAGATAGCCGAAGACTTAACGTACGAGGAGGTACCTGTCAAGATCTTGGATAGGAAAGAACATGTCCTATGTACCGAGGTTATACCACAAGTTAAAGTTTTATGGAGAAACCATGCTATTGAGGAAATGACCTGGGAGTTGGAAACGGAAATGAAAGCGAGGTATTCTCATCTTTTCCAAACACCAGGTACGTATGTCAATTTCGAGGATGAAATTTCATAAGGAGGGGAGGTTGTAAGACCCCAACTTATTATTAATGAAATTTAATTTTCTCTATTTATTATTTTGAAATAGTAAGGGTTGATTTGATTAATGTGGATAGTTATGAATAAAATACGCAAATATTTCAAAATAAGCAAGTGGTTATAAAATATTCACTGTTGTCGGGGAATATTCGTTTGGTCGTGGAATATTCTTGCTGTCGAAGAATATTCGTACGACGGAAAGCGATTGGATGAAGAAAACGACAAATATAAGTTGTTTAAAAATAACGGCGTAGTTGTTACCGTTAATACTGTTAAAATACTCGGTGGTTAAAACACAGTAGCACACGGTATTACACCAATTATTGATTCTTACGTAAGAAGGCACTACTCAATAATTGTTACAGTAATTATTGTTCAGTATTTTATTTTATTGATTCAATAATTTCTGCGTTGATTTTTTTATATTACTGTTATTTCAATAATTGTCACTACACAGTATTTTTCATTATCGAAGTAATAATTCATATTATCTGAGTAATATTATAAGATAACATTATTGGCAATATCTAGAAAGTTCTGTCTAAGGAGAGGTTTGGTCACCTAATTGCGCGCCAGTAAGGAGAAATTCTTATTGGAAAGCCCCCTCTTTCCTGGGAACGGCTTGGTTGTCAGTACTGTGATTCTGTAATATTATTTGTGAATAATTAATTATTGATTTATATGATAAGAAAAATATTGATTTTATGTGGATATAGATGGAGAAATTTTTTAATGTGACAATTGTTGAAAATTAATATTTTATCTTTTTCTGATAAAATAATTCATTTAAATATATTATTATATTTTAATAATATAATAATAATGATATTTTTACGATGAATGTGGGATATCTGAGTATATGTGGAGGAGGAGTATTTTTGTTACCAAAAATATTTAAAACATGTTTTATGTGTCGGTGAACCCCATTTCTTGACTGAAATTTGATTATAGCTTGTAAAATCGCCCGTTTGTGGATTTCAGTCAATTTCTGTTTGGAATTTGGAAAAACTTTCTTCTGCAAAGTTGTAGAGAATTGAATTTCCTATAAAAAATCGCGAGATTCGAATTTTCTGACAAAAGGGGTATTTATTATGAATTATTGAAGTTACGGAGTTCCAAAATAATTGATTTTTGGAAGTTTTAAATATTTATATTAACAAAAACTTTTTTTCAATGTGTGGGCCTCATTTTGCATGTGTGCAATTGCTGAATTCTGGATTCAAAAGTGTGCGTAGAGAATTTATAATATATATTATTATTTTATTAAATTTTCTACTTTGGTGTTCTAAGCATTTTCCTATAAATAGGATGCTTAGGTTAGAATTGAAAATCACACCAGAAACTGAAGTTTTCTCTCTCTATATTATCGAGTGTATTCTTGTGAGTATTTTGAGTATACTTTGAGTATTGCTATACGGTGCAAGTTCAAGTCATAGCCTATATCCGGTGTTTCAACTAGAAGTACTGTCTTTCGAGGTAAGGGATGTTATTTTATTCGAAAATGATATTATTTCTTCAATATCATTATGCCGAATTATTGGTTAGAATTTTTTATTAAATTTGAAACTTTTTCATGTCGAGGTTACTATTCATGAGTTACTATTCACGAGTTACTATTCATGAATTACTATTCACGGGTTACTATTCATGTAGCATGATGATGTTTTTTGTGAAATTTCTATCTTTTGGTGTAGGAGTTATTATTCATGTATACTGCACTATTCACGTATACAGCACTATTCACGAATACAGCACTATTCACCAAAAAATGAAATTTCTTCTTTTCGTCCAAAATATCTATTCTGGATACTAGCTTTGATTGTATCCATGTTTTGATCATTCTTGAATTTTACTCCACTCTGATTACTTATGAAATATTTTTGAACTTGGATTGTTTAAAATATGAATCCTTAATATTTGTTCTTTTGTTTCACTGGATTCGTTTCCTTTAAAATATTTTTCATCATCCTCGGTCCTAAATGATAAATTTACTGAATATCTTTGGCATGTAGTGCAAAGATGAATGATTTCTTGATGAATATTTTTGGCCCGTAGTGCAAAGATGAACAGGTGTTGAGATGAACATGACCAACTGATTAATATCTTTGGCCCGTAGTGCAAAGATGAACAGATGTTTAGATGAACATGACCAACTGATGAATATCTTTGGCCTGTAGTGCAAAGATGAATATTTGATTTCAAATATATATTGATTGATGTTACAGGGATAAAATATCGACGATGAAGTTTTAAATTCATATATAGAAGATAGTAGTTTGCATTCTCTACTTAACTCTTCTAATGAATTGTTGTTTCCGCTGCAGTTGTTGATTTAAAACTGGTTGTCTATTGTATTCTATTAGACTTTTCCCTGTTGAAGACTAACGATAATTTGTTGTATATTATCTTAGTCATAATATTCTTTACTGGGCTAGTTGAGCTCACCCTTTTCCTTTTTGTTCCATTTTTCTTCTCAGGAGGCGAGAATGTAGCGAGTATTAGTCGGGGTATGGAATGAAGGTTCTAGAGAGAGTTGTTTAGTAGTCCTCACCATTTTTGTAAAATAATGTATCAATAATTATGATGGAGATTTATTTGCGTTTGGATATTGTAACGACCCCAAAATAGGTCCATTCAATCCAACCCATTCTGAGTCGCCAAATACATGGTACAGAAAACAACTGCAACTTTATTACAACAATTATCGTGCAAAATACAACAGCATATATACTGTGAGTTTGGATACAAAAATATACCAAATGTGACACATGTCCCAACCGTGGACAACACCTCACAGTGACACCTTACATAAAGGTATAGTCAAAAACTGTTTTAGAAACTAAAATCTTTGGGAAGTGCTCAAGGAAACCTTCAAACATGGGAGGCCATGCTTCTAGGTTATGATAGATATCATATGGCCACATAATTATCCTTGGTTGACTCAATAGACCCCAAAGAAAAACGAGAAGATTACTATCATATTCTTCCCAATGGTGAGTCTTCTCTTGATTTATCATTATCTCCACTGTCTCAAATTGAGAATTATACTTCAAACAAACACCAAGATTATATAGGTAGTGCTCGTAAATATACTCAACAAGTGGATGAGCACAACCCTGTCTTATGATGACACGAGGTTGTATGTCATTAGACATCTTGTATGAAAGTGGCAAAACACCCTTCCAACGTTGGGTTACCCCCGCTCGACCCAGCTACACTCTTATTACCTTAAAGGAATTGTAAAGCAAAAGGGTGAGCACAACTAGCTCAGTAAAGAATATCATAACTAAAGATAATTAAATTATCAATAGCCTTCATCAATAATAAATCAGAGATTTAGAACATATGGTAGATGATAAAAATTTCAACCATAGTTGCAGCGAAACGAGCAATCCATTAGAAGAGTCAAATAGACTATAAAGTCTATTATCTTCTCCATGTTAAAAATCCACCAACAATGTTTTATCCCTGTAACATCAATCAACAATTCTGGTCCACAACCATATGAATAACTCATAATCATAATTGTAGTTCTAAATTCCTCTTCTCATCCAGGACGAAGATAATTTTCATCACCTATCTTTACCTGAAACATCAAAGATCAAGGTTACACCAAATCACATTTCTTGTTCATAATCATACTAATAATTTCATCTTTGCACTACGGCCAAAGATATTCATTTGTATCACCAGTTGGTCATGTTCATCTCAACACATGTTCATCTTTGCACTACTGGCCAAAGATATTCAACAACATGTCATCTTTGCACTATGGGCCAAAGATATTCATCAACAATTCATTTTTTCACTACAGGCCAAAGATATTCCTCAACAGTTCATATTTGTACTACAGGCCAAATATATTCATCAACAGTTCATATTTGCACTACAGGCCAAATATATTATTATCTCAAAGAAATATATAATCATTTCAGAATTTATATAAAGAATAATTATAACCATGTTAATTCATTTCACCTTTGCACTTAAGCTAAAGATATTCAATTACAAATTCAATGGTCATGATCATACCAGTCAACAATTCAAAGCACTACTGGCCAAAGAGAACTCATAGTCATGATCATACCAAAAATCTACCCATCTTTACACTCAAGTCAAAGAGAAATATCATCATTAGGGTTATAAAAATGTTATATATGATAATAAAAATAATATGATCAACATATAGTTTTAATCTCAAGAGTAATATTCATAAATCAACTATATTTTGGTTAGAAAAAGAAACCAATTTTGTCGTGAATAGTACCCGTGAACAGTAACTCGTGAATAGTAACCCCGACATGAAAAATGTAGAAATTCCACAATAAAATCCATACCAATATTTCGGTATAATGATATTGAAAGAATAATATTTCTTAAGCTTATAAACAATTTATTTTAATTGTTTACACTTTACTAAATAATGCATTTAATCATTCTAAAATGTCAAACTCATAAGATTTCATCACCAATAATCAAAACCCTCATCAAAAATCTGCATATACCTCATATAGGATTCTCAAGCCATAAAATCCTATTTTCCAATTTTCTTCCTTCACATAACATATTTAACTCATTTATTCATAACTAGTCCATTTTCATGAAAAATATCAAATCAGTTCCAAAAATATTTCTTTCCTGGGATTTAGCAGAATATAGTCCCATATTGAACATATATTTTTCTTAGAATCTTTAAAATTCATTTACTATTTTTTATATGGCCAAAACCGCCGAATATTTAGATATTTATCATAAATTGTACTTTTATCCAAAAATTTCGAAATTCACAGAGTACACTGATATTATATAGATGTACTCCCAATAAAAATTTCATCAATTTTGGAGTTAACCACAAGGAGTTATAAGCGATTACTTTTAAAATAGTCTTTTCCCGTAAAATTCATAACTCTTAATCTATACATCCAAAAATCGCCATTTTTGGACACAATCAATAAAACTCATCAAAATATCATTTCAAATTTTTCCAGAATTTTCTGAAGGACGGAAGAAGTACGAACTGAAAAACATAATAACCCTTAAAATCCCTTACCTCAAGAGAGCAGTACTTCGGATGAAAAATCAGAGGAAACTTCTACTAAATAGCAACTCTCAAAGTATCTAAATACTCTCAAAAATATGCTTGATAATATAAAGAGAAAACTTATGTTTCTGGTGTGATTTTCAATTCTAACTTAAGCTTCTATTTATAGGGAAATGCTAGAACGCCAAAGGAGACTAAAATAATAAAATATTTTTTTTTTCTTATTCCTACGCATGCCATCCTTGAATTCCTAAGCATCCATCTTTGAGGAATCTAGCAGCCCACATGTGTGTAATCCACCAACCAAAAGTGGGTTCCACCCATAAATTAATAAAAATTATTTTTTTCGAAACTTCAATAATTCATAGAAAATAGCCCGGTTATCAGAAAAATACGAATTTTATGTCCATTCTGACTGAAATCGAATTTTCTACAACTTTGTAGCTTTGATTTTTTCCAAATTCCAGACCAAAAATATCCGAAATCCACAAACGGATGATTTTAAACAGCGTTTCAACAACTTTTAAAATTCATAACAAATCATGCATTAATTTTTAACGGTTCAAAATTTGTGGACATATACTCAACTCATATATGTATAACATATCTAAAAATCAAAACGATCCAACGGTCAGATTAAAATTATAACTCACGCAGTAAAGCTTTAAGAACACCGATTTGAGTTTTTAATACCTCCAATCCGATAAAATACTGATAAAATACCTCAACATTAATTCCTTCATTTATAACCACATAAATAAATTCATTATTTATATTTACATCAAATAAATATTTCATTATCATATAAATCAGTAATTAATTATTCACAAATAATATTACAGAATCACAATTATGACAACCAGACCGTTCCCAGGAAAGAGGGGGCTTTCCAATAAGGATTTCTCCTTACTGGCGCGCAATTAGATGACCAAATCTCTCCTTGACAGAACTTTCTAGACATTGCCAATAATGCTATCTAATAATATTATTCAAATAATATGAATTATTGATCTGATAATGAGAAATACTGTGCAGTGACAATTATTGAAACAATAATAATATAAACTAACAATGCAGCAATTATTGAATCAATAAAATAAAATATTGAACATTAATTACTGTAACAATTATTGAGTAGTGCCTTTTTACGTAAGAATCAATAATTCAAAAATACTGTGTAATACCGTGTGCTACTGTGTAACAACGCGTATTACTTTATTTTATCAACCGGGTATTCCAACAGTGTTAACGGTAACGATTACGTCGTTATTTATAAAAACTTAATTTTGTCGTTTTCTTCATCCGACAGTTATTCTGTTATGGGGCCCACAAATGACTGCGCCGTCGTACGAATATTCTCCGACAGAAAAAATATTCCACGACCAAACGAATATTCCCCGACAATAATGAATATTTTATAACCACTTGTGTATTTTGAAAAAATTTCATATATCACCCTTAACTTTAATCTTTTATCAATTTAATCATTTACTGAATAGTAATTATAAGAAAAATTGAATACTTTTATTTCATAAAATTCGGGGTCTTACAGATATTATCTAGACGGCAATATCTGTATTTAAACTCACAGTTTATATGTTGTAATAATAAAGTTGTAGTTATTTTTGTACCATGTATTTGACGACTCAGAATGGGTTGGATGGAATGGACCTATTTTGGGGGCGTCACATACATCATTCAACTTTAAAACTCAATTCCTACATAAAAACACTAAAATGCATTAAAATGAACTAAAAACACTTTGACTTTGCAAAATAATCAAGCTAAGTGTACCCAAATCATAAGTATAAAACTCATTCATCATGATATTCAATGTTCTCTATGATCTTTGTCTAACTCTACGTTATTCAACCTGCTTTACGATCTTGGAGTAGATAGCTCTACGATGTGTGGCAGACTCTGTGATATTCAACATGCTTTACGATCTCTTAGTAGACTCTACGATTATTTGAACTTTATGATCTCGTAGTAAACTTTACGAACTTGACTATTATGCTCTATGATCATCTAATAAGCCTTACGATCGTCTAAACAACTTTATGATTGTTTAATCTCCCAGAGTCTCTACATTCAATTTACTTAATTAAATAAATCAACTTAACACGTTTGATCTTCTACTCTCAGTCTTTTTACATCAATTTTATTTTAAGTACTTCATAAAAACTACTAATTACAAATATACATTATCTCATCATCAAATCAAATATGCATTTGTCCTAATAGTCTGTAATTACATAATTATTAAACTGCAAACTATCAATGACAACTTTAAGGTAATTATGTGGTATGCAATTTTATTTCCTTTTAATAATGTAAGGATAAATTTATAATTTGTGCTTTTACTAACATGCTTTAGTCAAAAGCATAAATTTTCTACTTCAACTACAATTGTTTTTGAGATCAAAACTTTACTATTTAAAATTGTTTTAAGAGAGTTATCAAATCTAAAATATTTTTATTTTTAATTTAAAAATGCTTTTTGTCTACCCATAAACTGACTCTCAATCTAAAACTTTTGACATAATTTTATACTTGGTACTTTTATCAAAAAGTACTTTAACCAAATCACAAATTTGATGCTTTACTAAAATATTTTTGAACTAAATTTTTACTCTTTAAAAGTATTTTCAAAGAGTTTAAATACGAAAATATTTTTATTTTTAATTTAAACATAATTGCTGAAAAATCATGGGGATAATATTATTTTTTGTTGTTCGTTTTTATTATTGTTTTTGTTTTTATATCAGTGTATTTATTCCATTTTATATCTATAGTTTTGTTGGATTACACTCTCTTAATGATCTCTCTCTCCTAAAAAAGTGGTCTCGTCTCTTTCTCTCTCTTCCTATTGTTGTTTATAAATCCGCACCATTATTTCTCCGGAAGAAATTTCTTCTACTGATATCCTTATTCTCTCTTTGTATAATAATAATATGTGTTTGTATAGGTAAATTGGGCTTTATTTGTTCTATAACACTATATAGAAGAAGACACCTCTCTAGGGGTACGTTTTTTCATCAATTTCGATATCCTTTTGTGCAAATGTTCCCAATCGATATTTACTTCATCCGTATTGAATTTTGAATCTTATTTTTTAATGGGTCTCGATCTGATTTAGTTTTTGATTCGGAATTTTATTTTGTGTATGTATTGAATTGTGTGTTATTTGTTGAAGAATACGAATTTGATATTTGATTGTTTTGATCAGGTGATGTGTGCAAGTACCGATGAGTGCCTGTTGAGGCATTGATTTTGTAGGAATCCTCTGAATTATGATATCGAATTGGGGTTAGGGTAAATGTTTGTAATATTGGGTCATTTTTGTGTATATCATGGAACATTTGGTTTTTAGGTTTAGAAAAAAGGTGTTTATTTTGTTTGTTTGTTGGTTGGTTTGAAGTAGGGGCTTTTTGGTGATAATAATTCAGTGTGGTGCTGGTTGTGGTGGTTTGTGGGGGGGCAAGGAGTAGTGGGTGAAAATGACAGATTTAAGACAGCAACTGCAGCAGAAGCCTGAGAGCACAGCTGATGCTCGTGTTGATTTTGAGCGCGGATTTGAGGAATTTATGCGGGGGCACTTGGATGAGTGTATGTCTTATGCGTCGTGTAGCTCTACTCGTAATACTGAGGACGAGGATGATGAGGGTGACCAGCTTGTGAGGAGGAGGAGAAGGTCGGATCTCGATGGGGATGATTTGGCCGAGTCTTCTGCTGCTAGGAGGCGCCACTCACGGATTTTGAGCAGGTGGGCAGCCCGACAAGCGCAGGAGATGATTACTACAATTGAGAGGAGGAATCGTGAATCGGAGTTGATGGCACTTGCTGGTTTACATACTGTTTCTATGCTTGATTCTTCGTTCTTGAGAGAGTCTCAGTCTCCAACGTCAAGGAGGCAGGGTAATGTGGACAGACCAAGCACCCAGGCATCGTCCATTTTGCAGATGTGGAGGGAATTGGAGGATGAACACGTGCTGAATCGTGCCCGGGTAAGGGTCAGGGAAAGACTGAGGCAGCAGAGAAGTGTGGAGTCTAACACAAATGTTTCAACTACGAATATGTCTGAAAGCCGAGAAAGTGAAAACCGGGGTAGTTTGGAGGATGTTAGTGAAAGCGAGAACGATTATGGAACTTGGTCACATGATCAGATGGAAATACACAATGAGCGCCGTGATCATGACAGTTCTAGTCGTGAACAATCTCCTGATTTTGGTGAAGTTGAGAGGGAGAGGGTGAGGCATATTGTTCGGGGATGGATGGAGAGTGGCATCAGTGATCCTTCACCGAATGCTGCGCAGAGGAGTGATAGTCCAAGAGCAGAATGGCTAGGTGAAACTGAGCGTGAAAGAGTGAGGCTTGTGAGGGAGTGGGTTCAAATGACAAGTCAGCAAAGAGGAGCACGTAGTGGCCGGAGGGAGGAACAAGTTGCAACACATGGTACTCGAGTTGAGGGACCTCATGAAGGATCAATTACTGACCATGATGAAGGTCAGCCCGAGCATATTCGCAGGGACATGCTGAGGTTGCGTGGAAGACAAGCTGTACTTGATTTGCTTGTGAGGATTGAAAGGGAAAGACAGAGGGAACTTCAGGGTTTGATGGAGCATCGGGCTGTATCTGATTTTGCCCATCGCAGCCGCATCCAGGTCAGTTGCTTGACATTTGTCATGTTTATTTGACTTTGATGTTTACAGATACTAAAATTTTCCTGTTGTGCTAGAAATACTCGATATAAATTAGTGTCTTTGTGTTAGGTATTCGTAAAAAAGTTGACATTGAAATTCTAGTTTTATTTTTTGCAGTGCAAGTTATTTCTGAACTTTAAGTTGCAATATGGAATATGGCAAGTGGGCTTGTAACATTTCTAGTTAGACAAACTGACTAAGGGAGAAATAATGTTATTTTTTCCTAAAATTTTTACCCGTTTGATGTGTAGTGGAGGTTGAGCTAGGTAACCAACCTGAGTTTGTAACATCTTGGTACATTTTCACCAAGTAGTCACTTATCAACAAAAAAAATATATATAGAGAAGAAAATAAAGGAAAATAATATTTTACTTTTGAGTGACTAGGCAACATTAACCCGCAGAGTCGTCTGAGTTTTTCAATAATTTCTATATTCTGATCGGTAACCTGTTTGTCTTAAATGTGCGTGTTTGATTCATTGGTAATTTTTGTTGTTACTGAACCTTCATTTATACCATGACATGTTTTCTGAAAATATGTTTGAGGTCTTATCTGGAATTATAGGTTTATGTAGTAGGATTATAGCGATGCTCTAATATGGGGGTCAGATTTCAACCAGGGACCTTAGACCGATGCTTTATCTTTATATACAATATCTAACGGTAAGAAATGCGAAATGCTCTGAAATGTATTATGGGTTTCTATAGCATGTGGTGTATGTGAAATAATTACTCGTAAATTTAAAGTTGGGATTGAAATATCTTCATTTTCACAATGTACTTATTCCATATTAGCACTGTGACTTTCATGAAATAAAATCCTTTGTCCTGTGAATTATTTGTATACTTGAGTTTTGTTTTGTAGATGTTTTGGGCCAAATGTACAATCATAACTTGAAGTGTATACATATTTTTACAGTCATTACTCAGAGGCAGATTCTTGCGAAATGAAAGACCTGCAGAGGATGAGAGGCCGCCTTCGGTGGCTACAAGTGAATTAGTTCAGTTAAGGCAACGCCACACAGTCTCTGGTTTGAGGTATGAATATATTTAATCAAACCATGTATTAAGGGAATTTCAACATTTTTCCTTTTTGTAGCACTTTTCTCTTGCATAATGAGTGCCTCTGATAATTATTTCTTTGTGTTATAAAAGTCTTTTGACCATCCTAAAGACTCGAACCCTTAAACTTTTGATACTAAAAGACTCTCTGACTATTATATATAGCTCAAAAAATATATATATATAATGAAAGTAACATCAAATTAAACTTAGGAATAGCCGAAAAAAGCTTTCTAACTTAACCCATAGATACTGAGATTTTTATCTTATTCTTCCTTGGGTTTCTCAGTCTCCATCACCTAGTCTCGCAGTCCTACCATTTCACGTGCATCAAATTAATCCCTTAGTTTAGTTTCCATTTGCTAACATTTGCCATTCTGGTGTCACCATATTGTTTGAACATATTTGTTCTGTTGTTATGATGGTATGAGGAAGTGAACCATCTGCCAGAATTTTTCAGTTATAAGTACAACATATCTAAAAAGAAAGCAATGTTTTATGGCTGAAATTGACATTAGTGCTAATCTAGTTGACATAAAGTTGCAATGTTCTCATTACAATGTGGGACTTTGAGCCTGGAAAATAAAAACACTTAAACAAGTGTCGTATAACCATTCTATAATAAAATTCTATCACATTGTGACTTGGGTTATATTTGACAATTGGGTCTGGGTTTAACTAAACATTCTGATTCGCTGGTTTTTTATTAAAAAAAATATCTTTCTCCCTGTCTATGAATGAGTGAGTGTGTGCATGTGATGCTAAACCAGGGGGTGCGGGGTTGGTTAAATGGGTTAATTTATTTTCTGATGGTTTATTTGGGTGAAATGTAGGTGTAATGAATTTTACCATATTAATCAATGATTAAATTATCTTCTAGCCCTAGGTTATTATTTTCCTCATAACTACCTCCTAGGTTTAGCTCAATTATGTAATAACTTTTATAAACATTTTTACTTTTGTGTAATAAATAATAATGTAGTGAAAGGTAGTGTGATACATAACCAATATATTGGACTTCTGCATGCTGCGCTGCGCTTATGTGTATTTGTTAAGACTTGTTTGTAGCATTGTGTTGTGATATGGAAAATGAGTTAAACATCAGGACATAACGAAGAGAATTAACTAAAATATCGATGTAGCAATTAAATAATGACATAAAAAGTTGTTTCTAAGAATGCATTTCAATTATGCTGGTTGTATATACGTTAGTGCCAGATTGTTTTCAACATTCTTTGACAGCCAGTTTTTGGATGAAAATAAGGGATTCACGCTTCAGTCATTTCTAGAGGTGGTGTCAACTTTTACTAAGGAAGAAATTTAGAAAATTGTTAGCAAGAAATGGTTAAATGTTATTAGTGGTTCAGCAGTGGGATTTTAGCTCGTCCAGGTGATCCGTGTGAGAGATTTTCTTGGTACTTCTGTATAGAACCAAGCACAAACTCCATGTGGTAATTACTGATTTACTGATTAACTTATTGCTCTGGTAATGCTCAATCAGGCTCTACATAACCTTATTCACTACTCAACATTGACTTCAAGAATTACGTTTCCACGTTTCAATATTATAGGCAATAGTTTTAGCTAAACTACTGTATAGTTCAAAGTAGTGGTCAATCCATAGACATATTGACTGATATGGCTCCACAGCAGGACTTGCAAACAATAACTGTGACATTACTTTAGTGATGTAGGAGAAGCGCAGAATCACCCTCCTTAAGTTGAGATGTATAAAACTGATCCTAGGACTGATTCAAATATTTATTTTAGGCTTGGATCGGATTTTAAAGGCTAAAATGGTGGATAAGAATATTGGGTCTGCAACTTGTAATAGGTATGGAAAGGATTGGGCCCGGCTCGTTTAAGTACTTAAAACAATGAAGTTTCAGGACTGTTATGGGGAATGTGAATAAGGCTGTTTGATAAGGATGTTCAAGGTTTGTGAATCACTAATTGTTTTGGTTATAAAGTTGATTATCAGATTTGAGCAAGGTGTTAATTACATAAGAATTATTTCCCCATTTCACAAAAAGAGTTTTATTTGCTACATTTTTAAATTTTAAATATATATTTTTGTTTTGTGTTTACCCCTAATTTATTGAGTGTTAGTTTAGTATTATAGCATGATATTAAAATTGTGATGGTAAGCTTGGAAGACATTATGTCATTTTATATTACCATCAAAAGAAATGGGACTCTTTTTTAGGAACAAAAAAATTGAAAAATGAGACTTTTTTTTGGAACTGAGGTAGTAATAAAGCAAGGAAGAATTATTAATCTAATAAATCACTCTCAGAATACCATAGGCATCTCATCTAGGGTTAGAATTGCTTCTCGCCTGTGTTACTCGGACTCGTCATTTTTGGCGGAGTACCCGTGTCGACACGACACGACACTGGTACGGTGCGGGATCCGTACGGGATACGGCCACAGAATCCGGATACGGCTGTTCATCGGAGAAAGAGAGACGAGAAAGGAGGAGGAAGAAGAAAGAGGAAAGAGGAAAGAGGAAAGAGGAAAGAGGAAAGAGGAAAGACCGAAGGAAGAAAAAAGAGTTAGAACTTACCATCGTCGTCGCCTTTTTGGCTTTTTCTTTGTCGTCTTCTTTTTCTTCTTCTTCTATGCGCGATGTTCTTTGGTCGGGTTTTCGCGATGTTATTTGGTCGGGTGATGTTCTTTGGTCAGGTTTGGTCTATAATATCCTTACAAAATTACAATTAGGTACCCCATAGTTTTTATAATTTTTTAATTTAGTCCCTCAGGTTTTCTGAAAGTTCAAAATAGCCCTTGAAAAATTACATATCGGTCCCTATACTTTTGCTTTCTTTCATTTTAGCCCCTAAAGTTTAAGTAGTTTCAATTCTTCCCCTATTTCTTTATATTTTTGCACTTCAACCCCTGAAGTTTCATGATAAATGCATGTCTATAAGAATTTGGACAGTATAAATATTATTATTAAAAAATCATAACATATCGTATCCCCGCACCCGTGTCTAAATTTAGATCTATATCCGCGTATCCTCTATTTTTTGACTTCACGTGTTCGACACTTAGATTCGTACCCGCATCCGACACCCGCACCCGAGTCCGAGTAACACAGCTTCTCGCAATCCAAAGCACATATGCTGGTAGAGTTTGTATTATTTCATCAATCATCATTAGAAATATAATTTAACTTATATGTACTTGCAGGCACCCTAAACCCATAAAACTTTCTAAACGTTAAATAAGAGAAGACCATGGGCCACTACTATGATCCATGTCCAGCCATGTATCACTTTCTAGGTTTTAAAACAATTAGAGAACTTATTACATTTTTAAAATATACATTGGAAAGGCTCCAAAAACCTAAAATAAGATTAAGAAAGTTCTAATTTGACACCCCATTATCTAACGTGTTTCAAAATGGTGGCTTGAATCTTCAAAGCATCCTAGACCTAGTCATGCCTTTTGAATGTTTCTACTTGTCTCTACCACATATATTCATAATTGGTAATATTCTCATGGTGTGGTGGGGCTGTGTTACCAGCTAACAAAGCCATTACAATGTGCTATATCTTGATTAGGTCATGATATCGGCCTTAAGACTCAGCTACCATGCCAAAGTATCAGTATCGGACATGCCCAACTGTTTTTACTCTTGGCTTTTGTTAATTATTTGGTAATGCCCCTTCGTCTGATCCACTAATCCTTTGATTTTACTTCAGGCGGGTGTTTGGAATATATGACAGATCTGTTTTACTTTGCCTAGATCTGACTTTCCAACCTGAACTATAGTTATGTTGTTTCTTTAACTGATTTGTATTCTTGAGAACGAACTTCCTTTTGATGGTTGTTGGTTGATGTAACCTTAATTACTCAGAAGATTTTTGATATACTTTTTCCGAAGACGTCTATATTCCTTTGGTTTGTAAGTTTTCCTTTCATTTTGTTTAAGATTTTTAAAAGTGTTGCCCAATAACTTGGTGATCTCTTTTCTCAACCAGGAACGGATTCCGTTCCAGATTAGAAAATATTGTTCGTGGTCAAGTAAGCAGCCATTCTGAAACCTCAGCTAACAATAACAACACTGATTATAGAAGTGATCAGACTCACACAAACCCTTCAGAGGAGGTTCAACATGAAAACAACGAGCAACCACAACTTAGGATTCTGGAAAGTGATATTCATCAGTCATCTAATAGAAATTTGGATGGCAACATAGCCGTCCAAAGTATAAATTTACAAGTTGTTGCTAGTCAAGGAGGTGACTGGCAGGAACAAGTAATTGAAGATGATAGAGAAAACTGGCAACAACCAACTTTCAATGAGTTCAATGAACGGAGAGTGGGTACTGCTGTAGATATGGATGGGAGTTGGCAGGAAAATCCAGTTACCAATTGGCCCCAGGAAACATCAGGAAATGATGGAGAAGTTGGTCAGGAGGGAACCCGTGAGGTTTGGCATGAGGATGCCTCTCAAGGAGCTACCGAAAATTGGTCTGAAGGACCACCATCTGATCCCCCAAGAATACGGCGTTCTGTTCCAGTTAGAAGAATTAACAGATTTCATCCTCCTGATGATGATAATGTCTACAGTATGGAACTCAGGGAACTTTTAAGCAGGTCTTAGACTTTTCTAAAAGGATATACCATCTCTGTTGTCATAGGTGTATGTGTTTGAGGTCTTTTGCTTTAAAATATTATTAAATGAGGTTTTCTGCTGTCTGTAGGCGAAGTGTTTCTAATCTTCTGCGCAGTGGTTTTCGTGAGAGTCTGGACCAATTAATTCAGTCATATGTGGAAAGGCAGGATCGTGCTCCCATCGACTGGGATCTGCATAGAAACTTACCTACTACTGCTTCACCAGAGCGGGATCAAGATCAGCAGAGGGATGAGCAGAACGGTGATCATCATGATGCTATTGGTAGACCTTCGCTGGTACTACCATCTCCTCCAGTGCCCCCACCACAGCCTATTTGGCATCAGGATTTGCATCATTCTAGCTGGTCTCGTCATACCATGCATCGCTCAGAACTTGTAAGTGATCTTCCTATAGCACTCTCAAAAGTATAAACTTACAAAGTGGTAGTGGTTTCCTTCCTACTTCCTGAGGACATTTTCTCTTCATTCGTGTCAGGCATAACATTACCCTCCTGATATTTTTTGGTTTGAAAAGGTTGTATTAGTGTACTATGGAAAATGAGCACCTCTGCTTTGTTTAACATATTATTTCTGGGTGCAGTTCATCTTTTATTTTGTTTCTTAATAAGTCACCATAGAGGACCTTTACCTCCATTCATGGTAGAGAATTTAGTGGACAATTAGCATGGTATGAATTATCATTTTTCTTTTAAACCATTCTCGAATTTTTTTTACCGGGATATGGAACATGATAATTCTGTTAATATTTGAGCACTATATTCTACTTTAATGTTCACTCAAAAATAACTGTCTTTGTGTTATCAAGCCATTCAAATCTGTCAGTTTAAAATGGGAGTTTTAGAGCATTTCAGACATGCAAGTGCCATAGGGGCTTGAGCCATACATGGGAATTTATCAGATTAATTATTCTGAGCACCTTTTACAGACCAATTTAAGTTCTTAGCGCCACGCTTGGTGAAAGAGCAATACTCAAACCTCCATGTCTTTTGATGTTAGACTCTATAACAACCTCGACCGAAAGGATCAACTTTTAATATCTTTTTTTCCTATGCCTTTATGTGTCGGCCAATACATATTTGTTTCTGCATTTTGAAAGTAACTCAATGGGTTGATGGTCATTTGGTAGGAGTGGGAGATGATCAATGATTTAAGAGCAGACATGACAAGGCTTCAGCAAGGTATGAGCCACATGCAGAGGATGTTGGAGGCTTGCATGGACATGCAACTGGAGCTGCAACGCTCGGTCAGACAGGAAGTCTCTGCTGCTCTGAATCGGTCAACTGGTGGACAAGGTCTAATTAGTAATTAAATACTAGTATCCTTGTTATATTGTTGTAAGGAACATATTATTATTTAATAGGATAGAAAGATAAAGCTCCTGCCTCTCCTTGATGATTTCAGATATTTTACCTTCTGTTTCATTTTCTTTCAAACCATAGTTACAAGTTATGATAACTTTGGCTATCCAGTTTAGTTTTAGAAATTGACTTAGAGTAATCATGATAAAGGAATAATATAATTACATATCTTGCAGGAGTGGTTGAGACTTCTGAGGATGGTTCTAAATGGGGTCATGTGAGGAAAGGAACATGTTGTGTTTGTTGTGATAACCAAATTGATTCTCTACTGTACAGGTATTACTGGTTACCCAATTATTTATGTATGCACAACTATATGTAATAGTTATATATATATATATATTAAGTATATGTGTATTTTTTGTGTGTATATTTATATGCTGTGGCTGTGGCTGTGGCTGTGGCATGGGTATTCAATTAGATTGTAATTGTATGTAGGTGTCGTTGAGGGCACATCTATCTAATAAAATACAAATGCTTTTGAATTTCCCGCTCACTCAATAAATCATCTGGGCCGTCCAAAGTTTGAGATAAATCCCACCGTCCATACATCTATCTAATAAAATACATCTATCTATCTAATATATCTAATAATGATTTTGAATTTCCCGCTCACTTAATAAATCATCTGGGGCGTTCTAAGTTTGAGATAAATCTCAGTGTCCATACAGTGCCGGAGGCACGGGACCCAGCTAGTTCATTTATATTTTACCATATGCATACACAAACTTCGAAACAAGAAATCAAAAATACTATCTTTTTTAATCTAATAAAAAAAAATCAAAAATGGTTCACTTGGAAACAAGAAATAGAAATGGCATGAACTTAATTCACACACAAGTCATTATAATTGGTAATTGTAATTTAAAAATGTCTGATATAAATTTGAAGATCTTTTATTATTTGATGTGTTTATTTTATACTTGTACCATGTTGTTGATGCTCTCTGGCCCTCTTTCTGTCATTATTTTCTTCAGATGCGGGCACATGTGTACTTGTTCAAAATGTGCAAATGAGTTGGTGCGAGGTGGAGGGAAATGTCCTTTGTGCCGGGCACCAATCGTTGAGGTGATCCGAGCTTACTCCATACTGTGAAAAGATAGGGTGACAATTAAGAAAAGATAATTATTTGAAACTGAGTGAGAGATTCAGGGGAAGTATTCTATGTTCCGATAGGTCTGAAGCTCCTAAGTTTCATCTATGTAAAGTGTTATAATCCCCACGTTGTTCCAGTTATACGTGGAAAGCTGGTGCATTGTATAATTGGAATTACAAATGGTGTTTTTTGATTATTTATTCATGCGTAAATAAAATTTCAGGAAGGTTACTCTTTTTTTCTTCGTATTTTTGGTATTGGCAGTTGGTAGGGAACTCCAGTTACCATCGACAGAGACGAGCTTGGTTATTTATTTGTACTATTTTTGAAAGATAAAAGTAAATGATCGTGGTATAGAATTCTTCTTATTCTCTCCTTTCACCAAGTGGAATTTTCTATCTAGTATGCACAAAATGGAAAATGGGATTGTTGTAGCATATAATATTGCTTTTAAGAAATGGAAGGTTTTCGATAATCAAATGATACATGTCTATTTAAAGTTTTTTAATATGACTTTTAGTACATAGTTGTTGAATCGAACGGGGAAATTTTATTAGTATTTGGATGACTAGAGTACGATTAAAAGTTTTCATTTACCAACATTGATAGTGTTTTAGGTGTCTAGATCCTTGAAAATAATAGTACAAGTTAACAACCCATATATCTATGTATGGTTTCATTAGATTTGTATGCTAGTGTGATATGTAAACTCCTCAATTTGAAAAAGTAAGAAATTGCATCATTTTATTCTAGTTGGTCACTTTTAGTTTTTCATGGCATGCCATGATTCATTGTATTATGCATTATTTTCTAACATGTCATTTTGTTATTTTTTATAGGAATATTTTATGTGTAGCAATACTCTTTTTAACGAGTTCGTTCTCGTTAGTGTTTTAAATATTAAAATACTACACAAAAATATACTAAACGGTTTCATTCAAATAAATCAAGGTGACAACCAAGTGGGCTATTTAAACAATAGAGTAATTTCATATATATATATATATATGAGTCCGGATCTTAAGTTCACTCCTTATTCAACTCATTCGAACTCACCCTTCTTTAGCGACGGACCTGATGACGGTTCGGTCATACAACTGTCGTCTATACTTTTAGCGACGCTATATGTTGTCCGTCGCTAAAAGTATAGACGACGGTTGTATGACCGAACTATCGCCGGGTCCGTCGCTAAAAGGGGGTGAGCTCGGGTGAGTTGAATAAGGGGTGAGACCGTATATATTTAATATTTTATGGAATTGAAATTTTTTCATAATACAGGTCTGTACAGACTTGTATTGTTATATGTATCAAAATCACACCCAAAACATTGTATTATGAAAAAATTTCAGTTCCATAAAATATTAAAAAAAAATTAGTTGTTTTAAAAAAAGGCAAAAAAAGAAAAAAAAATCCCGCATTTTAAGAAAGTAAAGGCTCCCTTACCTAATTCTCTTTCTCTCTCTCTCTCTCTATATATATATATATAGGAACAATTACATATATTAGTACATTTTTGAAAATAATTACATATATATACACTTCATCATTTTTATTTTCAATACTAATACAATTAAAAGTCCTTAAATTAAAGGATTAATATTAATGGGCAAATTAGTTTCCATCTTCCTTCAGTCTCTCTCTTTTCCATTAATATTTCTCTCTCTTCTCCCTTACTACTTCTCTCTCTCTCTTATTACTTCTCTCTCTCATCTCGAAGCCACTCGTCGTCGTCCTCTTCCGTCGCTGCCGCCGCCTCCGCAACACCTGTCTCTCAACTCGTCGTCGTCCTCTTATTCATCTACTGGTATTTCTTCATCTACTGATATTTATTCATCTACTGATATTTCTTCATCTACTGATATTTTTTCTTCTTCTTTTTGTATTGGCGTTTCTACTGGTATTTCTTCTTTTTCTTCATCTTCATCATTAATTAATTAATCTTCTTTTTTTCTATTAATTAGGGCTGATATTTTTATTTATTTTTTTATTTTCTTTTTTGTACTGATATTTCTACTAATATTTCATTTTTTTCTACTGATTAGTCTTCTTTTTTTTGGTGGCGTAAATTAATTAGTTAATTAGTTTTTGATTATTTTTTAATTTACTTTTGTTGCACTTGTTGATTCACAGGTTGTTCATTTTAGTGAAAAGAATGTTTTGGATCAGAAAGCATACATGTTGTTCTATTATCATATAATTTTTAAAGGTGTGTTAATTTAAATTTTGTTATTGTTACTATCATATAACTGTTTAGTTACTTCTGCATTATGTTTTGGTTACTGTTAGTTTGTGATTCGGATACCATTTTTGTTACCTTAATTTGGTATTTTGGTTACTTTTTTATGTTGTTATGGTTACCATGTATTTGCTTAGTATACATGGTTGACTAAACTGGTTTTGGTGTACATGTTGTTTATGTATTGGTTACCATTAATATATGTTTTGGTTACTAACATATAACTGTTTGGTTTTTTCATTAGTATATTTTTTGTTACTGTTACCTTATGATTTGAATACCATTCTTTTTCTCTCAATTGAGATTTTGGTTACTTTTATATGTTGGTTTGGTTACAATATATTTGCTTAGTATACATTGGTTGACTAAACTGGGTTTGGTCTACATGTTGTTTATGTGTTGGTTACCATTAAAACATGGTTTGGTTACTTTTATATGTTGTTTTGGTTACAATGTATTTACTTAGTATACATTGATTGACTAAATTGAGTTTGGACTACATGTTGTTTAGTATACTAGACTAATTTATGGGGCTTGATGTAATACTTACGTTGTAGCTACGTCAAACAATAAAAATTGATACTATCATATAACTGTTTGGTTACTTCTACATTATGTTTTGGTTACTGTTAGCTTGAGATTCGAATACCATGTTTGTTACTTTAATTTGGTATTTTGGTTACTTTTTTATGTTGTTATGGTTACCATTTATTTGCTTAGTATACATGGTTGACTAAACTGATTTTGGTGTATATGTTGTTTATATATTGGTTACCATTAAAACATGTTTTGGTTACTATCATATAAATATTTGGTTACTTATTTAGTATGTTTTTGGTTACTGTTAGTTTCTGATTTGAATTCTATTTTTGTTTCCTTGAGTTGAAATTTTGCTTACTGTTTTTTGTTGTTCTGGTTACAATATATTTGCTTAATATATGGGTTGACTAAACTTTGTTTGGTCTATATGTTGTTTATGTATTGGTTACCATTAATATATGTTTTGGTTACTAACTGATGAGGACATACATGCGTGGATTCAAAGAAGACTAAAGGGACGTGGGGATCAAGCAAGGCTAGAACAAAGAGGTTCAAACAAGGTCTCAATGGATTGATCCAAGATGTTTGGGCTGAAGTTAACGCGAGAAAATCCAAAGAAGAGGCTAATAAACATGAGATACAAATTTGGGTCAATTTAATTCAAGCCCAATTTTAATCTTCTTAACAAAGTCAACATATTTTACATACAAAGGAGTGTTATGTTATTTGGCAAAGTGGGCCGTTAAAATTAGTATCCAGCAACAAAATACTTTAGTCCATGATGCCATGCACGATTTCTCAAGTTAATGTCACTAAGTGATCTGGTGGTTGCATGTTCAGTATATTTCTTTTTGTGGGCCACATTAATTTACATATCAACAATCATGAAGCTAGATATCATGCAAAGTCCTAGCAGTATATGGAGTCTTGGCTTGCAAGGGAATTCAGTATTAATTAATTTATGGTTCGATAAGGATCTACTTCACGCGGCACGGTCACGCGGTAAAAGAAGTCTCATGCGGTGAAGGATTATATTTTGAATTCTTAATTTTAAATTTTATTGTAATTAGGATTTGTTTTATTTAGAATGTCTTTTTCAAATTGACTTCTATTAGGGTTATAGTTTTTAAATTCCTATTAGGTTTTGAATTTTTTGAGTAGTATAAATAGAGGTCCAAGTTATGTAATTAAAGACATTATTATTATTCAATATATTTGTGAGTTTATTCTCTACTTTTGGTTCTTTGAAGAATTCCTAAGAAATTAGTAGTTTCTTAGTTTTTTCTTTGAGATTCAATTTTGACTTATCATACAACAATTCATAGTTGTGTGTGGCATCTTCTACCGCATCAATCGTCGATTGTACCGAGATTACCGCTTCAATATAAGCGAGGGGTCAAGGTGTCGTTGGTGTCCATTCAACGCAGATTTCCAAACGCGAGCAATTGTACCAAGATTACCGTCTAAAGTATAGACGAGGGGTTAAGGTGTTGCAAGCAATTCACCCAACAACTGTGCTAGAAACGGTCTGGGCGACGACCACCTCACGCAAGCGTGCCGTGGAGTCTATCATTTGGTATCAAAGCCAAGCCTTCTTATAGCGAGTTACCTATCTTTAATTTTCTGCCGAAATATATATTTCAAAAAAAAAAAAATTTAAAAAAAAATAAATAAAAAAAATCAAATTCTATTTCCATTGTGCTAACCAAATTTGTAGCACACCATCAAATCATCAAATTCCAACCAAGAGTTCATACCGTTCCATCATCATCAACTCCGAAACGGAGCTGCAATTTACAAAGCTGAAGCATACAAGAGGAGTACAAGGCAATCGATCGGTGATTTTGTGATATTCTGATAGTTACACCATCTATAATTTTGTTTCGTGATAAGTAATTTTGAATTGAATAGTAAAACCAAGAATTTTGCTAGGGAATTCAATAAGAATCTATTAGAGAGAATATTTGAGGTAAAAGGCTTAGTGGTGAGATTAATCAAGGGTAAAAGCCAATTAATTGAGAGTATACACGAGTGCACCATTGATTCGAGCGAAATACGTAAGGGAGTGGTGAGAAAATTATTTTCTACTAACCTTTATTTTGCAGGAAATATGTCTAGCTCGAAAGATAAAGGAACTTATGAGGAACAACCCTCAACAGCTGAATTGAAATTCCAGATAGAAGCCATGCATAAAGAATGGGATCGAAGATTGAGAAAGACTATGGAGCAAATGCAAGAACAATTAGAAGAGATGAGGGTGTCTATGGAGGAGCTATCCCACAACACTAATGGGATACATAACAAGAAGAGGGAACAACAAACTGACGCAAGAAAGGAAGACCCTTACGATGAGGACAACAGTGCAGCGGAAGATCGTGAATCTAATTTTTCACATCAAAGACACAGAGGTGCTAGGGAAAGAGGAGGTCGGTACAGAGAAGATGGCAATTTGGATAGCATAAAAATGAAGATTCCAGCTTTCCAAGGCACGGGTGATCCTGAGGCCTATTTGGATTGGGTAACCAAGATGGAGCGAATCTTTGACTGTCACAATTATTCCGACCTTAAGAAAGTCAAACTGGCCATTACAGAATTTTCTGCATATGCATTGATATGGTGGGATCAGTTGACAGCTAATCGGAGAAGGTGTGAAGAGCAGCCGATTACAACTTGGGCAGAGATGAAAGCTATCATGAAAAGAGGTTTGTACCAGCATACTATCAACGGGAGATCATTCGTAGTTTACAAACTCTTAAACAAGGGAGTCTAAGTGTGGATGAATATTACAGGGAGATGGAGATGTTGAAGGATCGAGCTAATGTAATTGGGGATAATGAAACAGCGATGGCTAGGTTCTCGGCAGGACTGAACTGGGAGATTGCAGACTTGGTTGAGCGGCAACATTATTTAGAGTTAGAAGAATTGGTCCATATGGCTACCAAGATAGAGAAACAACTCAAGAGGAGAGTAGGACAACGAGGACAATTTAATGCTAGTTCATCATGGAGACCTAATTTGGCAAAGCGAGAGGAAAGGACATTTGCGATCAAACCAAAGGTGGAACCTAAACAAGGATCAACTAGCCGAGAGATACAAGGTAAAAATGAACAACCTTCTTTTGATCGTAATCGGGATATTGTATGCTTCAAGTGTCAAGGCAGGGGACATATTTCTAGCCAATGTCCAAATCAGAGGAAAATGTTGTTACTTGACAATGGAGATGTGGAGACCGAGGGGGAAGAGAGCGACACTGATTCTATGCCACCATTAGAGGAGATAGGGGAGGATGCGATACATGGTGAAATTCTAGTTACAAGAAGAGCACTTAGTACGCAGGTTAAGGAAGAGAGTAGTGAACAGCGGAAAAATCTATTCCATACTCGATGTCTTGTGAATGGGAAAATTTGTTGTATAGTCATAGATGGAGGCAGCTGTACAAATGTGGCAAGCACTACGATGGTGGAGAAATTGGGGTTATCTACTACCAAACATCCACAACCGTATCGTTTGCAGTGGCTCAATGATAATGCAGACATTAAAGTAACCAAACAAGTCTTAGTTCCATTTGTTATTGGTCGGTATGTTGATAAGGTATTGTGTGATGTGGTACCTATGCAGGCAGGACATATATTGTTGTGTAGACCATGGCAATTTGATAGGAGGGTTCAACATGACGGGTTTACCAACGTATATTCATTCGTTCATGACAAGAAGAAGATCTCTTTGCGTCCTTTATCACCACAACAAGTACATGAAGATCAAATTCATTTGCAGAAAGATTATGTACAAAGAAAAGAGAGTGAAGAAAAGAAAAATCAAGAAGAAAAAAAGAGAGAAAACGAAAGATGAGAGAAAAATAAATATATTGGCAAAAAAGAGTGATGTGAGAAGAGCTTTGATTTCTAAACAGCCTATGATTTTACTTCGGTATAAAAAGGCGTTTTTGAATACTAACGCTAATGATTCTTTGCCTAGTGTTGTTTCATCTCTCTTACAGGAATTCAAAGATGTATTTCCCGAGGAGCTTCCTCATGAACTACCACCTATTCGGGGAATTGAGCATCAAATTGATTTGGTTCCCGGTGCGACGATTCCAAATCGCCCAGCTTATCGGAGTAATCCTGAAGAGACGAAGGAATTACAAAGACAAGTTGATGAGCTGATGGAAAAAGGATTCGTGAGAGAAAGTATGAGCCCGTGTGCAGTTCCGGTGATTCTAGTGCCGAAAAAGGATGGAAAATAGAGGATGTGCATTGATTGTCGAGCGGTAAATAACATTACGGTAAAATATCGACATCCCATTCCTCGTTTAGATGACATGTTAGATGAATTACATGGGTCTTGCATATTTTCAAAAATTGATTTAAAAAGTGGTTATCATCAAATTAGAATGCAAGAGGGTGATGAATGGAAAACAACGTTTAAAACTAAATATGGTCTTTATGAGTGGTTGGTATTACCTTTTGGTTTAACTAATGCACCCAGCACTTTTATGAGATTAATGAACCATGTTTTGCGTCCATTCCTTGGAAAATTTGTCGTAGTTTATTTTGATGATATCTTGATTTATAGCAAAAACTTGGAAGATCATGCATTGCATTTAAAATCTGTTTTAAATGTACTTCGGAAAGAAAAGTTATTTGCTAACATGGAAAAATGCACGTTTTGTTCGGATAGAATTGTTTTTCTTGGCTTTGTTGTGAGTTCACAGGGAGTCCAAGTTGATGAGGAAAAAGTACGTGCGATCCGAGATTGGCCGAGTCCAACCAATGTGAGTCAAGTACGAAGCTTTCATGGACTCGCAAGTTTCTACCGACGTTTTGTTCGGAATTTCAGTGATATTATAGCACCATTGACCGAGGTCATCAAGAAAAGTGTGGGCTTTAAGTGGGGTGATGAACAGGAAAAAGCATTTAATTGGATTAAGGATAAATTGGCAAATGCTCCTTTACTTATTTTGCCTAAATTTGCTAAAACTTTTGAGATTGAGTGTGATGCTTCAGGTTTAGGGATTGGAGCTGTGTTGATGCAAGAAGGGAAACCAATGGCGTATTTCAGTGAAAAATTGAGTGGGACAGTTTTGAACTATCCTACATATGACAAAGAGATGTACGCTTTGGTTAGAGCTTTGGAGACATGGCAACATTACTTGTGGCCTAAGGAGTTTGTGATCCACACCGATCATGAATCATTGAAGTATTTGAAGGGTCAACACAAGTTGAACAAGAGACATGCACGATGGATGGAATTTATTGAGACATTTCCATATGTTATTCGATATAAGCAAGGTAAGGAGAACGTCGTTGCAGATGCTTTGTCTCGCAGGTATGTTTTGTTAAATACTCTTGATACGAAATTGCTTGGGTTTGAACGAATTAAAGAGTTATATGATAATGACCTTGATTTCGGTGAAGAGTTTAAAACTTGTGAAAAGAATGTTGTGGGTAAATACTTTAGAATTGATGGATTCTTGTTTCGAGAAAATAAACTATGTATTCCTGCATGTTCTTTGCGTGAGTTGTTGGTTAGGGAATCACATGGGGGCGGTTTAATGGGACATTTTGGTGTTGATAAAACTTTTGCTGTTTTGAAAGAACATTTTTATTGGCCTCATATGAAACGAGATGTAGAAAGAATATGTGATAGATGTATTACTTGTCGCTAAGCTAAATCTCGTATTCAACCCCATGGATAGTATACACCATTGCCTATTCCTAATGAACCTTGGATTGATCTTTCTATGGACTTTGTGCTGGGTTTACCTAGGTCTAAGCATGGTTATGATTCGATATTTGTGGTCGTGGATAGATTTTCAAAAATGGCACATTTTATTCCATGTCATAAAACTGATGATGCATCTCATGTTGCTGATTTGTTCTTTAGGGAGATTGTGCGTTTGCATGGTATGCCTAAAACTATTGTTTCTGATAGAGATACCAAGTTCTTAAGTTACTTTTGGAAGACCTTGTGGTGTAAATTGGGTACTAAACTGTTATTTTCTACTACTTGTCATCCACAAACTGATGGTCAAACTGAAGTAGTAAATAGGACTTTGTCGGCATTGTTACGGGCTATCATTAAAAAGAATATCAAGAAATGGGAAGAATGTTTACCACATGTTGAGTTTGCATATAACCGTTCTGTTCATTCTGCTACTAATTTTTCTCCATTTGAAATTGTATATGGTTTTAATCCTTTGACACCGTTGGATTTATCACCATTACCTGTTTCTGTATATACTAACATGGATGGAAAGAAAAAGGCTGATCTTATTAAACAGATTCATGAAAAAGCCAGACTAAACATTGAACGGAGGACGGAACAGTACATTAAGCACGCGAACAAGGGACGACATCAAGTGATCTTTGAGCCCGGAGATTGGGTGTGGTTACATATGCGGAAAGAAAGATTCCCAGTTCAAAGACGTTCAAAATTTCTTCCGCGGGGAGATGGTCCATTTCAAGTTCTCGAGCGTATCAATGACAATGCATATAAATTGGATTTGCCAGGTGAGTATAATGTTTGTGCTACATTTAACGTTACTGATCTCAGTCCGTTTGATGTAGATGACGATTTGAGGATAAATTCTTTTCAAGAGGAGATGAATGATGAGGACATGACATGCGTGGATTCAAAGAAGACTAAAGGGACGTGGGGATCAAGCAAGGCTAGAACAAAGAGGTTCAAACAAGGTCTCAATGGATTGATCCAAGATGTTTGGGCTGAAGTTAACGCGAGAAAATCCAAAGAAGAGGCTAATAAACATGAGATACAAATTTGGGTCAATTTAATTCAAGCCCAATTTTAATCTTCTTAACAAAGTCAACATATTTTACATACAAAGGAGTGTTATGTTATTTGGCAAAGTGGGCCGTTAAAATTAGTATCCAGCAACAAAATACTTTAGTCCATGATGCCATGCACGATTTCTCAAGTTAATGTCACTAAGTGATCTGGTGGTTGCATGTTCAGTATATTTCTTTTTGTGGGCCACATTAATTTACATATCAACAATCATGAAGCTAGATATCATGCAAAGTCCTAGCAGTATATGGAGTCTTGGCTTGCAAGGGAATTCAGTATTAATTAATTTATGGTTCGGTAAGGATCTACTTCACGCGGCACGGTCACGCGGTAAAAGAAGTCCCATGCGGTGAAGGATTATATTTTGAATTCTTAATTTTAAATTTTATTGTAATTAGGATTTGTTTTATTTAGAATGTCTTTTTCAAATTGACTTCTATTAGGGTTATAGTTTTTAAATTCCTATTAGGTTTTGAATTTTTTGAGTAGTATAAATAGAGGTCCAAGTTATGTAATTAAAGACATTATTATTATTCAATATATTTGTGAGTTTATTCTCTACTTTTGGTTCTTTGAAGAATTCCTAAGAAATTAGTAGTTTCTTAGTTTTTTCTTTGAGATTCAATTTTGACTTATCATACAACAATTCATAGTTGTGTGTGGCGTCTTCTACCGCATCAATCGTCGATTGTACCGAGATTACCGCTTCAATATAAGCGAGGGGTCAAGGTGTCGTTGGTGTCCATTCAACGCAGATTTCCAAACGCGAGCAATTGTACCAAGATTACCGTCTAAAGTATAGACGAGGGGTTAAGGTGTTGCATGCAATTCACCCAACAACTGTGCTAGAAACGGTCCGGGCGACGACCACCTCACGCAAGCGTGCCGTGGAGTCTATCACTAACATATAACTGTTTGGTTACTTCATTAGTATATTTTTTGTTACTGTTAGCTTATGATTTGGATACCATTCTTTTTCTCTCAATTGAGATTTTGGTTACTGTTATATGTTGTTTTGGTTACAATGTATTTGTTTGGTAAACTATTTATGATAGAAATATTGTTTATATCTGGTTACTAATGATTGTGTAAATCTGATTTTTTTTATTTGCAGTTATGGAATCTTTACTATGGGGAATGCAATAGAAAATTCATTGGAAAAGTTATATATTGGTGTGACATGGAAGTCCCCGACATTATTACCAAGAAATTGAAATCAAGACAGTTGAAGAAGTTTAAGGCATATTTAGTCTGTGGATGTATTATTTTTGTAAATAATAAATCCAAGTCATAATAAACCATGTATTTGCTTAGTATACATTGATGTATTATTTTTGTAAATTCCTTCAAATATATTCTACATGGTTTATGCTATTCTATTTCTACTTCCATTTCCACAAACACATCTTACATGTTCTGGTTACTTGCATATAACTATTTGGTTACTTCTTTTTTATGTTTTGGTTATTGTTACCTTATGATTTGGCTATTATTATTGTGTCCTCAATGTGGGATTTCAGATACTTTTATTTTTTTTATTCTGGTTAATATGTAATTGTTTAGTATACATGGATTGCCTAAACTGGGTTTCATTACATGATGTTTCTGTTTTGGTTACCATTAAAACCTGTTATAGTTATTATCATATAATTATATGGTTACTGTTTTATTATGTTACATTATGGTTATAGTATACATAGATTGCTTAAACTGAGTTTCATTACATGATGTTTCTATTTTGGCTACCATTAAAACATGTTCTGGTTACTATCATATAATTATATGGTTACTGTTTTATTATGTTACATTATGGTTACTGTTATTAGTAACCAGATAGTTACAAGCTTGTATCAGGACAAACATTAATTGTTAAATGTACATGTGTGAGTGTCCTATTTATCTACAAGCTTGTTAGTAACCAGATAATTATCATAGATAGTTACTAGCTTGTTAGTAACCAGATAATTATAAGATTGTATCAAGACTGTTATAAGCTTGTATCAAGACTGTTATAAAGCTTGTATATGTTTACTTTATATTGATAACTCATGATGGAATCAAAAATAAAAATATTAATCAACATCAATTTTGGTTACTGTACACCATCAAAAATGTTACTAACCATGTGGTTAATGGTTACTAACATTAAACAATTATATATTCCTGTAAACAATTAGATTTATTGTATTGGTTACTGTCAGTCTCCATTGTCTAACAACTGAATAAACATTATAAAGTAACTAAATCAATATTAGACAGTAACCAAATTACATAATATTAGTAACCAGAAAATAAACCAAATTTTTACATGCAAATTTGAAGGCCTAAATGATGGAATTCGACCAAAAAACCATACAGTTCACCAGAAAAGCTTGTAACTTTTGATCGTTGACCCGTTTCCAATGAAATTAGGCTCTAAAAACGCTAAAATCCGACACTCCAAACTTGACAGAAAATTGCCAAATTGTCATTGCAACCAAATAAATATTATACTGTAACCAATTAAATAGTATACAACAACCAATATTTAACAGTTGTATGAAGGTAACCAATGTAGTAATTAAGTAACTACCAATATAAAATAAACAATTATAAAACTCAATAACATTATAGTGTAACCAAATAAACACCTTTCAGTATCTAAATACATATTATATAGTAACCAAGATATATGTAATTAGTAGCCAAGATTATAAAAAATATTTTTACATTCATTTTACAACCAAAATAATCAGTAATGACTTTATTACAAATTAAAGACTAACAGATGTATAAAGGTAACCAATGTAGTTAATCAGTAACCATCAATATAAAAAATCAGTATAAAACACAATAATATTATGTAGTAACCATGGTAATATTACACAGTAAACAAGTCAGCATTATAAACTAGCCAAATCCAGATTAGACAGTAACCAACATATATTTACTTAGTATCCATAACATAAAACATATTTGACAGCATTTTACAGCAAAAACAAATAATATAAAAAATATCAATATGTACTTAAAGGTGTATTGGTTACTATTAATCCAAACATCAAATTTGGTTTATTGGTTACTATTAGTCCATGTAACCAATACAATGTAGTTAATAAGTAACATCCAATATAAATGAAACAATTACAAAAGAATATAACATTATAATTTTACACAGTAATCAGGTCAACACTATTGAGTAACCATTATAATTTTACATAGTAACAGTCAGCATTAGACAGTAACCAATATAATGTAAAACAGTATCCAGGTCAGTATTAGTCAGTAACCATTATAATTTTACACAGCAACCAATTCAGCAATATTCAGTAACCATATAATGTTACACAGTAACCGAATCAACATTAATCAATAACCAAAAACAACCAGTAAAAATAGGGGTTTCCTTGCATTTTACAATAAAAAACAACCAGTATAATTTATTTGTTACCAACTAAAGGCAGACTTTTGTAAGAATGTAACCAATTTAGCTAACAAGTAACCATTAATATAAAAAACATAAGTAGAAGTAACCAATGTATTTGAACACAGTAACCAAATCATTTTTAGTCAGTAACATATACATAGTCAGACAGTAACCAATATAATGTTAAACAGTAACCAATTCATTATTAATCAGTAACCAAGTCTTCATCAGTAACCATTATAATGTTACACAGTAACAAAGTCATTATTAGTCAGTAAACAATGCAGTGGTATACAATAACCAAATCAGTATTAGTCAGTAACATATACATAGTCAGACAGTAAACAATGTAATGTTAAGCAGTAACCAATTCATTATTAATCAGTAACCATTATAATGTTACACAGTAACAAAGTCATTATTAGTCAGTGAATAATGCAGTGGTACACAGTAACCAAATCAGTATTAGTCAGTAACATAGACATAGTCAGACAGTAAACAATGTAATGTTAAGCAGTAATTAAGTCAGCATTAGTCAGTAACCAAGTCTTCAGTAGTAACCATTATAATGTTACACATTAACAAAGTCATTATTAGTCAGTAACCAATGCAATGGTACACAGTAGCCAATTCATTATTTGTCAATAATCAATGTAATGGTACACAGTAACCAAATCATTATTAGTCAGTAACCAATGCAACATTAGTTAGTACTATTATGCATTAACCAATCTAGCATAAACAGTAACATATACATAGTCAGACAGTAACCAATGTAATGTTAAGCAGTAACCAAGTCAGCATTAGTCAGTAACCAAGTAATAATCAGTAACTATTATAATGTTACACACTGACAAAGTCATTATTAGTCAGTAACCAAAGCAATGGTACACAATATCCAATTCATTATTAGTCAGTAACCAATGTAATGGACACAGTAACCAAATCATTATTAGTCAGCAACCAATGCAACATTAGTTAATACCATTATGCATTAACCAATCCAGCATTAAACATCAACATATACATAGTTAGACAGTAACCAATGTAATGTTAAGCAGTAACCAAGTGCATTTTTACATGCTATTGCAATCAAAACATTCATATTGCAAACAAAACATTAATTATTCTTACAGTGTGACCATTTTAAGTGCAAAAAACTTAAGAAAGGTAACCAATATAGTCATTCGTAGTAACAATAGCTAACTATATTATTATAAATTTTAAACTCACACACCTCAGTATTTTTTGATCGAAGTTGATGTTGATCTTGTATGCAACAATCACTGCAGTATTTGGTTACTGATCTTGAAGGCGTTGATTTTGATTGTTATTTTCGATCTTAGAGATGCGTTGCGACAACCGGCTTCGTCTTCTCCGATTACGAGTTTAGTCGTGTCAAGAGGCTTCGGCTTCGTATTTTTGTCTTCTCTGTCGTTGATCTGTTGTTCAGATTTCAAAGTTGCATGATTTTAGGGACGATTAATTTCAATTATGAAATTGGATAACTGACTGGATAATGACAAGTGATTTTAGGCGCGTTATATTGCTTATGTTTTATTTTTGTAATTATTTTGTGTATGTTTTATTTTTGTAATTACTTTCTAAATGTTGTATATTAGTGTAAAGAACCCATATATATATATAGGGTCCGGAAAGTCCGCATTTTAACAAAGTAAGGGAGCCCTCACCTGATCAGTTCTATATATATATATATATATACACAACACGGATCCTGTCCGGACTCTCGGACAGGTCCAAAATTCGGACCCTGATTTTTTTTTTTTTTGTAGAACTACAAAAAAAAAATAATAATTATGGAACTGAAATTTTTCCATAATATAATATTTTGGGCGTGTTTTGGATACCTATACCAAAAAATGTATGTACAGTCTGCACAGACTGTACAGACATGTTTTGATATATGTATCCAAATTACATCCAAAACACTGTATTATGTAAAAATTCAAGTTCCATAATTTTTTTTTTAGTTGTATAAAAAAAATAAAAGCAAAAAAAAAAATAAAAAAAAAAATCCAGACGCTACTAAAATGCGGACGTCCGGACCGGAACCGGACTCTATATATATATAACAATAGTTGTTTATGGATTGTTAATTTGTGTTCAAAATCAATACATGACATAAGTAAGAATGACTGAAGGAGAAAAGATGACCACGATTTAATGATCTGATTAATTTATTTTAATTTTTTATAAAATTAACTAATATAAAAATGGCACTCGATGTCATACATAACCCCAACCTTCAACTTTTTACAAGCAATCTCAAAAGACATTGCCCAACAACAAAATACATTTTGCATATTCTACTCAAAATTGTAATCGTATCAATGGTGAAAATGTGGTGTTTATATTTGGGTGGGGTGGGGTGGGGTGGGGTGGGGTGGGGTGGGGGTGGGGGTGCGGGTACTGAGGACCAACAGAAGTAACAGATCTATATACAAATCCATTAAAACCAGGTCCTCCGTTCAGTTGCTGCCTTCAGCTTCATTACAAGTTGTTCACGCTGAGCTTCCACCTCTGCATATTTGAGACTCATGTGAAGGTAGCGCTCACGAATTTCTATCAACTCGGTTTCTAGTAAATGCACTTTGTGTTCATTCTCTCCTCCTTTGCTGGTTGCTTTAACTTCAGGTTTAAGTTTCTTGGTACCATTTGAATGACCAAGTGGAGCCTCAGACAGCATACTGCAAACATACCATCATAACAACTCAAGAACCATGAAGTACTTGTAGTTAAGTTCTAGAGTTAGAATAGATTTTGATCTTTACAGTTAAAATCATAGACCTTGTTGGCACTGCATGTACTTGAGCATAAACAAGATGGGCATAGCATATAACATCAATTTTCATTTTGGAAGGACACACGAAGGATCAATTTTCAGGGAACAAATAATTGAGCAGCTCGTACAAAAATACATTCATAAAAAATACATTGAAGCAGAAATAATAATATGTTTGGGTGAAACTGTTGATGAATTCGTTTTCATTTTAAGACCACACTCAACTTCATCTATACGCTAAATGGATTATATTGGTATGCTGGACCAAAGTTATGTGTTTTGCTGGCCTGATTGTCAATCTAAAGAGATGCTAAAAGTACAAACTACAAATCATAAAAGTGGTAAGATTTCAACAGGAGTCACTAACGGCCAGCTGTAGTTTATTTATTTTAGTTCAATTCAGACTATTGAATAATCTATCCAATATAACTCCAAACAAGAAAGTTTATTCTTTTTGTTGAGAAAGCATGAAACTGCAAGCAAAGGATGAAGAACTGAAAAAAACTTCCTGTTGAGGTTTCAGAATTTATTACTTGGAAAAATTATCTTTAGGACATGAGACCGACTCAAATTCAAACAAAGAAATTTATAGAACAAGAACATATTCCTTTTTTACTCACCTCTTTAGCTGAGCTTTATACATATCATTCGCCTCCAAGGCCTCAGCAAGTTCATTTTCAAGAAATTGGATCCTTGAAATAATATCCATTTCCGTATTAGTATTATGACTAGATTGTTTATTGTTAACCTGAAAGGAAAAGGAACAGCAAGTTATGCAATGGTTAAATTCAGAAGGATTCTTATAAGAGAGAATGCTATTTCAAAAAGAAAAATTATCTTCTAAAAATATTCATCAAGTGAAAAAAGATGATGCACTGAATGAGTTTTAAAAACAACCTCTATGTGGTGGGCTACACCTTCACTGTCTTCACCTTTCGAAAACTGTTGTAACTTATCAGTCATAGATGGCATACTTTGATCCTTGCTCAGGTGATTAGTTTTATTCTCTTCCGCCTGCAACTTAAGAAACTAATGTTACAAACCAACTACTATTTAGTTATACTAAAATCAAATGATAAGAAACAAGAAAGCATCAGGCAGACCTTTGAAGGCATTAATTCTTCATGAGCAGTATTTGTATCATTTAATCTGGACAAATGATTATTTATGGAGTTTATTCCATTCTTTTGCTTCAGTTCCTCTTCAAGGGCTTGAACTTTCTCAATGCATTCTTCTTTCTCCTCTTCAAGACATTTTATTCTCCACTGTAATCGGCTATTTGTCGTTTTGATTTGTTCAAGCTCATTTTTGAGCTCAGCATCCTGTGCGCAGAATGCTTCTCTAGCAGTAAGATCTCCCTCCAGCAGCAGAATCTTTTCTTCTAGAGCAACACTAATGCGTCTGCAATCCTCTAATTCAGACACTGTCTTTTTCATGCTAGAGATTTTCTCAACTAATAGAATTCTCTCACCCTTCAACTCTTTATAGTCCCCTGATACCAACTGCGATGAAGCTTCCAGCCTCTGATTCTCAAATTTCATTTCATTGAGTGAGCTCTTAAGACTTAGAACTTCATCTTGCAAAGGTGAGATTTTCTGCAGTTGAATTTTAAGGCTGGAAGTTTCTTCCACTAATTGTTGTTTTTCAAAATCAGTTTTCTTCAGTTCCAATTCAAGCTCATCAACAATGCCTTTGAGTTTTTCTTCATTACATCTGACATTTTGCAACAACTCCTGTAGCTTTTCATGGTTTTGTCTGGAAAGAGCAAGTTCCCCCATCAGATGTAGAACCTTTGAATCACATTCCATCTGGACTGTATCAAGCTTCTTCTCGGACAATTCTAATTTTCCGCTGATTTCTTGAAGAGCTGCTTCTAGCTTCACATTGCCTGCATGTAAATTACGCATTTCAAAGACAGCTTCTGAAACCCTTCTCTCCCTTTCATCATGAGATGCAGATATCTGACTACTGAGGTGTGCCACCTCTTGTTGAAGGTTCTCAACTTCAGTTGCCTTCTCCAAGTACATCTTATTCAACAAGCTCACTCCCATATCAAGTTTCTCTTTATGCTCGTTGTCCAGAACATGGATAGTATCAAGTTCTAAACCTAGAGTTTTCTCTTTTAAGGCAACATCAGTCAGAATTGAGGAAAACTTTGCTTCTAAAGCTTCAATCTTCTTTGAACACCCAAAGAACCTATGTTGTGATTCCCTTAGTTCTGCTTCCAACAAGCTGCAGTGCTTCTGCAATTCTAATCTCTGTTGCCTTAGCTCTGCATTTGATTTTTGAAGGGAACTACATTCTTTGATAAGACTTTCTGCTGTAGCCTGTAATGTTGGATTTGATTTTTTCATAAGCTCACTTTCTTCTTGTGCTTCTAACCACCGCCTTTCCATGTCTTGCAACTTGTTTCTCATATCAACTTTTTGTGCCTCCGCTTCGTTTACTAATCTGCTGATTTCATCCTGAAGATTCATAATATGAGTTTCTGAATGTTGAGTTTCCAAAAAGCTAGACTCCCTTGCATCAGTCATATATCTTAGTTGAGCTTCTAAGCCAGATACGAGTTCTGATAATTGTACATTTTCTTCTTCCAATTTGGACATGTTGAGTTCTAATTCATGTATGCAGCTTTCTAGCTCCAGCGATTTCCTTTCAAGAAGCTTGTTGGCTGAAATATGGGATTCTGTAATACTTCTGAGCATCACCATATCATTCCTCAACATATTCAAACGTTCAAAGGCAATACTACCTTCTCTTTGCATACCTTCCATACTTCCCTCCATCTGGCTATTTAACTTTTGAAGATCAGAAATTTGAGTTTTCAAGTCCCTTTGTATCAACCTTAGAGCCTCCATCTCTTCTTCCTTCAGCAAACAGTCTGCCTTAAGCTCTTCTATCTCGGATGTTTTTGCCAGAAGTTCCTTCCCCAGATCTTCAACCCTGGATTCCAATTCTTTATTCAAATTCTCAAGTCCTTGACTAGAAGACCAAAGGAAATTCTCCTGCTTTTCTGCTATGATATGATATTTTTGGAGTTCACCGTCAAGATAACAAGCTTTATCCTTAAAAGCTTGCAACTGGAGCTCCAGGTGGTTACACTTAATTTCAAGATCATTACACCGAATCTGTAAATTGTCATCGCCAACTCCTTGAAGAATGATTTCTTTCTTCTTCATCTCCTCTTTGAGCTTCCATATTTGTGATTCAAGTTTGCTTTCCACAGATCCAAATGCACTGTGAAAATCATCTGCTTGGCTCCCATGTGATGAAAACTTTAAAGAGGCACCACTACTTGAAACATCCTTTCCAAAATCTTTCATCTTAAGTAGAAGTTCCAGGTTTTCATCTGTGAGTTCACTGCAGTCTCTCCCCAGCTCCTGAACCTTTTCCTTCAAATATTCAATTTCTTTAATTAGATAAAGATTGCCTCTCGTCTCAAAATCTGTTATCTTTGACTCTTGACCAATCTGAACTTTGGACAACTCTGCTTCCAAATAGACGGAGGAACATTCCGAATTCTTCTGTAATTTATGTAACTCTTGCAGCTGGAGCTCTACGCTTGATTTGTTCTCCTGCTCGATTGGTTTGTGAATATGTGTTATCAGGTGTGCCCTTTTACTACCTTTCAAGTCTGAATCACAATAGGCCTTTCTCATTTTTCCCATTGAAACTTGATCAATAATATTTTCTCCTTCATCATCCTCATGTCCATTACACTTAATTCCTGTGCCTTCAAATTTTGAATTTAGCGTCAAAAGGTTCTCAATTTCCATTTTCTGTTTCTCAGTGGTCTCCTCCATTTCCTGAAGAACAGAAACTAGCTCAAGGTTTGATTCTTGAGTTTTCTTTAACTGCAGAGCCAAATTACCATATGATTCTCTCTGAAACCTTATCTCATCTTCCAATTCCTTTTGAATATTATCCTTGTCTAAGGCTTGAAGCCTCATATTTTCAATGTCTTCGTTTTTTTCCATTGATTTCTCTTTCAGGTGTTCGATTTCTTGTTTCAAACCATCACATTCTGTTTGTGATGCAGAAAGCTCCATATCCAGGTTTGCCAGGTGTTTGCCTTGGTCATTGAATTCTTTCCTCAAAGAATCAAGATCTAGCATTAATTTCCGAGCATTTCTTTCCCACATCATAGCTTCTGCCTTAAGTTCTTCAGTATTGAGAAAGGTTTGCGAAGAATCAGCATTCCGTAGAGGTGATGTTGCAATACTATGTGACAAGCTTCCTAAGTCTTCTTTCTGACTATAAAAATTCTTTCCTGAACCTGAAATTCCTGAATTATAAGGAGAAAGATTTGATGTAGGAGATTCGAAGACATGATAAGATCCATAAGATGCACTATTTTGGGAGCCAGTTGAATCTTGTCTCCAGATCACATTTTTCACAACACCACTTAAGTTACTTTGTGGGGAAAAACTTTCTCTGCCTAAGGAATCCTCAGAGTCAAAGCTAGGATGTGAACCCAATGCAGAGAAACTTGTCTCCTATTTCAACAAGAAAACAAGTGTTAGCTACATGAGGGAAGCCCAAAGACCAAGGAGTATAATTATTCAAAGTGTGTTGGAAGAGCATATGCGGAAACAATACCAGACACCTCCTTAACATATAACTTCAATATCAAAAAGCTGTGTAGTGTAAAGCAAGAGTTATATATTACACTGTATAGTTGCTCCTATAATGTAGCTTACTAAACTGTACAAATGTGCTAATTGCCAACCATGGTTAAAAAATGGAAAAGTAAATTTCCTTGGGCAGGGGACTACATAAGAAAGTTCTCTATTAACATTGCCACAATAGAAACAAGCAAGTTGTGATTGGCCCCCATGGGAACACAAGTCATGGTCTGAGTTCCAAATGCCAGTTCTCTCATATTAACTAAAACATTTTCCTTCTGAAGTCTATACCTTAAAAAGATCTAGAACGGTTTGACAGCGGATTTATTATAATCTAAATATGCCAACTGAGAGGCTCGGGGGCCCCGTAGTTTCCCCAAATTTCCTGGAAGATATTTTTTTCTGATTATTCAGAATAATAATAATAATAATAATAATAATAATAAAAGGTTAACTCCATGATTAAGTTGTCAATTTTTTTTTCTTAATACAAGATGGACCCAACATAAAAGTTCTTATATTTATAATTTCCCCAACTTCTCATAATTTATAACAGTAACCTTGTCATCACGATTTCTAAAGAACCAAATATCACTAAGTTCTCCTAATGTGCCCATTAAGCAGATATTCAGATATTACCAAGTGCACCAAGAAACTTCTACCAAAAAGTAAAGCAAAGATTCAAGCATACAATATATCTGTGAAGCATAAAACCTAACTTTCTAATAAAAACTAGGACATTGGCATCACAAGGACGCATTGAAGTTTATGTTAGTGGTAGTTATATGAAAAAGTTTTGTATGATACGTGAGCCTAATAATCTGCACCTTGGAATGAAAATTTGTAGTCCATGAATCATAAGTCAATTGTTACCCATGCTATTTCGATAAAGGCACAGCAAGGTCATGATACAGAATAGTGTTCAATTTGTATAGATTTTAGGCACATAACCCCACCCCGAGTTAGGATTTTCATACGGGCTTGCGCCCGCGTCTCCATGACCATTTTATTGGCTTGACAAATTGGAGCTGGTGGTATTCGAACCCAAGACGTCCGAGTCTACGGCTTGTCCCGGGATCTCATTTGAACCACTGCGCCAACTGTCGGGGTTAATGAATCTATACCTCCAATATTAAGCCCTTGGCTAAAACTCTAGTGTTTTTCTTTCGCCAGTAACATGGTGAAACTTATCGTATACAATAGAAACTTTTTGATAATTTCTATTAATTGTTCATAAATATACATACACATACTACGAAAAAAGGAATATCATTTTCACAAGATCTTTGGATAGTTCCACAAGTTCTATCTCACATGAATAATAAGTGGGTCCCGCACTCATGCGAGAGAGAGAGAGCGAGAGAGAGAAGCTTGTGAAGCTATAAAAATGGCTTGAGAAAATAGCAATTCCCACTATATACGCCAAAGATCCATAGGCAAAGTTGGCTATAAAGTGTTAAGTGACCAACCTATCTTACACCATCCATTCTCAAATTCAATGGACACAATTTTAAAAAAGAAAGGAGTTGTATGCCCCTCAAAATAAACTTGTATCTCTCCGTCTTCACCATAATGGTGAGGAGCATAATAGTGCTTAGTGTCGATGGTTGATTTTTTTTATGGAATTGTTATTTCCACCAGAGAAATTTGATATTTCCACAAGTTCATACTCATACCAATATGTCTTGTGTATATATACACACACACAGAGAGAGAGAGAGAGAGAGAGAGAGCATACCAACATCTATCATTAGTTGTTCACATGTTGGACAGTCTCTATAAAGTGTAGGGCTTGACAAAGATAAAGAACTTTTATACTATAAATACATCAAATATTGTTTCTTTGATAGAACCCAATTCTCTGGAATGTCCGTGCCCACAGGTGAGTGAGGTGGACATGTCTCCCACTTAGAAACGTTAGTGCTTCGAAATTTTGGCATATTAAACAGCCTAATTTAATGATTCTATTTTCTTCACATGATAGTAATAAAAAAAATATATTAATCATTCATAATAAAGAAAAAAGTATAAATATTAAAATATATATACTACTACTATTAATGACATAAAGCAATAAAATTCTCTTCAACCAAAAAGCGAAAACTAAAGAAAAATTATATAGAATAAGGACAAAAACAGTAAGGGTGGGAGACCTAATTTTGCCCCCAGCCAGAAAGGGGAAAATAAGTACACTTCATGGAACTACCATTGAGAGCATGCTAAAGATATAGTAGATTCATCAACTTATTACTGGATTTCCAACTTTCAGAGTCCCAGACAGGCCTGAAACAAAGTCAGGTGTCCCTTGCAATTGAAACAGAAACATAAAAAAGAGAAAGACATGTTATACTTCCTAAACAAATTAGCCTGAAATAACCAGGACCATTCAGGTAAAAAAGAGTAAAAAGATAGGAAAGAAAGATTATGCCCTAGCACATAGTCGAAAGCAGAAATAAGTCTAGTTAGATGCGACAGGATGACAATAAACCTCATAATGAGAGAGTTAGATTGAAATACCCTGCTACCATGTTCTCCTGGATGAGTTAGGTTACTAGAGGAAGACCCGAAACTCTTGGAGAATGTATGATTGGACACATCTGATCTGTTATCTATGTCATCATTATCTGTGTTTACATCAGTAAATGAATTCAAGGCTTCATTCCTGAAAACATGCAGGAAATGTACAAACCTCAGTTCCTAGATAAAAGAAAATTGAAATAATAGATAATGCTAAGTATCATGTTGATGGACAAACCTCAGTTTTGTTCTTGGTGCTACACACTGAACTTCAACCTAAAGAGAGATTTGTATAGCAGGTGAAGGTTCACATATGAGAAGTACTCAAACAAACAAAACATCATCAAGCAAATAGACAGCTAACAAATAAACAGTACGATCACATGGAACAATAGTGTAAATAGTGATAATGAAAAATTTAGGTGTAGCCTTAGTAATATCATCTCAAGTAAATAGATGAACCCTTGAGTTATTGAAGTTCAACTTGAAGTTAACAAATTCTTTTCAACAAACAAACTATCCTATATTTACAAATGATTGTGGCATTTGTAAAATATATTATTACTATGTAGTATTGTCCAATAACTCTTAGCAACTATATCCATTATATAGTCAGTGGGGAATTAGATCTTCAGTGGAATAAGTTTGATTTGAATTTGCAATGCTTTTCTTTCTTGGAGAGGGAGAGAGATTTTAGGAGAAACCAAGACAAAGACCGACTCGTTGCAATAAAGAAACAAATCTCATAAAACGTTGCGCGTCTGATGTATACCAACCTATATGGAAATAATAAGAAAAGGTTAGCTCTATCCTTGTCATATGATGTGGACAATTAGTTACCAGACCTGGACTGAGCTTAAGCTAAAGTTAAATTGATTTGATGAGTAATAGAAGTGAAAAGTTGCATTTCCAACAAGAAGGTTTGTGCACCTGACCTGGAATTGACCTAGAAATTTTAAGCAAGAAAGTACTCCTTTTGTAGGTGGAGTGGTGGACAAGAATACCAGTGAGTTATAGCATGCTAGTTCTTCCATGTTAACTTACATCAAAAAGATCAAGAGCAAAATGCAAAAGTCCCCAACAAAGAGTTTTACAAATCAAAAAATGTCATTGAAAATGGATTTGATGTCTATGAAACAGATTTGAGAATCATATGTTTGTCGATTGTAGGAATTGGACCATAACGGAATTTCGGTGCATGCACCGAGTTTCATCCTAGCTATGAGGATTTGCATAAGCAGATACTACCCATATTTTAGCCAACTTATCACACACGGGGAACATGACGAGGTTGTAATTTAGTGGCCACAAGAACTAGCTATAAGGAGATGGTCATATGGGTTTATTCTAATTATACAAAGCACATGCATGGTTACAAAAGAAGTCTTATAATCTTGGGTCGCACAGAAATACTCCTGAATACTATAAATTCATAAATAAAGAGAGAATGGGAAAAGAGAATGTGACATCTCACCCTTAAAGAGGGAAAAACTTAAGAAACATGTCACCCTTTGACTAGCTATCAAATGCTCCTACACTCACATGAATACATACCCCATCATTACATCATTGCAACAGAAAGTTACAATAATAAACAGAGGGTTTTAATTCAGATGAAGAAGTCGATCAAAGTTCAATTGAAATTATCTGGAATGAATAAGATTCAATTCCTCGTAACTGATTGTAAAAGAAATTAAGAACAATACCAGAGGCTATTACATACTGGTATATCAGGAGAAACAAGTCACTTGAGTGTGTCAAAAGTTATATGAATCTCCGTTTGGAGCTAGGAATGCGTTTATTGAAAGTGTATATAAAATGGAGCTTGGCGAATATGAGCTTGCCCACTGTCCATTCAGTTCACAATTTTACATTCTTAACAGAATATAATTTTTATCACCGAGATACACTAATAATGTGATCCACAATAGCAATTAATAACAATTTCTGGAGGCATTGAAGATGACTCACTTGTACAATCGTCCCATGGTTGCATTTCTGCAAAGGTAATGAAACATGAGCAGAAACTTTTGAACTCATGTGACCAGCCATATTGATTGTAGCCTCTCCAAGGATACTGGATCTAGCTGATCCCTACCATAAGCTTGCCATTAGAGGGCAAGTAGAGAGAGAGAGAAATAATTTTTTGTAGACAGGTTAAATTGTCAGGCTAAAAGAGATGACAAGACATCTAATTAATATAAATAGGTATCAGACCATGGTAACAAGAAGTTTGAAGAGACATTGCTCAAGATCTTTTGAAGCATCATCTCGTGAAATCCAAATTGACTCTGACAAAGTCTCAGTCCAACGACAGTTTCCATTCCGCACCAATGCTTTCCCTGATTTGCTTATAGTTTTCCCTGTTTTTACAGAGATAAGAGACAAAGAAAGCTTATCCCATCCTTTAGGTACCTGAAAGTGAAAATTTGAAGTGAACAAAACGCAAACCAGAAGTACTCAGAGAAATAAGAAAGCCTTTAAAAAATAGTAAGTATTAACTACTTGGCAACAATTCTGGGGCAAAGGGAAAAAATAATTAAGCAGCTTAAGCCAGTCTATAACTAGAAATCTATCTATAAATTCCTTCAATTATTTACAGCCAATTCTTTAATAGTTAATAATCATAGAAGCTGAATTTATTTTAATTAATATAAGTACTACTTTGTTTTTCTATTCATCTACTTGAGCAAAAAGATTCCGATATTCAAATATCCTACCATACAAAAAATGACCATGCATACATATGCTTAACAAAAGATTCCTATATTCATATAATTAGTTCTGCACAATGCCCTCATATTATGTTTAAGTCGTGTGGTTGTTTCAGAATTCAGATCCCATGATGGGCATAAGACAACCATTAGTAATCGTTCGAGAGAGATGAAGATTTTTTTATTTAATAAAAGAAAAAAATTTATTAATAGAAAAAAAAATATACAGTAAGTGGGGGAACAAAAAGTTCACCCTCAGCAGACTAGAAAAACAAAAACAAAAACAAAAGAGCACTTAAAAAAAAGTGCAGCCAGCAAATTAGTCACCAAGATGCTTCTAAAAGCCTCCATAGCAGAAGCCCAAAAGATGCAAGAAAAATAACCCTTTCATTAATAGCTTAAAAGATAAGAGAGATGAAGAATATTAAACCAAAACGTATGCAATTTTTTAGCCATTTCCCAATGTTCTTCAACTTGGTCATCAGAAGATCCTATTGGTTAAGTCACAAACCTTATCTATACAGATAAGGGAGTCTGTAATATAGATGTGGGCTACTAATCTTAGCAAGTGGTTCCAGCAGTAAAACTATTCAGCAAGTTGCTAAGGAGGATCAAGACCCTTAGTTTAACTTTGACAAATGGCTTGAGAAATCTCCACTGATGTAGCTGTTTTGTGCTATCCGTATGGATATTCTTCCTAGTTAAAGTTTTCTGATTCTCAATTATTTGATGTTCACTTTCGTTGCCCTCCCCTTCTCTCTCAAACTATGCCGATCAAATGCAAGGTACTTCTTTTAAGGATGACTTTGAAGTAAAAGGCAGCTGCCTAGTCCAATAATGTGACCATTTTTCCTAGAAAAGATTATCGGTCTAATATTCCCATATAGATTGCAAGACATTGGTAGAATCTTCAATATCAACAAGGGTGCAAGCCGTTTCAAATTTCTTCCTAGATGAATACCACGATCAATGATCAAATTAACAATTAGAGTTGGATATTCTAAAGGCCTATGCTTACCCAAAAGAAACAAGACCAACTTCGCTGTTACCAATTACAAGACCATCCATGAATTTGAAGATGTAACATCATAGGCGGAGCATATGAAGGTGCACTGAGGGGGAAGGGGGACTTGGCATCTTCGAGTTCAATTGCAATATCTTATTTGTATAAACCACAATCTTCAAACTCCTTACTCCTACAAACCCAAGAAATTTACGATACATTTGAACAAGCTTCACCATAAGTCAAGAATCTCAATGTTTCACCTAATTAATATTATTGGTTGCTGCTACATGTAATTAACAAATTATTATGAGCTTTACAAAACTCTCCTAAATGATTAGAAGGCTATTTGTTCGTATGAGCACTAATTATGACAATTACAGTTAAGTGGTACTGGAGTGGATGCATATGACATATCTATCAAAGATCCAACTAGAAGCTAAAGAAAAATCCAATCCCTTAGCAAGTATTCAACCCAAATGAACCTAACAGTTATTGTTTTTAATAAATTTTGTCTGACTATTTCTTTCTTGTGGGTTGGTATTTTCTTATCAAACCTCTTGTTATTAGCCAGTAAATATTTTCTTACTAACTATTCTTAAATTCATTAGTTGCTCAGCTCCATCTGTTAAAATTGAACACAACCAATACCAATACCGTGATCCAACTCCCAGTAATTACTACGATTTAATATCATTTATATTTTAACTGCATCACAATAACAATTCTGAGTAATAAGTCGCTAATAACATAACTCTTCCTTATTGAAAAATCCGTTTCATTTCATACACCACAGCATTTGGTGCTTCTAAGAGTTTAAAATTATTAAATAGTTAAACAAACAAACACCCAAAAGTAAAAAATTTAAAAAAAATAAAAAACAAAAAGACCCCATTACAAAATGCGGTGAGTAATTTAAAAACGAATATAATAAATTAGTAATAGACTATCCAGCCTTGATAATCAGACAATCAAATTAATCCACATTGTCTCAAAACGGTACAGATATTACTACATAATGTATATAAAATCTGTATATCAAAATAAAATAAAACTTAAAATTAAAATTTCAACTCATTTAACAAGGAAATAAAACTGAAAAAAAAAAATCAGAAAATGTAGAAAAAAATCAATGAAATGTGAAATGGAGAGAAAAACCTGAAAAGCCTCAATGTTGGAAAATTTGAAGTCGATTCTCTCATCATCAGATTTATGATCAGATGAGGAGGATTTGTGTCTATGCAATTTGAACATTTTCTGCTTAATCATCTCCCTGCCTGCTTCATTCAATTTCTTAATTTTTCTTCAATGGCTGTTACAGTGAAATACATTACACATTAATATATATATAGATATATAGAGAGAAATTGAGTGTACGTATTTAAGAGCTATAGAGAGAAATAAAGAACGTGAAGATGGGTGAGGAGAGAAAAAGAGCGTTAGCTGAATAGTTGTAGTGTTGTGTAGTAGTAGTAGAGTAACAAGTAGAATAGAGGCGGATAGTAGTAGTCATTCAGATTCCGAGAGAAATGGGTTGGGAATTCCACAAAAAATTTCTCTTTTCCCAATCTTAAAAGGATATTAATATTGTCCAACTAAAAATAATGTAAATAGAATATATTAGCAAGGATCAAAAGCATTCCCCTTAAATAACATTTTTCCTTAAATAACATTTCTTTATTAAAACTACGTCGTTTTGGAGTTTTTTTAAAAGAGTGGTCCCACTTGTTTTCCTTTTATTTACAAAAATGCCACCAACGATCCCACTTGTTTTTTAAAAAAGACTCCAAAAAAGAATGCTATTATATATATATATATATATATATATATATATATATATATATGAATAAAATAATTTTTATATTGATCTAAGTCGAGATAAATTATGTTAGGTCAGTTTCAATACAATATTATTTGATTGTCAACTTAATAATTTAATCGTATGGATGTAATGAGTATTGGCGCCGGCAAAACTTGGCGTTAACATTGGCGCTAGGAGGGCCTTAGTGCTTTTACAATCACAACTAACTTTTTCGGTAGCAGGCCATGGCGAGCAGGGAAAATAGTGTCTCAGTCCAGGAGAAGGCGAAGGCCCACCAAACCACGCAGGTGAGGGGGTCGGTGAAAGATAGTCTGAGTTCCAAAATCTAGGGAGGTCAGGAGGAACCAGCCCCTTCTCTCCGGCGAAAACTCTTCCATGACAGCCAACATACGCCCTATCACGCTAGTCACGCCGACGAAAATCAGTCTCGAGCACATGAAGGGCAAGGGAGAGGCCAATGAGAAGGTAGCCGTGACCAGCGGGAGTTTATTCTGAAGAAGAAAATGCAGCAAAACCAAGACGTTATGATGGCCTTGCGTCTTCAACAGGAGGAGCTCGAGGAGCAGATGGCAAAAGTGGTCGGGGAATAGGAAGCATCGTCAAAGAGGCGTAGGCATCGGAGCCGATCCCGGTCACCTCGACGGGGAGAGGCAGAAAGAGAAAAGACTAGGCCCAGAAGTCGCTCTCGAGACGGCCGAAGCCGAAGGAGGAGCCGTTCAGTAGATCGAAAATCAGACCACCCGGGCAGATTGGGACAAAGGAGGAGGATCGCGTCTCCTAAATACGAGAGGGACATGCACAGAGGAGTCCGACCCCCTTGCTCGAAGGGTGGCAAAATTGGAGAAGTTGTTGGCAGCGAAAAACTTGATGGGAACACCTTCGACCTGCCTATGCTTACCTTTTTCACCCGAAATAAACCACGTCACTGTCGACCCTAAGCAGAAGATGCCCCCGATGGAGATGTATGACGGGCTAGAGGACCCCTATGATCATTCAGACGGGTATGACAGGTTGATGACATACTATGGACATTCAGACGCTACTAAGTGCCACATGTTTGCAACAACCTTAAAGAAGAGTGCCCGAGAATGGATGGGGACCTTAGCAGCAGGGTCAATCAATTCATGGAGCGACCTTCGGGAAAAATTTCACGCTCAATTCGGAAGTAACAAGAGACGAGGAAAGATCACGACTTCCCTCGTGCAAGTGAGACAGAGGTCGGACGAAAGCCTAGGCCAGTACGTCAAGAGATGCCGGGAGGCTGTGGGCTCGGTAGCAGAATTGAATTCCCCTCAAGCCTTTGGGTTTTTCACGACTGGTCTGGATATAGGGAAGTCGAAGAAAATGATGAAGGATCTGGTGATCAACCCTCCGGTATATTTGACAGAAGCCTTCCATCGGGTCGAGGGATTCATTGTGATATAGGAGGCTATGAGAAATTTCAAACCGCACTCCCAATCTTATGAGAAGTCTAAAGATCGGGACAAGCAAACTTATAAGCAGTCAGACAATCAGGGGAGGTCGGATAGTTACGGAAGGAAAACCTATAATGGTGGAGGTTTGGGAAGTGGCCGACCACCTTTCCCGAGCAGAAATGTTAACAAAGTTTATACCGCCCTCAACACCGACCGGACAAAGATACTGGAGGAGATGCAGAACAAACCATTTTTCGAGCCATGTTCGACGCATCTAAAACCCGAAAAGAGAAGTCGGGACAAATATTGTGAATACCATCAAAGTAGCGGACATACGACGGAGATGTGCAATGATCTGAAGGATTTGATAGAGAAGAACGTCCAGAATGACCAGCTAGTTCAGTATGTGGTGGGTCGGGAGAATTCTGAGGTGCCCAGGGAGGAAAGCAGAGGACTAGCTCGGGATACACAGCCAAAACCAAACCAGCCAGCCCGAGGCGTGATCGACGTAATCTTTGGCGGTTCGGTAGGGCGTGTGACTTGAAAAAAGAGGATTGGACATCTAGAAGCCATGTTGTCTGTGGCAGGTTCCTCGCCAAGAAAGGATAGGGCCTACCCGGGGGTATCCATCTCGTTCTCAGATGAGGATTATCCTACAGATCTAATACAACCACACGATGGGGCATTGGTGATAACGGCTCAGGTCGGGTCAGTGGACATGAAGAGGATGATGATCAACAATGGGTCCTCGGTTGACATATTGTACACTCACACTTATCAAAGGATGGATCTGGAAGGAAAAAAGATGGATTTGGGTGGAGAAGGCCCGTTTTATGGTTTTAGTGAGGACCCTGTGCATGCGTCAGGCACCATTGAATTTCCCATTAGGTTTGGCACGGCCGCCCAGTAGACAGAGATAATGGTCAGATTTTTTGTGGTATAAGTGGATTTGGCATACAACGTTATACTGGGAAGGCCGACACTAGCGGCACTGCAAGCCGTTAAATCCATACCCCATTTAAGATCTAGTTTCCGACACTGAACGGGATTGGGGAGGTAAAAGGGGATCTTGATATTGCCCAAAGGTGCTATCGAAACACATTAATTTCTTCAGGGGTCAGGGTCAGCAAGCAGAAGCAGACAATAGCCATTGAAATAGAGTCATTCACTGAAAGTAGCACCGAACCGCTTGCCCTACCTGCCGAAGAGACAGAGGATATGGAGTTGGTCCTAGGAAACACATAAAAATTGATCAAGATTGGATCGGGATTGATGGAACCATTCCGAACAGGGTTGATAGATCTACTTCGGGTATATACCGACATCTTTGCATGGGAACCTAGTGATATGCTTGGGGTAAGTGAGTCGGTGGCCCTGTACACTTTGCATGTAGACCCAAATAGAAAACCAGTGATACAGAAAAGAAGAATTTTCGCTCCAGAGAGACAGAGGATCATAGACGAAGAAATCACCAAACTTCTAGAAGCAAAATTCATATTCGAAATCAACTACCCCGAATGGCTGGTAAATGTGGTTCTGGTTTAGAAACAAAACGGGAAGTGGAGATTATGCATAGATTACACGAACCTGAACAAGGCATGCCTGAAAGATTTCTATCCTTTGCCTAACATAGATCAGTTGATTGATGCCACATCGAGGTACGGTATGTTAAGCTTCATGGATGCCTTCTCAAAATACCACCAGATTTTGATTAGCAAAGAGGATATCCCGAAGACAAATTTCATCATGCATTGGGCCATATATGCTTATCAGAAGATGACCTTTTGGTTACTCAACGCCGGGGTAACTTACCAACGGATGATGAACTTCGTATTTAGAAAGCATCTAGGCCGAAGCATGGAAGTATATGTGGATGACATGATTGTGAAAAGCATGTCAGTCCGGGATCATCTGGAGGACCTAGAGAGTTGCTTTGAAACAGTACGAAGACATAAGCTACGGTTGAACCAGACTAAATGTACCTTTGGATTGGGGTCAAGAAAGTTTCTAGGATATCTAATCAGTAAGCGGGGTATTGAAGCGAATCCAGAGAAGATTCTAGCGATTCTAGATATAAAATCACCAAAGATATACAAGGATGTTCAGAGGTTGACTGGTCGGATTGTGGCCCTTCGGAGATTCGTATCAAAATCAGCTGAAAGGCGTCTACCATTTTTGACACTCTCAAAGGACCAAAAAATGAGAAGAGTTTTCAATGGACTTCAGAGTGTGAAGATGCATTCCAAGGGATTAATAAATATTTATCTTCGGCGCCATTGTTGATGAAGCCAATCCCTTTGGAACCGTTATACTTATACTTGGCTGCAAGCTTGATAGCAGTGAGGGCAGCACTAGTGAGGGACAAGGGGGGAAGACAGTTCCCGGTATACTATGTCAGCCACATTCTTCGGGATGCAGAAATAAGATACCCGAACCTGGAAAAGTTCGCTTATGCCTTGATCATTGCAAGTAGGAAACTTTGGCATTATTTCCAGGGTCGGTTGGTGGTGGTGTATATAGATCAGCCGTTAAAGAAGGTTCTGCATAGGCCAGAAGTCTCGGGTCGGCTGGCTGCGTAGGCGGTGGAATTAACTCAGTTCATTTTGGAATACCATCCCCGAACGGAAATCAAAGGACAAGCTCTGACAGACTTCGTAGTAGAATGTTCATTCATAGAACTGGATGTGGGGTCGATTACTGATACACAATAAGGGCAGACGTCATGGACTCTCTATGTGGATGGGTCATCAACTTTGGACATCAGCGGAGCAGGGGTCATCCTGACAAGTCCCGAAGGATTCAAAGTCCATCAAGCCATTTGGTTTCAATTCAAAGCCACCAACAATGAAGCAGAATATGAAGCCATACTAGCTGAACTTCGGTTGGCCCGAAGCTTGGAAGTGCAGAAGTTAGTCATATACAGTGATTTGCAGTTGGTGGTCAAGCAGATGTCAAAGTATATGGCCAAAGATAGGGGTGCTCATCGGTAAAAAACCGAACCGGTACCGAAAAAACTGAACCGGTACTGAACCGAAAAACTTAGAAAACCAAGAACCGGTACCGGTACCGAATAACCGGTTTCGGTATCGGTTCGGTACAAAAGTCGGTACCGATTTTTTCGGTTCGGTTTTCGATTTTACCGCAATAATTAAATAATTTTTTTTATATCACCAAATTTTTTAAAACTAAGAAATGAGACTAGTAAACATTAAATTAAAATTAGAATTTGTGTAATAATAATATTTATTTACTAGGAACCACTTAAATATTAACAGTATATGGTAAATATGAAATTATACCATGGCATTAAGAAGTTGACATATTATACCATGCATTTAATTTCCTATATAGCTACAATATATGATAAATATGAAATTATAAGCACAAGGGATAGATATGTTGGATCAGTAGAAGGACCACAATAAGTAATAACTATCTGGTACTGGTGAGCAGTGAAGTTTTATGGGAGCAATACCAAAACATTTTCCTTGGACATTATATTGAAACCTTAATATCTTGCATTTAAATACTATCTTGTATGAATTTCATATTATCTTATATGAAGTTCATACTATCTTAGTATTTTGTAGTGCTAACGGCCCCTTCCTTCTTTTACATAAAACTTTTATACTTTCGATTTTTTTCAAACTTTTCGGTTTTTTTTTTCGATTTTTCGGTATTTACCGAATTAAAAATTCTCATTACCGCTACCAGTACCGAAAAGTCTAAAAAAACTGAAAAACCAAAACTGAAAAAACCGAAACCAAAAAAATCGGTACCGTCGGTACCGGTTTCAACCGGTTCGGTAAAAAAAATCAAAAAATTGAATTTTTTGAACACCCCTAGCCAAAGTGAAGGACAAACTTATGTACTTCAGCTCTCATAGTTGTCAAGGGATCGATCGATCAGACAATACGGTAACAGATGCTCTGGCTAGATTGGCAACTGCTAAAACTAGTTCATTCAACGGGTCAGTATACTTAGACATGTTGGAACAACCATGAGTTCTGAAGGCGGATGTGTTAGCTTTGGATTGACTCGATTGCTGGCTTATACCATACATATCGTACCTGGCCGATGGGGTGTTACCTTCGGATCGCATGTTGTCAAGAAAGTTCAAGCACATGAGTTCGAATTTTATTCCTATTGATGGAGATCTGTACCGAAGGGCCTTTAGTTCTCCACTACTCAAGTGCTTGACACCCTCAGAAGCAGATTATACTCTTCGGGAAGTGCATGAAAGAATTTGTGGAGATCATATGGGGGCCAAGTCACTGGCATACAAGATCATGAGGCAGGGATACTATTGGCCGACCATCTACTATGAGGTCAAAAACTTTGTCAAAAAATGTTCCAAATGCCAGCTGAACAGCACCATCCCACATCAGCCTCCTGAAGAATTATGTTCGGTGTTGTCCCCGATTCCATTTGCCGTATAGGGAATTGACATCTTGGGTCCTCTGCCAAAGGCCAAGGGGCAAGTTTGTTTTGTGATCGTGGCCATTGAATACATGACCAAGCGGGTCGAAGCCAAACCTCTACAGAAAATCACCGAACAAGAATGTCTGAAGTTTTTCAAGGAAGGTGTGGTTTATCGATTCCGTATCCCGATGGCAATGGTCTCGGACAATGGCATGAAATTCATAGGGTCGAAATTTGATGCTTTTCTAAAAGAGTTGGGAATTTAGCACCGAAAGACTTCAGTCGCTCACCCTCAATCAAACGACCAAGTAGAAGTCACTAACCGAACCCTACTTAAAGGAATTAAAAGGATGTTGGATGAATTAAAGGGTCGATGGCTAGAGGAACTACTCAGTGTTTTGTGGGCTTATCGGACTACTCCGAGAACAACAACGTGAGATTCACCATTTAAACTGGCGTATAGGACCGATGCACTCATACCTGTTGAGATCGGATCTCCTACTCTTCGGGTCAGCCAATATAAGGAGTTATACAATGATCAAGGACTACGATTAAATCTAGACCTTTTGGAGGAAGTTCCAGATTCAGCTCTAATAAGGTTGGCAATTTACCAGAAGAGAACAACCCGACACTACAACCAGAAGGTGAAGCAACGGAGGTTCGAGGTTGGAGATTTGGTCCTTCGGGAATCAAAGACATCAACCCCCCAGAACACTGGCAAACTGATGCCGAACTAGGAGGGGCCCTATGAAGTGGTCGAAGTGCCGAAGCCAGGCACATACCTGCATCGAGCAATGGATGGTTCTGAAGTGAAGAATACATGGCATGCTAGAAGACTTAGAAAATTTTACTAGTAAAAGTTATGTCATTCTTTCCTTTATTTGTGTAAGTCATTTTACTTATCAATAAAATAAATGAGATTTTTCTTCAGAAACGTTTGTACTTCATTTATATTCATAAGCTTTTACATATCTAGTCAGATAAACTTCAGACTTAAACCGATCAAAAAGTTGGAAACGACTTAACTGGTCGATAAAAGTCATGAGTATAACTGATCGAGATAACTACAAATCCGATTAGATGATCTTCGAGCTTAAACCAATCTGAAAATTTTGTAACAAACGTAACTGATCGGCAAAAGTCACAGGTTTAATTGATCGAGAAAATCATAATCGCATATCGAATCAGACAAACTTCGGGCGTAAATCGATCAGAAAGTTGGAAACAGCATAACTGATCGATAAAAGTCACGGGTACAACTAATCGAAAAAGTATAATTTTTCATCAGACAAGCTTAGGGCATAACCCGATCAAAAGGTTTGAGATAACATAACTGATCGAGAAAAGTCACAAGTATAAATGATCAAAAAAAATTACAAACAAAAAATTTGTACTTCATTCATATTTTCAAGTTTTTACAAAATCCGATCAAATAAGATTCGGACAAGTTACAAACAAAAAAAGAAAAATAAAAGAAAAATGAAGATTACAAAATTCATAAGTCCTAAAAAAAATCATTCTTGTGGACGTTCATCTTTGGCTTCAGATTCTTCATCAGAAGAATCAAGGACAGAAGCATCGTGACCGACAACAATTAGCTTTGACCGAGTCTTTTCTCGATACGTTTCATAACCTTCAGCAAATTGGGACATGATCTTGTCGGTTAAGGCTGGGGACTCTTCATATTTGGCAATTGCTCGCTGCTTCACTTTGTCTTGTCCTTCCTCCAGGGAGTTATTTTCCCGAATCAAGTGCATCATCTTTTCATGCATTTCAAAAAACTTTTCCCCGAGGGCCTGGATCGCCTGTTCCCGCTCCTTGTTTTCTTCCGACAAGAGATCTTTCTCCTGGAGCAGCTTTTTGGTATGACCTTCGAGGCCGACAAATTCATTTTGAATTAAGGAATAATGTTCTTTCAGTTCATCAGCCTGACGTTCAGCCCGGGTTGCTTTATTACGGGTCTCGGCGTGGAGATCCCTTTCTTTCTTCAGATCCGAGTTCAAACGTCGAACCTCAGCCTCGAGCAGCAGCACATCCGACCTCAGCCGAACCTCTTTTTTATTAGTACAAGCCAGAGGAGGAATGGCTCGAGCAAGGATGGCATTATCCTACCACAAAAAGAAAACATCAGCCATGGAAAACAAAGCATATGTGTAAAAGACGAAATTGAGGGTTATCGGGATTACCTGGCACTGAGCGCGGATGTAGGCTACTAAATACTCCTCGAAAGAGTATCCCTTGAACCGTTCATCATTGCCAGAAAGCTTGAAATGTTTGAACAGGTTAAAAGGGAACACCTCCGAAGGACTCTTCAGCCAACAAGTAGTCGGCGAGCCTTGGGACGAACTCGCTTTGGAAGTGGGGGTAGAGGTGGGACGGGGATCGGCCTCTGCAACTGGCAATTCAGGACCTTCAGTCAGACAAGGTTTCTTGGGTCGAGGTTCAAGAGGAACCTCTTCGGTTTCCTCTGAATCTTCGATCACCGCAACCTGCGGAAGGGGGTGGATGTGTCGGCTTTTGCAAAACTGAAGAAGAGGCCTTAGGTGGGCCTTTGGTGGAAGGCTTGGAAGGCCTCTTGGTCTTCTTTAACAAGGTCATCTTCTCAGCTTGGTTCATTTTGAGCACACTTTTGTTGGTTGGTTTGGCAGCAGTAGTGGTCGGAGGAGCTGGGCCCGATGCAGAACCTGTTAAAAGATCTGAGATAGGGTGGGTTTCTTCATCGGGAGCGTCATCTTTAACCGGGGGGCGGATGGGTTCGGTCGTGATCGGTAGAGGCATCAGAGAATCATCGGCACCTTCGGGCTTGAAAATGGTTACTGCATAACGAGTAGAACAATTAATACAAAACCGTCAGGAAGTAATCAATGACCAATGGAGATATGAGAAGGTTCGGGCTAAAATACTTACACCCATGTTTGTACAGCCAAGCCTCATTGGATAGCATGCCCAGGCTCCATTCAGTCGCGAATAGTTTTTTGTAGAACGACTTGAAGGCAGCCGATCGCTCCTTTGGAAATTTGGTGATCTTGGCAGAAGCTTGAGGTCGGTCCCCCTCATGAAGAACCATTGTGGGTGCCATCCCTTGTTGCTTGAAGGGGTCTTCACGAAGGTGGATCGGCCTGCCACTCGGTTTAGTTGTCAGAAGCCAGGTTCCTTCGACTTCCCGATGGTGAATAAGACAAAGAAAAAATCGAGACTAGGAGTTATCCCAACCTCCTGGCATAAGGCGATGAAAGCGATTAAGTGGATTTACGAGTTCGGCACCAGCTATGCGAACCCGATCCCCACGAAACAGAGGAAAGAAGATATGAATTCATGTAGGGGAAATTGGACCCCATATTTCAGGGCCCAGAGAGGAATGGCAGTCCAGTCGCCTTTGGGGCGCCAGAACATTCGTTCCTGAGGTTCTGGTACCCAAAGCTTGTACTCTTTCGGGATGTTGAAGAGAGTACGAATATCAAAAAGTTGGGAAAAATTAATGGAAGACGGGGTATTAATGTGAGAGAAGTCAGTTTCAGAAGCGTAAATGCTTCGGATTGTGGATTCGGTGTTGTCTGTAGTGGTGTCGGTAGGAGCCACCGACAAATCAACCGAAATCAGATCGTCGGTGGTGACAGAAGGAGAAACCAATTCGGCGGAGGGGGGAGAAACACTAGAATCAGCAATTTTTGAAAATAGAGGTGTGAGTGCAAAGCTTGAAAAGTAGAAAGAAGCAGTAATGAAAGGTGTTAAAGGTGATTTGAAGACTGTGGGACCTAGGATTGGTGAAGAAGAGTGCTTGCTGGAAATCGCTTTTGCCAAAAAAATTGACAGAGACGTTTGAAATGAGGGAAGTCTGGAAAGAGTGACAGTGATGGCTGGGTTGGGGGTTTTATAAGTAAAGCTGCACGAAACCCAAGGGCGACTATTTATGGTATGTGGGACCCAGTCCTAGGGAAACGTGTGGTGTTTCAAAAAATGAAAAGAAACCGTTTGGGTTCCCCATATAACTCATCATTTACTAGCGTGGCTTTTCGAGTTTCGGTCTCTTCAAGTCTCTAATTATAAATATATTATAACAAGAGACTGGGGGGGTGCAATGTTCGGGAGTATTTTATCGACCCTCAGATAGGTTGAAGGCCTAATGCTAGAAGGGGATGTTAAGCCCATTGGGCCGAAGCCCTCAGGGATGTCAAAGGAGTTCGGGCATCCGAGACCTCTGGGCTAGAGCCCTAATTTTTTGTATGGTGTTCAGGGTCGGGTATTCGAGCCCTCTGGTCCAGAACCCTAATTTGTTGTATGGTGTCCGGGGTCGGGTATTCGAGCCCTTATGGGCCGGAGCCCAGACCAGTGAATGAGTTCGGTTGGATTGGGCCTGTGTAGTGGGTTGTCCTACATGCAAAGTCTGGAGCCATAAGGAGTTCAAATGGTTAAGGATTCCAGTCCTAACCATATTCAACTAAGGTAACTCCAAAGGTAGTGTTGGGATTGGATTCCACTTGCACCTTTTAAGGAGGTTGTGTTGGACCCAAATAATGGTAATTGCCATATTTAGGCGTCCTAAACCGACTTGGAGAGGGATTCTAAGGTGGTGAGAACACTATAAATACAAGGATTAGGCTTTAATTAAGAGGTAATACATCTTTAAGCCCTAAACACTTAACCTCTATTGTTAAACCTTGTAAACGACCTGTACTTATTCTCACACTGGAGCTATCCCCCGGCGGCACAAGTCGTCAAGCTTCGTGTGTGATCTTTTATTGTGCAAGTTCAAGCGCGTGGATTCTGTGATTGGACGCGCCGGCAAAACTTGGCGTTAACAGGGCTTAAACCGATCAGAAAAGTTTGTAACAAACGTAACTGATCGACAAAAGTCACGAGTATAACTGATCGAGAAAATTGTAATCGCGAATCAGATCAGACAAACTTCGAGCGTAAATCGATCAGAAAAATTTGTAAAAAATGTAACTGAACGATGCAAGTCACAAGTACGACTGATCGAGGAAACTACTATAAAATTTTTTGTACTTCATTCATATTTTCAAGTTGTTATAAAATCCGATCAGATAAGATTCGGACAAGTTACAAAAAATAATAATAAAGATTATAAAAATTACAAGTCCTAAAAGAAGCTATTCCTAAGGAGTCTCATCTCCATCTTCGGATTCTTCGTCCGAAGAGTCAAGGATGGAAGCATTGAGCCCAAAAGCAGTCAACTTTGCCTGATCCTTCTCCCTATAGGTTTCATAGCCTTTAGCGAACTGAGCCATGATCTTTTCAGTAAAGGAAGGGGATTCTTCATACTCTTCGATTGTGCGCTGCTTGACCTTGACACGTTCATCCGTCAAGGTATTGTTTTCCCGAATCACGTGCATCAGCTTACTGTGCAACCCGTCAAACTTCTACTTAAGGGCATGAAGCTCCTGCAACCGGTCATTACTCTCTTCAGATAGATGATCTCTCTCCTCAAGGAGCTTCTTGGCGTGACTCTCCAGGCCGACGAACTCTTGTTGAAGAAGAGAATATTGGTCCTTGAGCTCATCAGCCTGTCGTTCAGCCTTCGTGACAGTATTACGGGTCTCAGCATGAAGGTCTTTCTCCTTCTTCAGCTCTGAACGAAGGCCCCGAACCTCAGCACCGAGTAATTCCATTTTGTTCCTCGTCTGAGCCTTCCTCTTGGTGGCATAGGCCAGAGGTGAAACAGCTCGGGCGAGAATGGCATTGGCCTACCACACAGCGAAAGTACTCATCAATTATAAAGAACTCGACATCAATAAAGAAGATATTTTAAGTTAACCGGCTTACATGACATTGGGCCTTGACGTATGCCACTAGGTATTCTTCCGGGGTCATTCCCTTAAATCGCTCGTCATCACCTTGAAGCTTGAAATGCTCGAGCTGATTGTAAGAAAATACCTCAAACGGACTCCTTGGCCAGAATGTAGTCAGCGTCCACTGTGAGGTTCTTGCCTCAGTGTTTGGCCTTGAGGTGGGAGTTGAAGCTGGTGGTGGATTGGCTCCCATAACTTGTAGTTCGGGCCCTTCATGCAATCGGGGCTTCTTTGATCGAGGCTCGAGAGGAATGTCTTCGGTTTCCTCCGAATCCTCGATCATTGCAGCTGGCATAAAAGGCAGAGGCGTAGGCTTCTGCGGGGCTGAAGAAGTGGCCTTGGGGGGGACTTTGGTGGAAGGCTTGGTGGAAGGCCTCTTCGTCTTCTTTAGCAAGGCCATTTTCTCAGCCCAGTTCATTTTTAGTACGTTTTTGGTGGAAGGCTCGGCGGTAGTAGTCGGAGAAGCTGGTCCCGAAGCAGAACCGGTTGAGAGTGTAGCTATCAGGATAGTCTCCTCTTCGGCAGTCTCGTCAATGATGGGAAGGCAAATTGATCCAGTTGTGTTCAGAAACGGTACCAGGGAGGCATCAGCCACTTCGGGTTTGAAGATTGTCACTACACAAGGAAAAATCGGTCAAGACAAAGGTTATGAGAGTAATATGAAAGAAAATTAAAGGAACTATGGAGAATTCAGGAATGAGATACTTACGCCCGTGCTTGTACAACCAGGTTTCGCTAGACAAAACTCCCAGACCCCATTCGGTCTTGCTCAACTTTTTGTAAAATTCTTTAAAGGTGCCCGCCCGATCCTTTGGGAAGTTGGACACCTTGGTAATGGGATCATCAGAATGGGCCCAGTTTGGCAGAAGTTGGAGGTCGGTCCGCTTGACGAAAATCCATTGGGGATGCCACCCCTTGTTGCTTGAAGGAGTATTGATTAGGACAGCTCAGTTGGCTTGTTTGTTCAGCTGCCGAAGGCCAGGTTCTTTTAACCTGCCAACGGTGAATAAGGCAAAGAAGAAGTCGAGGCTAGGAGTGATCCCGACCTCTTGGCATAAAGCTATAAAGAAGATCAAGTGGATGTACGAGTTCGGCACAAGCTGTGCGAACCCGACACCCACAAAGCATATGAAAGAAGAGATGAACTCATGAAGTGGAAATCGAACCCCGTATTTTAGAACGTATATGGTAACGACAACCCACTCGCCCTCGGGTGTCCAGAATATTCTCTCTTCCGGTTTGGGCACCCAAAGCTTGTACTCTTTTGGAATGTTAAAAAGAGTTCGGATATCTGATAGCTGGGAAGGAACGACAGTGGATGTGGTGTTGATATGGGAAAAATCCATTTCGGAGTGATAGACGTTTTGAATTTTGGCTTCGGTACTGATCAGAGTAGGAAGAACAGAAGAAGTGGTGGTATCCGGTGGTGGTGCCAGTAATTCGACTGGTACCAGGTCAGTGGTACCAATAAAGGGAGGAGTAGGGTTGTCGACGACATGAGGAGTTTGATCTGGGGTAGAATTAGCCATTTAAAGCAAGGTTGAATAGGATATGGAGTCTTAGAAGCAAAAACAAGCTGGAAAAAAAAACTTGAATCAACAGAATGTGAGGAAGTAGTTCACTCGCCGGAAATCGCCTTCACTGGAAAGCTCGAGAGAAAATTTGAAACAGAAGAAATCTGGAAAAAGTGACAGTGATGGATGGGTGGGGGTTTTTATAAGTATAGTTGCACGAAATTCAAGGGCGGCTATTTATGGCAAGTAGGGCCCGGTCCTGGGGATACGTGTGACATTCCGAGAAACGTAGAAAAACCGTTTGGGTTCCCCATAAAACTCATCATTTACTGGCGTGACTTTTTAAGTTTTTTTCTTTTCAAGTCTCTAATTATAAATATATTATAACAAGAGACTGGGGGACAATGTTCGAGAGAATTTTACTGACCCCCAGATGAGTTGAAGGTCCGATGCCCAAAAGGAGATGTTAAGCCCATTGGGCCGAAGCCCTCTGGGCCGGAGTCTTGTTCGGGTTTATGGCGGTCGGGTTTAGACATCTAAGTCCTTTGAGTCGGAGCCCTAATTTATTGTATGGCATTCGGGGTCGGGTATTCGAGCCCTTTTGGGTCGGATCCCAGACCAGAGTATGAGTTCGGTTGGATTGGGCCTTTACAGTGGGTTGTCCTGCGTGCAGAGTCTAGAGCCACGAGAAGTTCAAATAGTTAAGGACTCTAGTCCTAACCATATTTAAATAAGGTAACTCCAAATGTAGTGTTGGGATTGGATTCCACTTGCACCTTTTAAGGAGATTATGTTGGACCCAAATAATGGTAACTGCCATATTTAGGAGTCTTAAACTGACTCAGAGAAGGATTCTAAGGTAGTGAGAACATTATAAATACAAGGCTTGGGTTTTAATTAATAGGTAATACATCTTTGAGAACTAAACACTTAACCTCCATTGTTAAACCTTGTGAACGACCTGTACTTATTCTCACATCGGAGCTATCCCCCGGCGGCACAAGCCGTCAAGCTTCGTGTGTGATCTGTTATTGTGCAGGTTCAAGCGCGTGGATTCTGTGATTGGACGCGTCGGTGAAACTTGGCGTTAACATTGGTGCTAGAAGGAGGGGCTTAATGCTTTTACAATAACAACTAACTTTTCTGGTAGCAGGCCATGGCGAGTAGGGAAAATAGTGCCTCTATCCAGGAGAAGGCGAAGACCCACCAAACCACCCAAGTGAGGGGGTCGGTGAAAGATAGATTGAGTTCCAAAACCCAGGGAGGTCAGGAGGAACTGGCCCCTTTCCTCCGACGAAAACTCTTCCATGACAGCCAATATACGCCCCATCAGGCTAGTCATGCTGACGAAAATCATTCTCGGGCACATGAAGGGCAAGGGAGAGGCCGAGGAGAAGGTATCCGTGACCAGCGGGAGTTTATTCTAAAGAACAAAATGCAACAAAACCAAGACGCCATGATGGCCTTGTGTCTTCAACAGGAGGAGCTCGAGGAGAAGATGGCAAAAGTGGTCGGGGAATAGGAAGTATCTACAAAGAAGCATAGGCATCAGAGCCGATACTGGTCTCCTTGACGGGGAGAGGCAGAAAGAGAAAAGAGTAGGCCCAGAAGCCAATATCGAGACGACCGAAGCTGAAGGAAGAGTCATTCAGTAGATCAAAAATCAGACCACCCGGGCAGATCGGGACAAACGAGGAGGATCGTATCTCCTGAATATGAGAGGGACATGCACAGAGGAGTCCGACCCCCTTGCTCGAAGGGTGGAAGAATTGGAGAAGTTGTTGGCAGCGAAAAGCTCGATGGGAACACCTTTGACCTGCCTAGGCTTACTTTTTTCACCCGAAATAAACCACGTCACTGTCGACCCTAAGAAGAAGATGCCCCCGATGGAGACGTATGACGGGCTGGGGGACCCCTATGATCATTCAGATGGGTATGACAGGTTGATGACATATTATGGACATTGAGATGCTGCTAAGTGCCACGTGTTTGCAACAAACTTAAAGAAGAGTGCCCAAGAATGGTTGGGGACCTTAGCAGCAGGGTCAATTAACTCATGGAGCGACCTTCGGGAAAAATTTAACGCTCGATTCAGAAGTAACATGAGACGAGGAAAGATCACGGCTTCCCTCATGCAGGTGAGACAGAGGTCAGACGAAAGCCTAGGCCAGTACGTCAAGAGATTCCGGGAGGCTGTGGGCTTAGTAGCAGAATTGAATTCCCCTCAAGCCTTGGGGTTTTTCATGACTGGTCTGGATATAGGGAAGTCAAAGAAACTGATGAAGGATATGGTGATCAACCCTCCGACAGATTTCATAGAAGCCTTCCATCGGACCGAGGGATTCATTGCGATAGAGGAGGCTATGGGAAATTTCAAACTGCACTCCCAATCTTATGAGAAGTCTAAAGATCGGGACAAGCAGACTTATCAGCGGTCAGACAATCAGGGGAGGTCGGATAGTTACGGAAGGAAAAACGACAACGATGGAGGTTTGGGAAGTGGCCGACCACCTTTCCCGAGCAGAAATGTCAACAAAGTTTATACCGCCCTCAACACCGACCGGGAGAAGATACTGGAGGAGAAGTGTAACAAACCATTTTTTGAGCCATGTTCGACGCATCTGAAACCCAGAAAGAGAAGTCGGGACAAATATTGTGAATACCATCAAAGTAGCAGACATACTATGGAGATGTGCAATGATCTGAAGGATTTGATAGAGAAGAAAATCTAGAATGGACATATAGTTCAGTATATGGTGGGTTGGGAGAATTCTGAGGTGCCCAGGAAAGCAGAGGATCGGCTCGGGATACACAGCCAAAACTGAACCAGCCAGCCCGAGACGTGATCGACTTAATCTCTAGCGGTTCGGTAGGGCGTGTGATCGAAAAAAAAGAGGAGTGGACATCTCAAAGCTATGTTGTCAGTGGCAGGTTCCTCGCCGAGAAAGGATCGAGCCTACCTGGGGGTATCCATCTCATTCTCAGATGAGGATTATCCTACAGATCTAATAGAACCGCACGATGGGGGAGTTAGTGATAACGGCTCGGGTCGGGCCAATGGACATGAAGAGGATGATGATCGACAATGGGTCCTCGATCGATATACTTTACACTCACGCTTATCAAAGGATGGATCAAGAAGGAAAGAAGATGGAGTTGGGAGGAGAAGGCCCATTGTATGGTTTCAATGGGGACCCGATGCATGTGTCAAGCACCATTGAATTGCCTGTCAGGTTCGGCACGGCCCCCTGGCATGCATAGATAATGGTCAAATTTTTTATGGTACAGGTGGATTCGGCATACAACGCTATACTAGGAAGGCCGACACTAGCGGCACTGCAAGCCGTTACATCCATACCCCATTTTAAGATTAAGTTCCTGACACCGAACGGGATAGGGGAGGTAAAAGGGGATCTTGATATTTCCCGAAGGTGCTATCGGAACACATTAATTTCTTCAGGGGTCAGGGTCAGCAAGCAGAAGTAGACAATGGCCATTGAAATAGAGCCATTCACTGAAAGTAGCACCGAACCGCTTACCCTACCTGCTGAAGAGACAGAGGATGTGGGGTTGGTCTTGGGAAACATAGAAAAATTGATCAAGATTGGATCGGGATTGATGGAACCATTCTGAACAGGGTTAATAGATCTGCTTCGGGTATATGCCGACATCTTTGCATGGGAACCTAATGATATGCCCGAGGTAATTGAGTCGGTGGCCCTGCACACTTTGCATGTAGACCCAAAGAGAAAATCGGTGATACAGAAAAAAAGAATTTTTGCTCCAAAGAGGCAAAGGATCATAGACGAAGAAATTGCCAAACTTCTGGAAGCGGAATTCATATTCAAAATCAACTACCCTGAATGGCTGGCAAATGTGGTTCTGGTTCAGAAACAAAACAGGAAGTGGAGATTATGCATAGATTACACAGACCTGAACAAGGAATGCCCGAAAGATTTCTATCCTTTGCCTAACATAGATCAGTTGATTGATGCCACATCGGGGTGCGACATGTTAAGCTTCATGGATGCCTTCTAAGTATACCACCAGATTTCGATGAGAAAGGAGGATATCCCGAAGACGAGTTTCATCACGCATCGGGCCATATATGCTTATCGGAAGATGACCTTTGGGTTACTCAACGCTGGGGCAACTTACCAATGGATGATGAACTTCGTATTTAGAAAGCAGCTAGGCCGAAGCATGGAAGTATATGTGGACGACATGATTATGAAAAATATGTCAGTCCAGGATCATCTGGAGGACCTAGAGAGTTGCTTTGAAACAGTATGAAGACATAAGTTGTGGTTGAACTCGACTAAATGTACCTTCAGATAGGGGTCAGGAAAGTTTCTGGGATATCTAATCAGTAAGCAGGGTATTGAAGCGAATCTGGAGAAGATTCAAACAATTCTAGATATGAAATCACCAAAGACATACAAGGATGTTCAGAGGTTGACTGGTCGGATTGCGGCCCTTTGGAGATTCGTATCAAAATCAGCTGAAAGGTGTCTACTGTGAGACCCCAGAATTTATGAATAAAGATTTAAATTTCTCGAAATATTTTTTTAATATTATGGTGTGGATTTGTTATAATGTTTTAGTTGTGGGTGATATTTACAAATTTTACAAAGTATGAAAGTTGTTATAAAATAATCTTTTTGTCGGGAATATTCGTACGACGGCACAATCATTGGTGAACCCACAATGGAAGTATTGTCGTAGTAAGAAAACGACAAAATTATCTTTTTATAAAATAACAACGGAAGTGTTACCGTTAAAACTGTTGAACTACCCAGTAGTAAAAGTACAGTAATACGCGTGATTGCATAGTAGCACACGGTATTGGTTATTGATGCTTACGTGATAAGTCACTCAGTTATACTTAATTATTGCTACAGTAATTGCTGCATCATATCTCTCATATTATTGATTCGATTATTGTCATATTATCATATGCATAATATGTTATATTATTAAATCAATAATTGAGACGACAAAGTTGTTCATATTATTAAATTGCAATATTTACAATGTCTAGAATTCTTATTGGAAAACCCCCTCTGTCCTGGGAACGACCTGGTTGTTAAATATTGTGAGTTATAATATTAATGATGAATAAGTTTGTGTTGATTAAAGATAATTTTGATAGTTCCATTGTGTTGGGATTATTAGTGTTAGTGGAAATCGACATCTATTCTAATGATAATTGATGTCTGGGGGTAATATTGATAAATCGGGCAATTTATCAGATAAATGAGCAATTAATTGTAACTAATTCACATGCTCATATAACTATTTGTCCACATGTGTGTACTATTGAGTCACATTCACTTACTATTAGGAGAGTTGGTGCAAGATTGATAATACTTGCATGACTAAGTTAAAAATGGAGGTATAGATGGAGGTACTATACTGTAATTAATTTTTTCACATGTTTAGAACTATTGAGTCAAATGATTTACTATTGATTCACATGATTTACTATTAGGAGAGGTGGTGCAAGTTTGATAATACTTGGATGACTGAATTATAAATGAAAGAAAAGTTGGAGGTATTGTACTGTAATTTTTCGAGCCCCAAAATGTGCAATTATCGAAACTATGTTTTCTTATAAATAGAAGCTCATTCTTCCTTCATTTCTCACCAATTCACTAAAGCTTTAGAGCCATTATTATAGAGAGAAATTATAGAGAGAAAGAAGAAGAGAAGTCTACTCCCTCACAATTTTAGTATCCAGTTTCTTCTGAGGTAAGGGATATTATTTGTTGTACCTGTAAGGGGTATTATTCTTTCGTATTCATGAAGAGAATTAAATTTTTTCAATACTCGTAAGAGTTGTTATTCCATTCTTTATTATTATGTTGGAATAACCTGTTTATGCGAAGTACCACATACATGGTGAAATTCTTCTATTATTCCATTCTTTATTATTCTGTTGAAATATTCTGTTGGTACGAATTTCGCCTAACCTGGTTCCATTATTTATTAATCCGCATTTATTATTCTATCAGAATATCCTGTCTGTGCAATTTACGCCGTACCTGGTTCCATCAATTATTATTCTGTTGGAATAACCTGTCTATGCGAAGTACCGCATGCATGGTGATTTCTGTTGTTATTCCATTCTTTATTATTCTGTTTGGACATCCTGTCGGTGCAGATTTCGCCTGACCTTGTTCCGTTATTTATTATTCTGTTGGAATAACCTGTCTATATGACGTACCGAATGCATGGTGATTTCTGTTGTTATTCCATTCTTTATTATTCTGTTCAAATATCATGTCTGTGCGTTTTACGCCGGACCTGGTTCCATCTTTATTATTCTGTTGGGAATAACCTATCTTTGCGGTCTCTATTACATGCATGGTGAATCCTTCTGTTATTTCATTCTTTATTATTCTGTTGGAATAACCTGTATAAATGGATTACCACATGCATGGTGAATGATCCTTCGTATTCATTCCTTATTAAATTGTGGAAATAATCTGGTTACGTTGATTATGATGAGAGTCATAATAAAATCATTGGACTGATGAAAATCATGGGTATATGAAGTATTAGTAAGTGTTATGATGAGTTATGTTGGTTATTATGTGAAAACATGAAAGTTTCTTAGAAATCACAAAGGGTTGAAAAATCAGATTTTGGTGAAAATGGAACATGAAATTTAGTTGACCATATCTCTTATTATATTTTGAATTTTTGAGTGTGGTCAAGCTCTAGAGTTAGATCTTTGAGTTTTGTAGCATCTCCAAGTGGAATCACTGTAAAAGGTGTTTTAGATTTTCGTGTGGACTGTTTTTAGCAAAGGAGTCAAAAGCTAGAAAATAGCAAAATGCTACTGCCCATAAATTTGTAAGGGCTGTTTCGGCCACTTAATTTGTGAGAAAAATTCTGGACTTTTGGGACATGAAAGTATATGGTATAAGGTACCTCCTGTCCAAAAATGAGCTCATTCTGACTTAAAATGAGCAAGTTATGACTATTTCAATATTTAGATTTTTCCGACGAAAAATGCTATAATCGGAGTTCTATAGCTCCGATGACCATGAAATTTAAACTAGAAGCTCACATTAATATATGTAAGATTCTGCCAAGATTTGGGAATTTTTGGAGTTAAACTTGAGGTAACTAATTTCTTAAGGAATTAATTAGAAATTGATTTTTAAAAAATAATAAATGAATTTTAAAAATTTCGAGAAAAATATATGTTCATTATGGGATTATATTTTGCTAAATCCTAAAAAAGAAATATTTTTGGGACTGATTTGGTATTTTTCATAAAAATAGTTTAGTTACGAACATATGAGTTAAATATGTTATGTGAAGTAACAAAGTTGAAAAATGTGATTTTATGGCTTGGAAATCCTATATAAGGTATATTCAGAATTTTTTTTATAAAGGATTTGATCATTAGTGATGAAATCTTATGAGTATGGCATTTTTGAATGATTAAATGCATTATTTAGTAAAGTGTAAATAATTAAAATAAATTGTTTATAAGTTTAAGAAGTGATTAAAATATTGTTATGATATTAATAATAATAGATTATGAGTGGTTGATAATATTTGGATAAATTTAAAGTCTTTAATAATTATCCTTGTTTTTGTTTGATTAATGCTTATATCATTGGCATCATCCTCATGCTTATATGGTGATGAAAGTTATCTTTGGCTTACATGTAGCATCCCCGAATCCGGGCCCCGAATCGCCGCGGATCTGGTACACTAAAATTTCTTTCACTATCTAATTGCGAAAGATATAAACATAAATTGTTTATACATTAAATTTTACACACTTATCCCCAAGGTCGAGTAACCTTAACTTATTACACAATTCATAAGTTATCTAACTCATAACATTATTAATATCATACAATACAAATTTAACTGCACACATCTACTAAAGCTGGAACTGTCTTGGACATTTCCTTGTTTCCGACGCATTCGTCTTAATCTGCAATATTTTATCATGATATAGCAAGGGTGAGCATAAAAATTGCCCAGCAAGTTTATATACAATAACATAACGATATATCATGATTGAAGAGTATGAATAATTGGCTAGCTATAATTCAACAATATAATTGTGAACTAGCAGAAACAAGGTTTTGACTGAACAAGTATTTTACATGAACAAACATTTCTGAACCAACTGGTAATGAAGGTGATCAGCCTTTCATACCTGACTTATACATGCAAGATGTACAGATTACAAATTTTCATGGCAATCAGTAATGATTAACCATAAGCTTGAATAAACTACTCTTATTAGAGTTAAGTACAAGAAAACTTGCCTGAACCGTTGATTACCGCAACGCAATTTAATTTAATCTCTCACAAAAGACCTATCAGTTATAAGATTGATCTTTTAATCAGTATAACATACTTTATTCCATAATACTATCTAATACTTAATCAAATATTAGATAACAACTTAACACATCAATATTATTATCATCCTTTTATAATTATTCAATCACTATATCATATCCTTTATGATTTATCACTTGCTCTTTATTTCATAAGTTATTCATTAACATGTAATAAGGCAAACACTAATCCAGCACCCTGGATTCTATATCTAACAACCAAATTTATAATTCAGCAACTTAAATTCCAAATCCATCAATTTAAACCTCAATTCAGCAAATCAGATTCAATTCATCAAACTGTTTTCTATATCCATATCACGAAAATACCAAATCAGTGAATTATTCTCCTATCCTTTGGTCAAACCTATATACATGTATTTCATGCATAAAAATTATTTTTCCATAATTTTTCAACTTCCTTTGGTATTTATTAAAAATTAATTTCTAGTGCGTAGCTTAAGAAATTAGCTACCTCGTGCTTAACTCCAGTAATGCCCATTTTTTGACATAACCTTATATACGTTAACGTGATACTCTATTTTAAATTTCGTGGCAATCGGAGTTGTAGAACTCCGTTTATAGCGATTTCCGTCAGAAAATCACAAAAATTGTAATGACCATAACTTGGTCATTTTAACTCGGAATCAGCTCATTTTTGGACACGAGCTACATATTACCATATATTTTCATTTCCCAAAAGCCTGGAATTTTTCTCATTAACTAAATGTCCGAAACAGCCCTCGGAAATTTTTGGGCAGAAACTTTTTATCGTTTGGCAGTTTTGGAGTCCTTTGCTAAAACTTATATAAAACGAGTTCTGTAACTCCGATTAATGATCCATCAATTTTGTTGGGTTCGTATCTTTCCGAAATACAGTTTTCATATATCACAATCAATATTTGGACATGTTTAGCTCCCGGAATTTAGCCCGGAAGTGACTGTTCCAAAACTGTCCTTTTAACAGTTTTCTTAGTTTTGAGTGGTTTGGGAGAAATCCCATAACTCTCTCCTCCGATGCCGGATGTAGTCCGTTTTGGAGTCTATGGAAAGCTTATTGAGTGCACTACAACATATCACAAGTCCAAAATTTTTAGAGCAACTTAACAGATCCGAAAATTTCTCTTTTAGGACAGCAGTCCACTAACTTATTTAATACAAACAAACTGTTTTGGTTAATCTTCTTTGTTCAAGCTTATCAACCCAAAAATGGCAAGATCTAACCATAAAATATCATTTATCATGCAGATCTATAGTTCTCATGTTCAAGTTCATAAACTTCATGGTTCAAATCATAATTTCGACACTTGATCTAAAACACCATATAAAAACACTTTTAACTTTTCTAGAAAATTTCCATTCTTCAATTCCTTTAGATTTCAACCAAAATCAACACCTAATATGGATAGTTCTAAACATGATACTCTCATCAACATGTATATACATGGCTTTTGAGTTTATAAACAAAGTTTCTTAGTTCCTCAAACAAGCATCCAACACAATCAAATCTTAAGAAAAAATTAAGTTTTCTTTCTTTTGAAAACCTATTCTCCAACTCATGCTACAGATCTAACTTTTGAAACTTAGAATGGATAGATCCATACATAAAACACTCTAAATCATGTAGATCTAGAGTTTTGAAGATCAAGAACTCCAAGTTTGGATTTACAACCATCAAAAAAAATAAACTAAACAAAAAGGTTTATACCTTTGCTCCCATGCTCTCCTTCTTCTTCTTCTCCATAGCTTCTTCCATGAATGGATCTTTGATTGGCATGGAAGGTCAAAATCTCCCCTCCTTCTCCTCTTAGAGTGGCCGAACATGGCCTCACTCTCTCTCCCTTTCTCTATTTCTTTGGTTACTTGCAACTTGGAAGAAAGATGAAAAAGAAATGAGATAGATTTTATTAGGTGTTGCTTTTATCAATTTGTCCAACTCACTCTCCTTTCTCTCTTCCAAAAACCGGCCATGAGGCCTCTCCAATGCTCACAATAATTCTCTCATTCTCCCTTATTAATTGCCAAACTTTACTTACAAGAAATGCTAATAAGTTGGCTAAATCAATAAGGGACACATATCTAGGCTAGAGCTAGGTTAGGCTAGGGTTGGTCACTAACTAAAGTGAGTCATTAAATGCATTCATCCCCCCCTTTATCTTAGCTCACATGGCTGGCCACTTGGCTAAAAAAAATGCTCCAAGTTTGCTTTCTAGCTTATCTCTTATTTGATTTTACAAATGTCCAAAAATTCTTCTCCCACTTGGCTAAAAATTGAGCCATTATTTTAATGTCTTGCTTGGTCCTCTAACCAATTTCATTCACCAATACTTGAGCTATAAAATATACATGGTCCAATTTCTTTAATTCTTATCCAACCCAAATCATTTACTTAGGGTTTTCACTTCTCCATTAAAACACAAATCATTGCTCATTTAATTTATTTCCTTAACCAAATTAGTCGTGCTATAATTAGGTTATAAAATTAATCAACCGAGATGTATAAAATAAATCTCTTAGAATTAGTAAGTATTCTAAATACCACAACTCTCTTTTCCCATAACCCTTAAGTTATTAAATCCTTCATTCCTAATATATAATTAGGGTTACACTAGTTTCTTTTGTTTGTTTATAATAAACCAATATACACCATCACATAATGTTCATATTTCTTACACACAACTTTTTAACCCTTAGGGTTTAATACTCCACATTAGGATTCCCAAATTGGGGCTTAAATTTTTAAAACTGAAACTAGGGTTTCAGAATATATTGTTAGAGTTTTCTAACTTAATCACCATATTCATATCATATATTTAGGGTTTCGGATTCCCGAAACTAAAACTAAAGTTTCTGAGCGTACCGTTAGGGTTTCTAACAATTCGTTAGATTTTTCTAACTTAATAAACGTATGATTAACATAACTTTAGGGTTTTGCTAAAGTTATAACTTATCTGATCAATCCTTGATTTTAAATCATTATGGTTCACATATGTAACCAAATATACCGACTAGTATTCACTTCGATACTTATCCTTGATAATTCTTCAAAAGAATTTTAAATCTAACGTAATCTTATACCTCATTACTAGACTATCACTTACAGTCTATCACATAATTCAAGTCTTGTCCAAAACTTTTGAAATTCTTAGAATTTCATTACATAACTGCCAATTCCATACACTTATTTTCTGTCTAGGTCTATTATTTGACCTTAAATCAATCATTTAAGATTTTCATAAATTGCCTAAATTCTCGGGTTGTCACATTCACCCCTCCTTCTAAGAATTTCGTCCCCGAAATTCACCTTACCCCTTACACCTTTGCACCTTTCACCTTTTATACAGAGCGATCACACAAGATCTTAAACTTATTTTCTCGGGTATCTATCAAAGATACTCAAACTTCTCGGGTATCTATCAAAGATACTCAAACTTCTCGGGTATCTATTAAAGATACGCAAATTCTTGGGTATCTATTAAAGATACGCAAATTCTCGGGTATCTATTAAAGATACGCAAATTCTCGGTTATCTATTAAAGATACGCAAATTCTCGGGTATCTATTAAAGATACGTAAATTCTCGGGTATCTATTAAAGATACGCAAATTCTCGGGTATCTATTAAAGATACGCAAATTCTCGGGTATCTATTAAAGATACGCAAATTCTCGGGTATCTATTAAAGATACTCAAAACGCGTGCAAAGGTCAAATTCACACCCAATAAAATATTCCCTTTATATAAAAGGTTGTTATTCTCAGTCTTTAAAATAAAGATTTTGATTTAACCACAAATACCATGATTTCAAATTCTATTTGCTTCTCTTCTCTTCTCTAACCCATCAAATTTTCATTCTTGATCTAGCTGAAATAACTGACAATGATCCATCAATAATAATTAAATTCTCTTCTCTTATCTCTTTATCTATTTCTATAATCTTCAATTCTCCATTCACACACAACTATACCCAGTTCATAAAACCACACTTATGAGTCCATAAATTGCCACAATCATATGAGTTCACGAACTTTCCTAGACAGACCTTTGGCGTCCATTCGCTGAGGGGTTCATAAACATTTCATATAACTATGCATCAAGTATGTCACATAATTATTGAGTTCTAAGAACTCGTACTTAATCTTATATCCTCTACCTATGACCTATCTATCTGTTATACACATGAGAAATGAATCACCCTCTTAACACGCATATAGCAAATAGCGTGACACAACATTTCAATGATTATCAGTGCCAGAAACTAAGTGGTTGTCAAACCAAACTCGGCCACTAATCAATATAGGAAGCTAAGTGAACAATTCCCCTCCCATACGAAGAATTGATCAACCTAACCACTACATCGACCAGGAAGCTAAGGGCCAGATGAGATTATAACTAGGACGAGTCGGGGAACGGAGTGACGGTCCAGATGATAGCATTAGTAGTCCTCACTATTCTGTTAAATAGTGTGACAATAAATGTAATGAGGACTCCATTGAGAGTGGATATTATCTAGAAGGCAATATTCTTGTTTAAACTCTAAGTTTATTTTTTATCTTATTTTACACGACAGTTGTATTATTAAGTTGTATTTGTATTTTTGTACTATATATTTGTCGACTCAAGATGGGTGATGTATACCTGTTTTGGGGGCGTCACAGTTGGTATCAAAGCTTAGGGATATGATCCCTGACTGAGATGTGAGACAAGAACTAGGAGGGGAGAGACGGGGAATTCCTTCACTAGTATGACCTACCTAAGTTTATTTGATATTTAATTGGTCGGTCAGAGTATAGGGATAATATGTGATATGTTAATTAACTCTTGTTTTGTGGCAGTGTTTGAAAATGACATCCGAGAATGTTGAGGTAAGCAATGGAGCGTGTAAAGTCCCCGAACCTGGATACTTGAAACCCGAACTCGGTACTTCACGATACCATTTCTATGAGCGAAAATATTAATAATAATAATAACACTAAATAAATTATAAACTTATCTTACCTTTATCAGAGTTTAATCCCAAGTACACAACCTTTACTATATGACATCGTAAACTTAATCTGTTTTCAATCCTTTTCACTTGTTCTTGATCGATCCTTCTGATTGTTCACATTTATCTGAAAACATTTAAATTAAGCAAAGATGAGCATTTGAGTGCCCAACAAGTATTATATATGTATAAATTGAAAAAGTTTAAATATTTTCTTTATAATATCCATCTACAACAAGTCAATAGTTGAGAAGTAATCTGAACCGATATTAATAACATAACAACTCTCTTTCAAATTTTTGAAACTACGTACTGGCTATAAATAGAGTTTAAGTGACATTCTATGAACATTGTTTTTATTTTCGAAAAGTTTTAGCAGAACTTCATCTGCAAACCGTCATAACTTACGGACACGGGGGTGATCAGCCCGTTGTGCCCTGTATTGATCAATACTACATTACAAGAACGATGTTATCATTTACTTGGTCCGCCTTAGGCGCATAAAAGTTTTCTCGTGAACGGGATGTTCATATTTGTCAGGGTTCCAGACAAAAGGTTTTATTTTATCCAACAATAATCTATAATTCAACATATATGTATAACAAAGGTGTATCAACATGTGATTAAATACAATGATTATTCAAGTGGGGACACTTGTATAATCATTTCTAGAAATTAAGGAACAGAATATATAACTGAATTATCATATACTAACATGTTGATAATCAATGGGTGTATATAATATAGGTTTAACAATTTGTACATTAATAATAATAATTCTGAACTTCTCACTTCTGTCCATTGCGTAAAGAAAATGCAAAGTTAGGATACTTGCCTGATGCGCTGCTTACTATTCTCAACTTAGTTTTATCTTTTCTATCACGACCTATCATTAATCAAATCAATCGTTCGATTAGAACAATATACCATAACACATAGTACTGCATTTCGCAGTCAGCACATAACCTAATCATCTTATCACACATGTTCAACAATCATGGCATCACAAACTAACATCAACTCATTCCTAATCACATTGTCACACAACTTTAACCACCATTGAATCACAAATAAACAGTTAACAAATCAATACATCTAAATTCCGATTAATTTCTAAAACATGTCGGCGTATCGACAACCATATCGAACAATTATCGAGTCTGAGACTCTATTCTGTATCTCAATATCCAAATAGATAACTTAAACAACAATCGTATTATTTTTCATAACCTAATAATAATTATAAAAGAATTATTACCATTTACCATAATTTTTGAAATATCAGAATCATTATTAAATGATTTAAATATCAAACAATTCTATTATCATTAATATTTAATTAATATTAAACTATTAATGAAACCATTGCCAAAATATTAAAGTTATTTATAATAACTCAAAATATTTTTAAAATACTTATATTACCCTTAAATGATTTTTAAAATATCTAAAATCATTATTAAATAATTACCATTAATATTTAAATATTAATGAACTATTATCTAAATATTAAAAGTCATTAATTATAACTTAAAATATTTTTAATTCATTTATATCCCTTTTAAATGATTTTTAAATAAATAAAACCATTTTTAAACTATTTATTTAATATAATTATTAAATAAACTTAATATCATTAATATATCATTAATATTAAATTATTAATAAAATTATCCTTTAAATATTAAAAGTTATAGTTTATAACTTAAAATATCTTTAAACACTTTATTTTCATTTAAAATGATTATTATAATAATAAAATCATTTTTAAACTAATTTATTTAATATAATTATTAAATAACTTTAATATCATTAATAATCATTAATTAATGAAATTAACCATTAAATATTAAAAGTTATATATTTTATAACTTAAAATATTCTTAAATACCTTATTATTATTTAAAATGATTTTTAATATAATGAAATCATTTTTAATTCATTTATTTAATTCATTTAATAAATAACTTAACTATCATTAATATTAATTTATTAATGAAAATTATCACAAAATATTAAAAGTTATCAAAAATAACTCAAAATTATTTTCTAACACAATAATATAATTTTTAATAATTTTTCATGAATTAAAACTATTTTTAAATAATTTATCTAATATTGTAATTAAATAAATAAATACCATTTGCATTTCGAAAATATTAAATATTTTCGAAATATACCCAAAATAATTAAAATATAATTTTCAGACATTAAAATAATTTTTAAGAATTTATTATGTATTTTTAATAATTAAAAACCATTTTTATCAATTTTTTATTAATTTCCGGAAATTATAAATAAAACTGTCGCTAAAGGGCTATAGCGACACTTTCTGTCGCAATAGGTGTTCTTGATCAAGCCCAGAACTTCAAGACAGTGATCGTGTGTGCTACTTTGACCCTGTGTAAATCAGTGTGTGTTATGAATCTAGACTTGTTTTTGGTCAGATCTGATAGAGGAAATGCAAGACTACAATATCCAGCAAGAAAAATAATCATAACACATAACATAAAGAAGATCTGAGCCCTCAAAGAAGCTGTCAGACCTGTTCTTCATTTTCTGGGTTACCCAGAAATGAAGAACAATTCATCCATCCACTTTTGGGCTTCCACAACTTGTACTCAATGCACTGTTTTTTTGTGATCTATGACTTCTAAGTTCTAGCCCTCATGTAACACTACAAATATATCACAAAACATAATCATAACAACAACACAATGAGCAGAAAAGATCCGGTCAAACCATGTCAGTCGGCTTCGCCTAAAAATTTCTAGGAATTTTCCCAGAAATGCTAACTGTGATCAAACATGTAAGTTTGACCATTAATTAAACTTCATACGTTTACGATAGTAAAGATCTTAACACCTGGATCTATAGTCCACCTACCCAGCTACAAAATTAACCAAACAACAACAACAAAACATCAAAAACATGTTAGATATAAAGCTCACAAAACATTGTCAGAGGCTGTTCATGCTGTTCTTCGTTGCCCAGATTTTGACCGGTCATGCCCGGTCAACGGGTTTTTACCGACCATATCTAGCAATCTAGACATTCAATGACTCTGATTCTTTTTGCATCTTAAAGAGCACATTACAGACTACATATAACAACTTAAAAACAACACAAATCATAAACGACCAAAGATTAAAATGGACTGACATTAGGCTGTCAGACCTCAAGAACAAAATTTCCAGATTTCATAGATCTTCAAATCTGAGCTTCTAGATGTTATAGATCTATCATCTAGCAACCCAGATCATCACTAGACACTAAAATCAACATGTTTTAACACTTGAACAAAACATCTAACACAAGATCAAGGGTCGAAATTTTGGTTAGAGTTTTTACTTTTAAATGAAAATTCTTGATTTCTAGGCTACAGATTTGTGATGTGTGTTAGTGGGGCTTGAATATATGACTGATCTAGCAAAATTTTCGGAGGTGTGGAGCTTAGGAGAGTTAGGTTTAGTATTTGGTACAAAATGAACAAAAATATAACTTTCTCTCTCTTGAATCTATATATAACAAGCATGATGCATTGAATGCTAGCAAAAGGGCTAATTTGCTGTCCATTTACTGTCAAGGGAGTGGTTAGGAGTGGTTGGGTTTGGTAGGAGTTGGTAAACAACTCCCACACTTGTCAAAACTCAATAATTCAAGAGGGTAAAATGGTCTTTTTGCTTGGAAATTTAAGGGCACAATTGTAAACTTTGTAAACCCTTAGGGTTTAACCCTAAGGTTTAGTACATAGCATTTGCGAGATTTAACAACTAGGGTTTGTACAAAAACTAAAAAAAATTTTAGTTTCTAAAATTTATAATTAGGGTTTATAAAATAATTTAAGTTTCTTAATTAAATAAAAGGTTTTAATTTACTTAACACCTTGCTAATTAGGATTTAAGAAACACTAATTAACATTACATTGTCCAAAATAGCGCTTAGGATTTACAATTACAGATTAGGGTTATTAATTTAGAAATTAGGGTTTATAATATAGAAAAATAATAAGGATTTTGAATAATTACGATTCTCCCTAATTAGGGTTAATATCTATATCACCAGTCGTTAATCACATTATCGTGATTACATAACGGCTTAATCAATTCTCAAAGTCGTGAATGACTTTCGCATTAGGGTTTCAAATAAATTAGGGTTTAAAGAAATTAAATTAAGGTTCTAGATTTTAGGATTTTAATTTACTAATTAGATTTATTTTAATTAGCAATTAAAGTCTATCTCACGTGTCATTAATCATAGTAACACAATTCTTGACAGATCAAACCTCCAGTTTAGGTTTCCGGATTAGGGTTTCAAATTTTAGAAATTAGGGTTTTCATTCACAGTTAGGGTTTTCTATAATTAGCAAAATATTAAATAACATAATTCATATATTAAACTCACAATTGAGTTTCAAATTAGGGTTTTATTAGGTCATAAGAAAATTACTTTCCCGATTAACCTTACAAGCATAACTTACATATTTATAGCACTGAAAAATATAATTAATATTATATTTTTATCACCATTCCTTATTCCAGAACTAGAAATAGGGTTTGTAAAATATTATTAAGGTTTGATTGTAATATAATAAAACTGTTCCACACATTAATATTGCACACCTAACCATACATATCTATAACACTGACAAATAATAATATTATATTATTATTCTCATTCCTCAATCAAAACCCATCATTAGGGTTTGGATTCCATATCTGATTTATCTGTCATAAATAACCTTATTAAGTTAAAATAATTAACTTAATATCCTGAACAAAATACATATAATGAAATAATCATTATAATTATTCTAAAATCATTTCATATATTATTTAAATAATATATAATTATATTTTCATAGAAAATAATTAATAAAAACACTTCGATCTTTAAATTAATTATTATAAGAATATACTTTATAATAATCAATAATTCTAAAGTAAAATTATTTGTAAACATTCATGTAATAAATATATTTTTATTTACCACATAAATACATATACATAATATCTTGTACAAATGCTCATCCTTAATATAAAAAAAAATTTATACACAAAATTTCTTATTTATTTATATAGAAAATATCGAGTTGTCACATTCACCCTCCCTTATAAAGATTCCGTCCCCGGAATCATCATTTTAAAACCTATACATACCAGGGTACATAGCGTACAAAATCTTCGCAAATGGATCTCGATCACCTTTGATCGAACTGATCTTTAACTATTTACTTAAAGCATGTCTTTTTGATTAAACGGAAATTTGATTTCTAAGGAAACTCAAATTCCTCCTCCAAAATAATTTATAAAATAATTTACTATATATAAGAAATCAATATTTAAGAAAATAATATTGGTTCGAGTAATACCTGGAGTTGCATCCCCGGCTGCAACGATATCTTGAATGGTCATGTTGAAGACTCTTGCAGTTGGTTCTGTTGATTCGTTCGTTGTTGTTGGTCCCGTTGTCGCCAATGTACTGCTGCCTTTCCCCCGTATTCGCATTCCTTACCTCCATTCTCCTTCTTGAACAGTCTCCCACCTTATGCTCCACTGATCCACACTTGAAACACCTACTATACATTCTTGGATTGAGACAGTCGGAAGTGACATGTCCCTTCTGCCCACACTTATAACATACTAACTTCCCTTTCAAACATTCCCAGAATGGTTCTTTCCACAAGTCATTACACCACCTGCTTCTTTTTCACACCTTCTTGCTTCACCTGCCCACTTCCAAAGTTGTTCGCCTTCCTCTTTTCACTCCTATTTCCTTTGTTGGTTTTCACCTTTACTTTCACTATTAGTTTCTACCTTCCCAGCTCCCTCAACTTTACCCTTGTTCCTTCTTACCTTGTTGTAGAGGCTCATGGCCTCACTCCCCTCCTTAGCAATAATCGCTTTCTCCACGAGTGCTGCAAATGTAGGAATCTGCAACACTTCCACCTTGTTGTAGAGCCAGGGTTTTAATCCCAGCTCAAACCTTCGTGCTTTTCTAGTCTCCTTATCAACTTGATGCGGAGCAAACCTAGCCAATTCATTGAATTTTGTGGCATAATTCGCAACTGACATATCCCCTTGCTTTAATTCCAGAAATTTTACCTCCATTCTAGCTTACATACTAGCAGAAAAATAATTTTCGAAAAATAAAGTCTTAAATCTATCCCATATTACCACACCTGCTCCTGCCCTCACCTGATTCACTTCCCACCAGACATTTGCTTCACTCTTCATCATGTAGGTGGCAAAAGTGGTCTTTTGCCCCTCAGCTACCTTAGCTATCACGAACACCTGTTCAATTTTCCTAACCCAAATCTAGGCTTCTATATGGTCAGTTGTACCTTTGAATTCCGGTGATAGGACCGCCTTGAAGTCTTTAACGTTCGACGTTCGATTATCTGGTTGATCTTTCGCGGCTGGTATTCTGTTCTGCACAGCTTGATCGTCCATATTCGCAAGTTTCTGTATTGAGTCTGATTGTCCTCTAGCTTTGTTGACAGATTCTTCTATCCTTTGAATTCATTTTTTGTCTTGACGGCATTTTCATAAATTATTCTTACATACTAAGCCTTATCGTAATCGCTTAACATATCACACAAAATTTTCTACTCAAATAATCATGTATTCAAAATATTAGCTTTTGAAAACTGCATTAACCAATGCTTAGATAAATAATTCCTATCTTTATACCAACTTATTTCATTAATCCAACATAGACTCATATTCATAACACTTGATATGCCATAACACATTCTATTTTAAACATTCGCTATCCCTTTGTGACTTCAAAAGTCGGGATTTACAACTTTGTCCAACACAAAAGTTAAAAATATTTCATTACACAAATATACTTATCACATATACCACACAGAAATATACATATTTAGCTAATACCAATACTACCTATTTCTTTTGCCTTCACTAAAGATTAACTATTCCCAGTTCGTCAAACTACACTTATGAGTCCATAAACTTGTCACAGTTATATGAGTTTACAAACTTATCCTAGTCAGACCTTTGGCTTCCATTCGCTGAGGGATTCATAAACATTTCATATAACTATGAGTCAAGAATGTCATATAAGTACGAGTTTTAAGAATTCGTACTTAACCCTATGTTCTCTACCTATGACCTATCTATTTTTTATACACATGAGAAAGGAATCACCCTCTTAACATGCATATAGCAAATAGCGCGACACAAATATTTTAATGATTATCAGTGCCAGATACTAAGTAGTTTTTACCCCAAGTACAATTCCCCGCCCATACAAGGAATCATACAACTCAGCTGCCGACATGAGTCCTCATTGAAATCCCCACCTAATCTTAACCCCCTTTTTCATTCGAATTTCATTTAATCCGTATTCATAACCCTTTTTTGAATCTGTATCATTTACACAGCAATCTTGCTTTAAACTTTCCTATCATAAGATTGATTCTTTCTGGCTGTTATAATTTTATCAGATCATGGGGTGATCTCATCGTATATATTATAATTCAATTCTATGTCTTAATTATTTTGTTTTACGATCTCCTTTCCCTGCACTTCCAGTCTTTTAGACTCGATATATTCACAATTACTGTTCAACTTTATTATCAGAGTTAGGAAACTCTGTGGCTTAACAACTCACCGAGATTCATCTTTGAATCATATCAACCCACTAACTCTATATGAGTTATTTGTATTTTCAACGTTTCCCTCTGTTTTAAGGTTATAGCCTAAGGTCTAACCCACCTAAGATTTATAACCCTATAGCTCTGATACCATCTGTAAAGTCCCCGAACCCGGATACTTGAAACCCGAACTCGGTACTTCACGATACCATTTCTATGAGCGGAAATATTACTAATAATAATACTAAATAAATTATAAACTTATCTTACCTTTATCAGAGTTTAATCCCAAGTACGCAACCTTTACTATATGACACCGTAAACCTAATCTGTTTGCTTTCCTTTTCACTTGTTCTTGACCGATCCTTCTGATTGTTCACATTTATCTGAAAATATTTAAATTAAGCAAGGATGATCATTTGAGTGCCCAACAAGTATTATATATGTATAAGTTGAAAAAGTTTAAATGTTTTCTTTATAATATCCATCTACAACAAGTCAATAGTTGAGAAGTATTCTGAACAGATATTAATAACATAACAACTCTCTTTCAAATTTTTGAAACTACGTACTGGCTATAAATAGAGTTTAAGTGACATTCTATGAACATTGTTTTTATTTTCGAAAAGGTTTAGCAGAACTTCATCTGTAAACCGTCATAACTTACGGACACGGGGGTGATCAGCCCGTTGTGCCCTGTATTGATCAATACTACATTACAAGAACGATGTTATCATTTACTTGGTCCACATTGGGCGCATAAAAGTTTTCCCGTGAACGGGATGTTCATATTTGTCAGGATTCCAGACAAAAGGTTTTATTTTATCCAACAATAATCTATAATTCAACATATATGTATAACAAAGGTGTATCAACATGTGATTAAATACAATGATTATTCAAGTGGGGACACTTGTATAATCATTTTTAAAAATTAACGAACAGAATATATAACTGAATTATCATATACTAACATGTTGATAATCAATGGGTGTATATAATATATGTTTAACAATTTGTACATTAATAATAATAATTCTGAAATTCTCACTTCTGTCCATTGCGTAAAGAAAATGCAAAGTTAGGATACTTGCCTGATGCGCTGCTTACTATTCTCAACTTAGTTTTATCTTTTCTATCACGACCTATCATTAATCAAATCAATCGTTCGATTAGAACAATATACCATAACACATAGTACTGCATTTCGCAGTCAGCACATAACCTAATCATCTTATCACACATGTTCAACAATCATGGCATCACAAACTAACATCAACTCATTCCTAATCACATTGTCACACAACTTTAACCACCATTGAATCACAAATAAACAGTTAACAAATCAATACATCTAAATTCCGATTAATTTCTAAAACATGTCGGCGTATCGACAACCATATCGAACAATTATCGAGTCTGAGACTCTATTCTGTATCTCAATATCCAAATAGATAACTTAAACAACAATCGTATTATTTTTCATAACCTTATAATAATTATAAAAGAATTATTACCATTTACCATAATTTTTGAAATATCAGAATCATTATTAAATGATTTAAATATCAAACAATTCTATTATCATTAATATTTAATTAATATTAAACTATTAATGAAACTATTGCCAAAATATTAAAGTTATTTATAATAACTCAAAATATTTTTAAAGTACTTATATTACCCTTAAATGATTTTTAAAACATCTAAAATCATTATTAAATAATTACCATTAATATTTAAATATTAATGAACTATTATCTAAATACTAAAAGTCATTAATTATAACTTAAAATATTTTTAATTTATTTCTATCCCTTTTAAATGATTTTTAAATAAATAAAACCATTTTTAAACTATTTATTTAATATAATTATTAAATAAATTTAATATCATTAATATATCAGTAATATTAAATTATTAATGAAATTATCCTTTAAATATTAAAAGTTATAGTTTATAACTTAAAATATCTTTAAACACTTTATTTTCATTTAAAATAATTATTATAATATTAAAATCATTTTTAAACTAATTTATTTAATATAATTATTAAATAACTTTAATATCATTAATAATCATTAATTATTGAAATTAACCATTAAATATTAAAAGTTATATATTTTATAACTTAAAATATTCTTAAATACCTTATTATTATTTAAAATGATTTTTAATATAATGAAATCATTTTTAATTCATTTATTTAATTCATTTAATAAATAACTTAACTATCATTAATATTAATTTATTAATGAAAATTATCACAAAATATTAAAAGTTATCAAAAATAACTCAAAATTATTTTCTAACACAATAATATAATTTTTAATGATTTTTCATGAATTAAAACTATTTTTAAATAATTTATCTAATATTGTAATTAAATAAATAAATACCATTTGCATTTCGAAAATATTAAATATTTTCGAAATATTCCCAAAATAATTAAAATATAATTTTCAGACATTAAAATAATTTTTAAGAATTTATTATGTATTTTTAATAATTAAAAACCATTTTTATCAATTTTTTATTAATTTTCGGAAATTATAAATAAAACTGTCGCTAAAGGGCTATAGCGACACTTTCTGTCGCTATAGGTGTTCTTGATCAAGCCCAGAACTTCAAGACAGTGATCGTGTGTGCTACTTTGACCCTGTGTAAATCAGTGTGTGTTATGAATCTAGACTTGTTTTTGGTCAGATCTGATAGAGGAAATGCAAGACTAAAATATCTAGCAAGAAAAATAATCATAACACATAACATAAAGAAGATCTGAGCCCTCAAAGAAGCTGTCAGACCTGTTCTTCATTTTCTGGGTTACCCAGAAATGAAGAACAGTTCATCCATCCACTTTTGGGCTTCCACAACTTGCACTCAGTGCACTGTTTTTTTTGTGATCTATGACTTCTAAGTTCTAGCCCTCATGTAACACTACAAATATATCACAAAACATAATCATAACAACAACACAATGAGCAGAAAAGATCCGGTCAAACCATGTCAGTCGGCTTCGCCTAAAAATTTCTGGGAATTTTCCCAGAAATGCTAACTGTGATCAAACATGTAAGTTTGACCATTAATTAAACTTCATACGTTTACGATAGTAAAGATCTTAACACCTGGATCTATAGTCCACCTACCCAGCTACAAAATTAACCAAACAACAACAACAAAACATCAAAAACCTGTTAGATATAAAGCTCACAAAACATTGTCAGAGGCTGTTCATGCTGTTCTTCGTTGCCCAGATTTTGACCGGTCATGCCCGGTCAACGGGTTTTTACCGACCATATCTAGCAATCTAGACATTCAATGACTCTGATTCTTTTTGCATCTTAAAGAGCACATTACAAACTACATATAACAACTTAAAAACAACACAAATCATAAACGACCAAAGATTAAAATGGACTGACATTAGGCTGTCAGATCTCAAGAACAAAATTTCCAGATTTCATAGATCTTCAAATCTGAGCTTCTAGATGTTATAGATCTATCATCTAGCAACCCAGATCATCACTGGACACTAAAATCAACATGTTTTAACACTTGAACAAAACATCTAACAGAAGATCAAGGGTCGAAATTTTGGTTAGGGTTTTTACCTTTAAATGAAAATTCTTGATTTCTAGGCTACAGATTTGTGATGTGTGTTAGTGGGGCTTGAATATATGACTGATCTAGCAAAATTTTTGGAGGTGTGGAGCTTAGGAGAGTTAGGTTTAGTATTTGGTACAAAATGAACAAAAATATAGCTTTCTCTCTCTTGAATCTATATATAACAAGCATGATGCATTGAATGCTAGCAAAAGGGCTAATTTGCTGTCCATTTACTGTCAAGGGAGTGGTTAGGAGTGGTTGGGTTTGGTAGGAGTTGGTAAACAACTCCCACACTTGTCAAAACTCAATAATTCAAGAGGGTAAAATGGTCTTTTTGCTTGGAAATTTAAGGTCACATTTGTAAACATTGCAAACCCTTAGGGTTTGACCTTTAGGGTTTAACCCTAAGGTTTAGGACATAGCATTTGTGAGATTTAGCAACTAGGGTTTGTACAAAAACTAAAATAAATTTTAGTTTCTAAAATTTATAATTAGGGTTTATAAAATAATTTAAGTTTCTTAATTAAATAAAAGGTTTTAATTTACTTAACACCTTGCTAATTAGGATTTAAGAAACACTAATTAACATTACATTGTCCAAAATAGCGCTTAGGATTTACAATTACATATTAGGGTTATTAATTTAGAAATTAGGGTTTATAATATAGAAAAATAATAAGGATTTTGAATAATTACGATTCTCCCTAATTAGGGTTAATATCTATATCACCAGTCGTTAATCACATTATCGTGATTACATAACGGCTTAATCAATTCTCAAAGTCGTGAATGACTTTCGCATTAGGGTCTCAAATAAATTAGGGTTTAAAGAAATTAAATTAAGGTTCTAGATTTTAGGGTTTTAATTTACTAATTGGATTTATTTTAATTAGCAATTAAAGTCTATCTCACGTGTCATTAATCATAGTAACACAATTCTTGACAGATCAAACCTCCGGTTTAGGTTTCCGGATTAGGGTTTTAAATTTTAGAAATTAGGGTTTTCATTCACAGTTAGGGTTTTCTATAATTAGAAAAATATTAAATAACATAATTCATATATTAAACTCACAATTGAGTTTCAAATTAGGGTTTTATCAGGTCATAAGAAAATTACTTTCCCGATTAACCTTACAAGCATAACATACATATTTATAGCAGTGAAAAATATAATTAATATTATATTTTTATCACCATTCCTTATTCCAGAACCAGAAATAGGGTTTGTAAAATATTATTAAGGTTTGATTGTAATATAATAAAACTGTTCCACACATTAATATTGCACACCTAACCATACATATCTATAATACTGACAAATAATAATATTATATTATTATTCTCATTCCTCAATCAAAACCCATAATTAGGGTTTGGATTCCATATCTGATTTATCTATCATAAATAACCTTATTAAGTTAAAATAATTAACTTAATATCCTGAACAAAATACATATAATGAAATAATCATTATAATTATTCTAAATTCATTTCATATATTATTTAAATAATATATAATTATATTTTCATAGAAAATAATTAATAAAAACACTTCGATCTTTAAATTAATTATTATAAGAATATACTTTATAATAATCAATAATTCTAAAGTAAAATTATTTGTAAACATTCATGTAATAAATATATTTTTATTTACCACATAAATACATATACATAATATCTTGTACAAATCCTCATCCTTAATATAAAAAAATGTATACACAAAGTTTCTTATTTATTTATATAGAAAATATCGGGTGTCACAGAGCGAATGACGCGATTATTTCTAATATGTTTGAAACCCGATATACGTTAATACCTCATTTCTCACAAACTTTATTTATATTCAGATGTTGTGAATATGGCTCAGCTATTGGAGCGTGATAATGAGTTAGCACAACCAAAAGGTAACGACTAACAACACGATAATAATCATACCGGTGGCAACGACTATCGGAACAATGATAACCATCATGGGGAAAATTATCATGTCAAGAATGGTAATCACTTCGGAGGTAATCATGGCCAATGTAATAGAAATGGAAATTTCAAGAAGAGAAGGTCATTTAGCTCGATTTTATCGTGCATCAAAGTCAAGTCCAGCTGGGACGGTGGCACCAAAGGCGGATACGGACAAAACAAAGTCGGTGGTTCCAGGAAGAGCGTTTTTCGTGACTTCTCAAAAAAGCGAGTAACCCGAACGAATTTAGCACGGGTTAGTTAATTATAATTTCTTGCGAAGTCTATACCTTATTAGATACCGGTTCTACCCATTATTTTATCTCTTTTGCTTATGCTCAACGTTTAAATTTATCCCCAAAGAAGTTAGACTTTGACTTATTGGTTGAAACTACGTTAGGAGAAACCTTCATTACATGTGTTATCCAAGTCTTGGATGAGAGTCACAGTTTTGAATGATATTTCTATCGTTAATAAATTTTCTGACGTATTCTTGAAGACTTCTTAGCCTACCCCTAGAGAGTGAAATCAAATTTTGTATTGACCTCAGTACAAATCCCATTTCTAAAACCCTCAAATATTTCTTCAACTAAAATGAACATAGCATGCGCCAAAGACGTTGGCTCGAGCTGTTGAAGATTACGATCGTACCATTCAATATCATCGTGGAAGAACAAACGTGGTAGCTGACATGTGAGTAGAAGATCATATGCGTTTACGAGTGCGATGTTGTTAACACAAAGACCCATTTCGTATAACTTACATATGATGAAGATAGAGTTAAAGACTCTAGGGTCCCACGTGAAGATAACGAATATACGAGTAGAATTGACTTTAATCGATAAAGTTAAAGCTGCTCAAGCTACATACTCAAAGCTGATGAATTTGAAGAAGAAGGTTCAAGAGGGCGTTATTCTAGAAGCAAGAATCGGTGAAGAGAGGAAATCTCAACCCTCAATTTAATTGGCCCATTTGAAATCCTCGATCGAGTAGGAACTGCGACATATAGAATCGTTTTACCACCAAGTATGTCGCATGTTCATAAAGTTTTTCATGTATCGATGTTACGTAAATATGTGGATGAATCGAACCACGTTATTAAAATAGAACTAGATGAGATAGCAGAAGATTTAATGTATGAGGAGATACGTGTTAAAATCTTGGATAAGAAGGAGCGTATTCAACACTCAAAGGTTATACCTCAAGAGTTAGAATCTGAAATGAAGTCAAGGTATCCTCATCTCTTCGGCATACCAGGTATGTACGTAAAATTTTGAGGGCGAAATTTCATAAGGAGGGGAGATTTTGAGACCCCATAATTTATAAATAAAGATTTAAATTTCTCGAAATATTTTTTTTAATATTATGGTGTGGATTTGTTATAATGTTTTAGTTGTTAGTGATATTTACAAATTTTACAAAGTATGCAAGTTGTTATAAAATAATCTTTTTGTCGGGAATATCCGTACGACAGCACAATCATTGGTGAACCCACAACGGAAGTATTGTCGTAGTAAGAAAACGACAGAATTATCTTTTTATAAAATAACGGCGGAAGTGTTACCGTTAAAACTGTTGAACTACCCGGTAGTAAAAGTATAATAATACGCGTGATTACATAGTAGCACATGGTATAGGTTATTGATTCTTACGTGATAAGTCACTCAGTTATACTCAATTATTGCTATAGTAATTGTTTCATCATATCTCTCATATTATTGATTCGATTATTGTCATAATATCATATGCATAATATGTTATATTATTAAATCAATAATTGAGACGACAAAGTTGTTCATATTATTAAATTGCAATATTTACAATGTCTAGAAGTTCTGTCAAGGAGAGGTTTGGTCACCTAATTGCGCGCCAATAGGGAGAAATCCTTATTGGAAAACCCCCTCTGTCCTGGGAACGACCTGGTTGTTAAATATTGTGAGTTATAATATTAATGATGAATAAGTTTGTGTTGATTAAAGATGATTTTGATAGTTCCATTGTGTTGGGATTATTAGTGTTAGTCGAAATCGACATCTATTCCGATGATAATTGATGTCTGGGGGTAATATTGATAAATCGGGTAATTTATCGGATAAATGAGCAATTAATTGTAACTAATTCACATGCTCATATAACTATTTGTTCACATGTGTGTACTATTGAGTCATATTCACTTACTATTAGGGGAGTTGGTGCAAGATTGATAATACTTTCATGACTAAGTTAAAAATGGAGGTATAGATGGAGGTACTATACTGTAATTATTTCTTTCACATGTTTAGAACTATTGAGTCACATAATTTACTATTGATTCACATGGTTTACTATTAGAGGAGGTGGTGCAAGTTTAATAATACTTGGATGACTGAATTATAAATGAAAGAAAAGTTGGAGGTATTGTACTGTAATTTTTTGAGCCCCAAAATATGCAATTATCGAAACTATGTTTTCCTATAAATAGAAGTTCATTCTTCCTTAATTTCTCACCAATTCACTAAAGCTTTAGAGCCATTATTATAGAGAGAAATTATAGAGAGAAAGAAGAAGAGAAGTCTGTTCCCTCACAATTCTAGTATCCAGTTTCTTCTGAGGTAAGAGATATTATTTGTTGTACCTGTAAGGGGTATTATTCTTTCGTATTCATGAAGAGAATTACTTTCTTTCAATACTCGTAAGAATTGTTATTCCATTCTTCATTATTATGTTGAAATAACCTGTTTATGCGAAGTACCGCATACATGGTGAAATTCTTCTGTTATTCAATTCTTTATTATTATGTTGGAATAACCTATTTATACGAAGTACCGCATATATGGTGAAATTCTTCTATTATTCCATTCTTTATTATTCTGTTAAAATATCCTGTTGGTGCGAATTTTGCCTGACCTGGTTCCATTATTTATTATTCCCCATTTATTATTCCGTCAGAATATCCTATCTGTGCATTTTACGCCGGAACTGGTTCCATCATTTATTATTCTATTGGAATAACCTGTCTATGCGAAGTACCGCATGCATGGTAATTTCTGTTGTTATTCCATTCTTTATTATTCTGTTGGGACATCCTGTCGGTGTGAATTTCGCCTGACCTAGTTCCGTTATTTATTATTCTGTTGGAATAACCTGTCTATACGACGTACCGCATGCATGGTGATTTCTGTTGTTATTCCATTCTTTATTATTCTGTTGGAATATCATGTCTGTGCATTTTACGCCGGACCTGGTTCCGTCTTTATTATTCTGTTGGGAATAACCTATCTTTGCGGTCTCTATTGCATGCATGGTGAATCCTTCTGTTATTCCATTCTTTATTATTCTGTTGGAATAACCTGTATAAATGGATTACCACATGCATGGTGAATGATCCTTCGTATTCATTCCTTATTAAATTGTGGAAATAATCTGGTTACGTTGATTATGATGAGAGTCATAATAAAATCATTGGACTGATGAAAATCATGGGTATATGAAGTATTAGTAAGTGTTATGATGAGTTATGTTGGTTATTATGTGAAAACATGAAAGTTTCTTAGAAATCACAAAGGGTTGAAAAAGCAGATTTTGGTGAAAATGGAACATAAAATTCAATTGATCATATCTCCTATTATATTTTGAATTTTTGAGTGTGGTCAAGTTCTAGAGTTAGATCTATGTGCTTTGTAGCATCTCCAAGTGGAATCACTATAAAAGGTATTGTAGATTTTTGTGTGGACTGTTTTTAGCAAAAGAGTCAAAAGTTGGAAAATAGCACAAAGCTACTGTCCATAAATTTGTAAGGGCTGTTTCTGCCACTTAATTTGTGAGAAAAATTCTGGACTTTTGGGACATGAAAGTATATGGTATAAGGTACCTCCTGTCCAACAATGAGCTCATTCCGAATTAAAATGAGCAAGTTATGACCATTTCAATATTTAGATTTTTCAGACGAAAAATGCTATAATCGGAGTTCTATAACTCCGATGACCATAAAATTTAGACCGGAAACTCACATTAACATGTGTAAGATTCTACCAAGATTTGAGAATTTTTGGAGTTAAACTTGAGGTAGCTAATTTCTTAAGGAATTAATTAGAAATTGATTTTTGAAAAATAGTAAATGAATTTTAAAAATTCCGAGAAAAATATATGTTCATTATGGGACTATATTATGCTAAATTCTAGAAAAGAAATATTTTTGGGACTGATTTGGTATTTTTCATAAAAATAGTTTAGTTACGAACATATGAGTTAAATATGTTATGTGAAGTAACAAATTTGGAAAATAGGATTTTATGGCTTGAAAATCCTATATAAGGTATATGCTGAATTTTTTTTATAAGGGATTTGATCATTAGTGATGAAATCTTATGAGTATGGCATTTTTGAATGATTAAATGCATTATTTGGTAAAGTGTAAACAATTAAAATAAATTGTTTATAAGTTTAAGAAGTGATTAAAGTATTGTTATGATATTATTAATATTAGATTATGAGTGGTTGATAATATTTGGATAAATTTAAAGTCTTTAATAATTATCCTTGTTTTCATTTGATTAATGCTTATATCATTGGCATCATCCTCATGCTTATATGGTGATGAAAGTTATCTTTGGCTTACATACGAAGATGGACTATTGATTATTGAGTTGTATATCTTTGGCTTACGTGCAAAGATGGATTGTTGATTATTGGTTTTATTATTGTATATCTTTGGCTTACATGCGAAGATGGACTGTTGATTATTGAGTTGTATATCTTTGGCTTACGTGCAAAGATGAATTGTTGATTATTAGTTTTATTGTTGTATATCTTTGGCTTATATGTAGAGATGGACTTGGTATGATTATGACCAGAGATTATTCGGTATAGTCATGACCATTTATGATTTAATGAATATCCTTGGTGTAGCATCCCCGAATCCGGGTCCCAAATCGCCGCGGATCCGGTACGCTAATTCTATCACTAATGCGGAAGATATAAACATAAATTGTTTATACATTAAACTTTTACACATCATTCCCAAGGTCTACAACCTTAACTTAATACATACATTCAATATCATAAATGTTTACAATACTATTTTTGTTAGAAGATTTAATAAATCTAACCGCACCATAATTTAATCTTACACTCTGACTTTGCCTCTGTCCTTATTCAAGCTTTCATCTTAATCTGAAAATTTTATCATGATATAGCAAGGGTGAGCAACAAATTTGCCCAGCAAGTTTTACATACAATGAAGATATATATCATGATTGAGAAGAATGAATAAGCTTTCAAGTTTTCAACAATATAATAATTGTGAAATAACATGAATCAAGTTTCAATGATTGAATGACTGAACCAATAATATTGGATGTCAACAATGACTATGAACAATTTAACTGAACCTTATGGTAATGAAGGTGATCAGCCATTCATACCTGATGAACATATGCAACATGCACTAAGTGCGAATCAATAATCAGTATAGACGTGAATAATCATCAATAATCATTCACTAACATGCTCTGTAATATAACTCGAGTTTGAGTTAAGGAAACTTGCCTGTACCGTTGATTACCGCTACGCAATCTAATTTAATCTCTCGGGAAAGACCTATCAGTATAAGATTGATCTTTTAATCAGTATAACATACTTGTTAGCTCATAATGCTATTACTTAAGCCATAAATTATCTAACACTTAATCAAATATTAGATAACATCTTAACCCATTAGTATTATTATCATTTTATAGTAGTTAGATTCTTTACTAATATTATTAATCATTTAATAATATTTTAATCACCTTCTAATATTATTAATCATGTAATAATATTTTACTTATTTCATAAATAATAAAGGTCTCACACATTTTAAGATACAAATATTTTACATCTTGAAGCTTAAACCATTTAAACTTCATTTCAGAAATATCTTTTATCTCTACTCGCAAATATGGAGTTTAAACAGGTAATGCATAGCTTTTATAGTAAAAATCAATTTACTATATTATTTCTTTAATTTAAATAACTTTTACTTCAGTTTGTCCGTTCATTAGTCAACACTGACCGTTGCCTCATATATAAAACTTTTATCTCGCTAGCACATTCGCTTTATTTTTTATTTTACGATTATTTGCATTTTCGTTTCATATATATATATATATATATATATATATATATATATATATATATATATATATATTAAGTTACATAAATATCAGCTCAAAAACTTCATTTCGAGCATCGAAAACCTCAAAATATCATTTTTATGATTAATACAATATTTTAAAGGGTTTACATTCTTTGTTGCACCAGAAAATAATTTTTATAGGCAACTATATTTTTTTTTCGCTTAAATATGTAATTTATATTTACTACATATTTTTATTGCTTTATTTATGCCTGAAAGAAAGTTTCTCGGCATAAAATATCACTTATAGTCAAATTACGCCCCATAAGACATTATTAGATTTATTATGACTTATTCTTTCTCCGGAATGCGATTTGGAACGACAAACGTCAAAATCGCTCGACGCGCCGACGCTCGGCGTTTGCTCAAATTTTAGTTCTGACATGCATGTTCGCTCATTTTTAATTTTCAAATCATGAGTCATATAACAGCGAAATTTTGGGCGTATTACAGACCTCATGACATAGTATTTTAGAAAAATTTCACACCGCGAAAATGGATCACGGAAACTAATCAAAACGGTGCGCGAAAAGCATGCCAAGCAGTTGCCCAGCAGTGTAGCGTGGCGCCGCACGCCCAGTGCGCGCACGCTGCTGCCCAGCGGCGTTGCCGCTCCGCCGCTCGCATACCAAATCCGCTATTTTACGAATTTCGAACGCGTTGCTCGTAACTCCGATTAATCTTATTTTTGGATATGTTATACATGGCTTACTAAAGTATTTTTAAAAAATATAACCCATTAATTTCGGACCACTTAGGCAGCCTAACATAGGCCCCAAAAATGTCCACTCACAACAGTTTCATCTTTTTTTTCCAAATTAACCCTATTTCGCTAAAACAGTCATAACTCTTTCGTTTTAAAATTTTTTTGAGCGATTCTTGAGCCCACGCGAAGATAACTTCCAGGGCTACAACCTTTGTCTCACGATGTTTTTCCAAAATCCGAACACATCAGTCCAAAAATTTAAACAAAGAAGGCTGTTCGGAATTGGTGGACAGTTTTGATTACGCACCTTCCGAATGCCATAACTACCTCATCCGGAGCCGGAATTAGTCCGTTCCGGAGTCTATGGAAAGCTTAATCAGTGTACTACAACATACCAAAAGACCAGAATTTTATGAGTAATTTAACTGACCCCGAATTTTCTGTTTAGGGGCAGCAGTCACTAGCTTGTCTTGAGCTTTAAAAACTGTTTTACTTATCTCTCTCTTGATCCAACTTTTTTTCACTCAAAATAGTTAAATCTATACTTATTACACTATATAACATGCAGATCTAAGATTTTTAAAGTTTAAGATCACAACCCATTATTTGGTTCAAAACAACTAAAATAAACTAGATTAGACATTGATTTTTGTACCAATGTTTCTTCTTCTTCTAAAGTAGGAGATGAATTGTATAGACATGGAATTCCTTCTCTTCTCCCTCTATGGGGCTGCCGACCACTCCTCCATTTTCTCTCTTTCCTTTCTATTTCTTTTTCCTTTTCTCCTCTTTCTCTATTTCTCTTTCTTCTCTTTTTCTTTACTTATCTCTTTTTTTTTTTTAAAGATTCGGCCATTTGGCCTTAGGAAAAAAATATCTTCCAAGTTGGCTTAATCTAATTTACTCCCCAAATGACTAAAATGTCCTTCCAAAATTGGGCCAACACTTGGATATTTTATTAATTCCATTGGACTTGTTATTAAATTTTTATTTTGCTTACTAACAAAATAAAATTAGGCTTCCACCCAAAATTTAATTGGATCATTACAATTCTTGTCCCATATTATCTACAAGTCCCATTCTCAATATATTAATTGGACTTGTTTAAACAATATTACCCCTTTAGTCCATTAAATCAAATTCTTTTGGACTCTAAATAAATTATTGGGCTATGATATTATTATAGCTCAGAGCATTTAATTCTATCCATTCTACCCTTATCATTAAATTAGGGTTTACATGCACTCAAGTGAAATAAAAATTCTTACTTAAGTACATTTAATTTCTTAACCTAATTAGACTTGCTATAATTAGGCTATAAAATTAATTAAGTGAGATGTATAAAATAAATCTCTTATAATTGGTATATATTCTAAATACCATAATTTTCTCATCTCATAACCCTTAAGTTAATAAATTCTTCATTCCTAATATATAATTAGGATCACATTAGTTTATTTTATTTGTTTATATAATTTAACAAATATAAACCGTCACATAATATTCATATTCCTTTACTCATATATTCGAACAAAATAATTTAATAAATTATGACATGTTCCACCATTCTCTTAGATTAGATCACTAGTATATAATATAAAATATTAGGACCACTAAATAACGATAACCATTTAGGTTATTTAATAATCACACCTAATATATATATTAGGTTACATAACTTAATCCTTACTTCACTTTTATATACAAGATAAATGTATTCACATTATATAATGTATATTTATTCACTAATATCCATAATTCACATAATTATAATATATTTCACTTCTCACACTAATTTTGACTTTTCTCCATAAAAAGTCAAATGTTGACTTTAACCAAAAGTCAACCTTTACATATTTTGTGTTTACTGTCTATTCTGACTAAACTCGACGTTCCGGACGCAACCGAGCAGTCCATGCTTCAAAATTCTATCTCTAACTCAAATTTTGAGTTTTAAATTACTCCATTCTCATTACTAATCGTATTAACTAACGACTTTATACTTCTTCAAATTCTTATTTGCCCGTCAAGGCCAACACTCAAGCTATGTTAATTACTAACATAGTTTTATCTTGATCATTATATCATTAACTTAATTCATCATTCCTCTTGCTAAAATATATAGCACCTTACTAAGTATATATATTTATATATATATATATATATATATATATACTCATCTTCGTTTAACCTCATAGCATCTCTTCATGTGAAATCTTATCTCTAATAATAAAATTTCTATATGTACTTATATAACATTTCTTAGACTATTCCGTTTACATCGAATTTATAGGTATCATAATACCTTATTCTTGATATTCCTTCAAGTACATATTAATTCATTTCTAGGGTTTAGAAATTTTATAACCCATATTTTCTCTATTCTCATTCGAATATCAGACCATAATTCATTTCTCTTTTCTCTATGCTCCACTTGACTCTTCTAATGGATTGCTTATTCCGCTGCAGTTAAACTTGATGTCTATTGTATTTTATCAGTTTAACATTGTTGAAGACTAATGATAATTTATTCTGCATTATCTTAGTCATAATATTTCTTACTGGGCTAGTTGAGCTCACCCTTTCTTTCACTGTTCTCTTCAGGAAATGAGAATATAACTGGGACGAGTAGGAGAACGGAGTGACGGTCTAGATGATAGCATTAGTAGTCCTCACTATTCTGTTAAATAGTGTGACAATAAATGTAATGAGAACTCCATTGAGAGTGGATATTGTCTAGCAGGCAATATTCTTGTTTAAACTCTCAGTTTATGTTTTGTCGTATTTTACACGACAGTTGTATTATTAAGTTGTATTTGTATTTTTGTACCATGTATTTGGAGACTCAAGATGGGTGATGTATACTTGTTTTGGGGGCGTCACATCTACCATTTTTTGACACTCTCAAAGGACCAAAAAATGAGAAGAGTTTTCAATGGACTTCAGAGTGTGAAGATGCGTTCCAAGGGATTAAGAAATATTTGTCTTCGGCGCCATTGTTGATTAAGCCAATCTCTTTGGAACCGTTATACTTATACTTGGCTATAAGCTCGATGGCAGTTGGGACAGTACTAGTGAGGGACAAGGGGGAAGACAATTGTCGGTATACTATGTCAGCCACGTTCTTCGGAATGCAGAAACAAGATACCCGAACCTGGAAAATTTCGCTTATGCCTTGATCATTGCAAGCAGAAAACTTCGGCATTATTTCCAGGGTCGATTGGTGGTGGTGTATACAGATCAGCCGTTAAAGAAGGTTCTTCATAGGCCAGAAGTATCGGGTCGGCTGGCTGCGTGGGCAGTGGAATTAACTCAGTTCACTTTGGAATACTATCCCCGAACGGCAATCAAAGGACAAGCTCTGGCAGACTTTGTAGTAGAATGTTCATTCACAGAATCGGATATGGGGTCGGTTACTGATACACAAAAAGGGCAGATGTCATGGACTCTCTATGTGGATATGTCATCAACTTCAGACATCAGCAGAGCAGGGGTCATCCTGACAAGTCCCGAAGGATTCAAAGTCCAGCAAGACATTCAGTTTCAATTCAAAACCACCAACAATGAAGCAGAATATGAAGCCATACTAGCTGGACTTCGGTTGGCCCAAAGCTTGGAAGTGTAGAAGTTAATCATCTAGAGTGATTCGCAGCTAGTGGTCAAGCAGATATCAGGGGAGTATGAGGCTCGGGGGGCAAGGATGTCAAAGTATCTGGCCGAAGTGAAAGACAAACTTATGCACTTCAACTCACATAGTTGTCAAGCGATCGATCGGTCAGAAAATACGGTAACAGATGCTCTGTCCAGATTGGCAACTACTGAAGCTAGTTCATTTAACGGGTCAGTATACTTAGAGGTGTTGGAACAACCAAGCGTTCCGAAGGCGGATGTGTTAGCCCTGGATCGACTCAACTGATGGCTTAAACCATACAAATCGTATTTGGTCGATGGGGTGTTACCTTCAGATCGCATGTTGTCAAGAAAGATCAAGCACAGGAGTTCGAATTTTAATCGTATTGATGGAGATCTATACCGAATGGCCTTTAGTTCTCCACTACTCAAGTGCTTGACACCCTCAGAAGCAGATTATACTCTTCGGGAAGTGCATGAAGTAATTTGTGGAGATCATATGGGGGCCAAATCACTGGCATATAAGATCTTGAGGCAGGGATACTATTGGCCGACCATCTACTATGAGGCCAAAGACTTTGTCAAAAAATGTTCCAAATGCCAACTGAACAGCACCATCCCACATCAGCCTCCCGAAGAATTATGTTCGGTGTTGTCCTCGATTCCATTTGCCGTATGGGGAATTGACATCTTGGGTCCTCTGACAAAGTCCAAGGGGCAAGTTTGTTTTGTGATCGTGACCATTGAATACATGACCAAACGGGTCGAAGCCAAACCTCTACAGAAAATCACCGAATAATAATGTCTGAAGTTTTTCAAGGAAGGTGTGGTTTATCGATTCGGTATCCTGATGGCAATGGTCTCGGATAATGGCAGGAAATTCGTAGGGTCGAAATTTAAAGCTTTTTTAAAAGAGTTGGGAATTTAACACCGAAAGAATTCAGTCGCTCACCCTCAATCAAACGGCCAAGTAGAAGTCACTAACTGGACCCTACTTAAAGGAATTAAAAGGATGTTGGATGAATTAAAGGGTCGGTGGCTAGAGGAACTACTCAGTGTTTTGTGGGCTTATCGGACTACTCCGAGAACAACAACGGGAGATTCACCATTTAGACTGGCGTATGGGACTGGTGCACTCATACCTGTTGAGATCGGATCTCCTACTCTTCGGGTCAGCCAATATAAGGAGTTATACAATGATCAGGGACTACGATTAAATTTAGACCTTTTGGAGGAAGTTCAGGATTCAACTCTAATAAGGTTGGCAATTTACCAGAAGAGAACAGATCGACACTACAACCAGAAGGTGAAGCAACGGAGGTTCGAGGTTGGAGATTTGGTCCTTCGGGAATCAGAGGCATCAACCCCTCCCCCCAGAACACTGGCAAACTGATGCCGAACTGGGAGGGGCCCTATGAAGTGGTCGAAGTGCCGAAGCCAAGCACATACCGGCTTCGAGCAATGGATGGTTCTGAAGTGAAGAATACATGGCATGCTGGAAGACTAAGAAAATTTTACTAGTAAAAGTTATGTCATTCTTTCCTTTATTTGTGTAAGTCATTTTACATATCAATGAAATAAATAAGATTTTTCTTCGAAAACATTTGTACTTCATTTATATTCATAAGCTTTTACATATCTAGTCAGATAAACTTCGGACTTAAACCGATCAAAAAGTTGGAAACGACATAACTGATCTATAAAAGTCACGAGTATAACTAATCGAGATAACTACAAATTTGATCAGATGAGCTTCGGGCTTGTTGGAGTGTGATTATTTGGGTCTAGCCAAGGTGTAACCCAATTTTTTTTAATGGTCTACTATATTTATTTTGACAGCGAGAGAGTCGATATGAAAATAAGATTGTGTTTCCTTATTTGGTGGGATAAGGAGGTTTAATTTGGGAAGGATTCTATATGTCATTAATTGGTGTTATAAGGTGATTCTACAAAGGACTCCTACTCCTAATTGGATTCAGGTAGATATTGTATCTATAAATACAACAATAAGGGGAGGAAACAGGGGAGGAGAGGGAACACAAGAGATATAACACAAATACACCACTTGTACTCCCAATATTATTATAGTGGATTACTCTCTCTCTCTCTCCGTGGTTTTTTTCCAATTAGGTTTCCACTTAAAATTCTTGAGTTCATATTTTATCTCTTTGTTTATGCTTATGTGAATGTATTTCGTGAGTTTGATTTCACAACAACACAATCAATCGTTAGCGCAATTTTGGCCTGCTGTTTTGGGTGATTTCGTCAGGCGTACAAAATTTGGCGTTAACACTGGCGCCGTCTGTGGGAAACAAGACACTTGTTCTAGTGTCATCGATTCACCGAAGGAGATAAGTGATTCTTTTTTATTAAATTAAATATATACTTGTACGTGTGTATATATTTATTATGTCAATAGCAATTGAAGCATAATCATAATTAATTATTGATACAACTTTACATACTTTCTCACTTATATTATGCATGTAGTAGTAGTATTCACATGATACATGTAAAATCTAAACAATAAAACTTTGGTCCAGGTGATGATAAATTGGTGCTGAGTCACTGCACTAGTAACGAATTCAGTCAGCACAGAGATAAAAGTTTAAGCTTTTATATCATTGAAGTGCTTTAAAGGCGGCTTCGGTTTCATCATCAACCACAGACTGAAGGGACATGCCCATGAAATTGTTTTTCAATAAAAGTGGCAGCCGACATGTGACGCCCCCAAAATAAGTCCAATCCAACCAACCTATTCTGAGTCGCCAAATACATGGTACAGAAACAACTACAACTTCATTAATACAATTGTCGTGCAAAATACGACAACACATAAACTGTGAGTTTAAATACAAATATTGTCATCTAGACAATATCCACACTCAAATAAGTCCTCATTACAATTATTAATACACTATTTTACAAAATAGTGAGGACTACTAAAACAACTGTCTTGAACCATTACTCCACACCCCGACTAGTTCCCGCTATATTCTCGTCTCCTAAGAAGAAAAATAAAACAAAAAGGAAAAGGGTGAGCTCAACTAGCCTTGTAAAGAATATTATGACTAAGATAATGTACAACAAATTATCCTTAGTCTTCAACAGGGAAAAATCTGATAGAATACAATAGACAACAAGTTTTAGATCAACAACTGCAGCGGAAACAACAATTCATTAGAAGAGTTAAGTAGAGAATGCAATCTACTATCTTCTATATATAAAGTTAAAAGTCCATCATCGATATTTTATCCCTGTAACATCAATCAATATACATCTTGAATCAAATAGTCATCTTTGAACTACAGGCCAAAGATATTCATCAGTTGGTCATGTTCATCTCAACACATGTTCATCTTTGCACTACGGGCCAAAGATATTCGTCAGTTGGTCATGTTCATCTAAACACCTGTTCATCTTTGCACTACGGGCCAAAGATATTCATTATAAAATCATTCATCTTTGCACTACAGGCCAAAGATATTCAGTTATATCATCATTTAGGACTGAGGATGATGAAAAATATTTTAAAGAAAACGAATCCAGTGAAACAAAAGAACAAATATTAAGGATTCGTACTTTAAACAATCCAAGTTCGAAAATACTTCATAAATAACCAGAGTGGAGTAAAATTCAAGAATGATCAAAACATAGATCCAATCAAAGATAGGAACTATAACAAATAATCTTGGATATAGAAAAGAAAATTTAATTTTTCTGTCAATAGTGTCGTATACGTGAATTGTGCTGTATACGTGAATAGTAACTCCGACACCAAAAGATAGAAATTTCACAAAAAAATATCATCATACTTCGTGAATAGTAATTCATGAACAGTAACTCATGAATAGTAACTCGTGAATAGTAACTCATGAATAGTAACTCCGACATGAAAAAATTCCAAATTTGATAAAAAGTTCCAACCAATATTTCGGCATAATGATATTAAAGATATAATATCATTTTTTAAAAAAAATAATATCCCTTACCTCATAAAGAATAGTACTTCTGACTGGAATATTGGATATAGTGCTGAAAGAATTTGCACCGTATAGCAATACTCAAAGTACTAAAATACTCACAAAATACGCTCGATATTATAGAGAGAGAAAGAGAGAGAAATCTTTAGTTTCTGGTGTGATTTTCAATTCTAACCTAAGCACCCTATTTATAGGAAATTGCTTAGAACACCAAAGCAGAAAATTGAATATAATAATATTATATATAAACAAAATTCATACGCCCATATCTTGAATCTGAATTCAGCCACCATGCATATGTTAAAGATGCCCACAACATAAAAAAAATGTTTTTATTAATAAAAATAAATAAAACTTCCAAAAATCAATTATTTCGGAACTTCAGAACTTCAATAATTCATAATAAATAGCCCTTTTATTAAAAAATTCGAATCTCGCGAGTTTTTATAGGAATTTCAATTCTCTACAACTTTGCAGAAGAAAGTGTTACCCAATTCCAAATAGAAATTGACCGAAATCCATAAACGGGCGATTTTACAGGCTATAATCAAATTTCAGTCAAGAAATGGGGTCCACCGACACACAAAACATGTGTTAATCATTTAATGCAACAAAAATATTCTTCCTCCTCTTATACTCATATATCCCACATTCATTGTAAAAATATCATCATTATTCTATTATAATAATATAATAAAATATTATTTTATCAAAAAAGATAAAATATCAATTTTTAACAATTGTCACTTTAAAAAAAATTTCTCCATCTATATCCACATAAAATCAATATTTTCTTCATCATATAAATCAATAATTAATTATTCATAAATAATATTATAGAATCACAGTACTGGCAACCAGGCCGTTCCCAGGAAAGAGGGGGCTTTCCAATAAGAATTTCTCCTTACTGGCGCGCAATTAAGTGATCAAACCTCTCCTTAGACAGAACTTTCTAGACATTGCCAATAATATTTTCTAATAATATTAATCAGATAATATGAATTATTGATCCCATAATGGAAAATATTGTGTAGTGACAATTATTGAAACAACAGTAATATAAAATATCAACGCAACAATTATTGAATCAATAAAATAAAATACTGAATAGTAATTACTATAAAAATTATTGAGTAGTGCATTCTTACGTAAGAATCAATAATTGGTGCAATACCGTGTGCTACTGTGCAACAACGCATATTACTGTGTTTTAACCACCAGGTATTCCAACAGTATTAACGGTAACAACTGTGCCGTTATTTATAAATAACTTATACTTGCCGTTTTCTTCATCCAATCGCTTTTCGTTATGGGCCCACACAAGGCTGTGCCATCGTACGAATATTCTCCGACAGTAAGAATATTCCACGACCAAACGAATATTCCCCGACAACAATAAGTATTTTATAACCACTTGTTTTTTTAAAATATTTTCGCATTTTAACCACAACTAACCACATTAATCAAATCAACCCTTACTATTTCAAAATAATAAATAGAGGAATTTAAATTTCATTTATTAATAATTTGGGGTCTTACACGACACCTATGCATGATGCACGGTTTCCAATATTCGAGTTAGCTGAGATTAAAAACGGCGCAAGCGTGGTTCGGCGGCGGACCAAGTAGCAATAGCACCAAACGTCCTTCGAAAAGGCTTTGATCTCCCAAAAGGATGACCATTCTACGGATAAAAATTCGGAGGATAAATATTCAGAGGATAAATATCTAGAGAATAAAAATTCAGAGGATAAATATTCAGAGGATAAAATTCTCGAGGATAAAAATTTCGAGGATAAAAATTCCGAGAATAAAAATCCTGAGAATAAAAATCTCAAGGATAAAAATCCCACGGAGACATTTTGAATACTCTCTTATAAATAAGAGACTAGGGGCAATGTTGGAGTGTGATTATTTGGGTCTAGCCAAGGTGTAACTCAATTTATTTAATGGTCAACTATATTTATTTTGTAAGACCCTAAATTATTAATAAATAAAATTTAATTTCCTCTATTTATCATTTTGAAATAGTAAGGATTGATTTGATTAATGTGGTTAGTTATGGGTAAAATGCGTAAATATTTTAAATAAGTGGTTATAAAATACTCATTGTTGTCGGAGAATATTCGTTTGGTCATGGAATATTCTTGTTGTCGGGGAATATTCGTACGACGGCGCAGCCTTGTGTGGGCCCCATAACAGAAAGCGATTGAATGAAGAAAATGACAAGTATAAGTTGTTTATAAATAACGGTGTAGTTGTTACCGTTAACACTATTGGAATAACCGCTGGTTAAAACACAGTAATACGCGTTGTTGCACAGTAGCACACGGTATTGCACCAATTATTAATTCTTATGTAAGAAAGCACTACTCAATAATTGTTACAGTAGTTACTGTTCAGCATTTTATTTTATTGATTCAATAATTGCTGCGATGATATTTTATATTACTGTTGTTTCAATAATTATCAGTACACATTATTTTCTATTATCGAATCAATAATTCATATTATCCGAATAATATTATTAGAAAATATTATTGGCAATGTCTAGAAAGTTCTGTCTAAGGAGAGGTTTGGTCACCTAATTGCGCACCAGTAAGAAGAAATTCTTATTGGAAAGCCCCCTCTTTCCTGGGAACGGCCTGGTTGCCAGTACTGTAATTTTGTAATATTATTTGTGAATAATTAATTATTGATTTATATGATGAGAAAAATATTCATTTTATGTGGATATAGATGGAGAAAATTTTTAAAGTGATAATTGTTGAAAATTGATATTTTATCTTTTTTGATAAAATAATATTTTATTATATTATTATAATATAATGATATTTTTACAATGAATGTGGTATATATGAGTAAATGAGGAGAAAAAGTATTTTTGTTGCAATAAATACTAAAAACATGTTAAACATGTTGGTGGACCCATTTCTTGACTGAAATTTGATTATAGCATGTAAAATCACCCGTTTATGAATTTCGGTCAATTTCTGTTTGGAATTTGGAAAAACTTTCTTCTGCAAAGTTGTGGAGAATTGAATTTCCTATAAAAAATTGCGAGATTCAAATTTTCTGATAAAAGGGCTATTTATTATGAATTATTGAAGTTCCGAAATAATTGATTTTTAGAAGTTTTAATTATTTTTATTAAGAAAAATGTTTTTGTTGTTTTTGGCACATGTGTGGCTGAAGTTTGGACCAGATTTGTGTGCGTAGGAAATTTCATTATATATATTATTATTATATTAAATTTTCTACTTTGGTGTTCTAAGCAATTTCCTATAAATAAGATGTTTAGGTTAGAATTGAAAATCACACCAGAAACTAAAGATTTCTCTCTCTATAATATCGAGCGTATTTTGTGAGTATTTTAGTACTTTGAGTATTGCTATACGGTACAAGTTCTTTCAGCACTATATCCAGTATTCCAGTCAGAAGTACTGTTTTTGCGAGGTAAGGGATGTTATTTTCTTCTTAAATGATATTATTTTCTTCAATATCATTATGCCGAAATATTGGTTGGAAATTTTTATCAAATTTGGAACTTTTTTATGTCGGGGTTACTATTCATGAGTTACTATTCATGAATTACTATTCACGAGTTACTATTCATGAGTACTATTCACGAATCGTGATGATGTTTTTTGTGAAATTTCTATCTTTTGGTGTCAGAATTACTATTCACGTATACGACACTATTCACGAATACGGTACTATTCACCGAAAAATGAAATTTTTTCTTTTTGTCCAAAATATTTATTCTGGATACTAGCTTTGATTGTATCTATGTTTTGATCATTCTTGAATTTTACCCCATTCTGGTTATTTATGAAGCATTTTTGAATGAGAATTGTTCAAAGTACGAATCTTTAATATTTGTTCTTTTGCTTCACTGGATTCGTTTTCTTTAAAATATTTTTTTTCATCATCCTCAGTCCTAAATGATATTACTAAATATCTTTGACCTGTAGTGCAAAGATGAATAATTTTTTGATGAATATCTTTGGCCCGTAGTACAAAGATGAACAGGTGTTGAGATGAACATAACCGACTGATTAATATCTTTGGCCCGTAGTGCAAAGATGAACAGGTGTTTAGATGAACATGACCAACTGATGAATATCTTTGGCCTGTAGTGCAAAGATGAATATTTGATTCCAGCTATATATTGATTGATGTTACAGGGATAAAATATCGACGATGAACTTTTAAATTCATATATAGAAGATAATAGTTTGCATTCTCTACTTAACTCTTCTAATGAATTATTATTTCCGCTCCGAAGATTGATTTAAAACTGGTTGTCTATTGTATTCTATTATATTTTTCCATGTTGAGGACTAACGATAATTTGTTTTATATTATCTTAGTTTTAATATTCTTTATTGGGCTAGTTGAGCTCACCTTTTTCTTTTTTGTTCCATTTTTTCTTCTCAGGAGGCGAGAATATAGCAGGAACTAGTCGGGGTGTGGAGTGATGGTTCAAGATAGCTATTTTAGTAGTCCTCACTATTTTATAAAATAGTGTATCAATAATTATAATGAGGACTTATTTAAGTGTGGATATTGTCTAGATGACAATATTTGTATTTAAACTCACAGTTTTTATGTTATATTCATAAAGTTGTAGTTGTTTCTGTACCATGTATTTAGAATGTGCAACAGGCTGGCAATATTTCTCCTGTAAACAACACCACTGAGCAGACGATGAACGACGGGATGTTTAGGAGCTTTTTGCAGTTCATGCAAAACTAGACGAGGGAGACTCGTGTACAGAATATGGGTAGAAATGATAGCAACGCGCGACTTGTCACGGCCAAGTAGTTCAAAGAGTTGGGACCACCAGAATTTAAGGGAAAGCTCCGATCATGACGGAAACATGGGTCAAGCAAATTACCAAGATATTCGATGTCTTGGGATGCACGGAGGAATAGAAGGTTCCATTCTCCACCTTTATGTTCCGTGGAGAGGCAGATTACTGGTGGGAGTCTGTGAAACGTACCCAGCCTGCCGCACTCCTCATGTCTTGGGAAACATTTCAGAAAATTTTCAACGAAAAATACTTTTCTGAAAGTATTCGCCATATGAAAGAGGTAGAGTTTATTAGACTAGAACAAAACAACATGACGGTGTCCCAATACGAGGCAAAGTTCGCAGAGTTATCCAGGTTTGCACCCCATTTGGTAGAGAATGAGGAACGAATGACGAGGATGTTTCTAAGAGGTTTAAAACCCGAGATTCGACAATATCTTATCTCTCATAAATTTTCTTTATATTCAGATGTTGTCAACAGGGCTCAATTATTAGAGCTAGATAGCGAGTACATTCAACCAAGAGACCGCAACCAGGATCATACCGGTGACAGCAGTCATCAGAACAACGATAACCAGCGGAGAAAGAAAAATATGGACAAGAGCGACAACCACTCTGGTGGTAATCGTGGCCATAAAAATAGAAGAAGCGAGTCAGGGGGAGATTTTGAAAAGAGGAGATTCAACAATGACACTGCGAAGACGTCAGGACCTGCAGCAACTGGTTTTAAGGGAGGAGAACGACAACCGGTTGTATGCTATAAATATGGAAAAGAGGGACACATCAGCCAAACTATCCACAACAGTTCAAGGTATGCTATAATTGTGGAAAGGAAGGACATATCGCTCGAGATTGTACGGTAGCGAAACCAAGTCCAGTGGGGATGGTGACTCAAAAGGCTGTCCCAGAAAAGTCAAAGTTAACGGTTCCTAGAAGAGCGTTTGTCGTGACTGGTCAACATGCGAGAAACCCAAACGAGGTGATCACGGGTAAGATAATCATAAATTCATGCAAAGTTTATACATTACTAGATACCAGTGCTACCCATTCATTTATCTCTCCTGCTTGTGCTCAATGTTTAAACTTGACTCCGGAGAAATTAGACTTTGCCCTATCTGTGGAAACTCCGTTAGGAGAAACTTTCATCACATCCACTGTTTATAAATCTTGCCTGATTCAAGTTGGCACTATCACATTACCTGTTGATCTTATCTCTTTAAAGATACTTGCTTTTGATGTGATTTTAGGGATTGATTGGTTAACTACTCATCATGTCAAAATTGATTGCTTTTGTAAGGTTGTTAGTTTTCATATTCCTAAGCAACCTGTTATTCAAATTCAAGCAACCAAACCATTGAAGTCAAACACTTTCATATCAAGCCATAAAGTCATTCGTTATTGAAAAACGGATGTCAAGTTTTCTTAGCCCATGTTATGGACTTAAACAAAAATACGTCAGATTTGAATGATATTTCTATTGTTAGTAAATTTCCTGATGTATTTCCTGAAGAATTTCTTGGCTTACTCCCAAAGTGTGATATTGAATTTTGTATCAACTTTGAACCCGGTACAAAACCCATTTCTAAAATCTCATGGCTCCTAATGAACTTCAGGAGTTAAAAATTCAACTGTAGAAGTTTGTACCCGAGCCTTTATCTGGTGACTTCCTTTGTGGAATGCACCAAAGCCAGACTCTCCGTAGGGGATGCCATATTTGTGTGATAGTAAACTGATAGGTACTATTGTGACGTTCTATCCAAGATTGGGATATAAGTCACAGTTGAGAGCAACCTAAGTCGGTAATCGAAATACGTAGCTTTCTAGGCTTAGTTGGTTATTATCGGAGATATGTTGAAGGATATTCTCGAATCGTTATTCCATTAACGCAGCTGACTCGTAGAGATACTAAATTCGAATGGAGCAAGGAATGTGGGAAGAGCTTCGAAGAACTCAAGGGGAGACTCATTTCGGCACATGTTCTGACCATATCATCCTAGAAAAGCGAACGTGGTAGCTGACGTGTTGAGTAAAAGATCGTATACGAGTACGAATGCGAGATTGTCAAAGACCCATTTCATATAACTTACAAATGATAGATATAGAGTTAAAGACTCTAGGGACTCACGTGATGATATACAAGTAGAACCGACTTTTATCGATAAAGTTAAAATCGCTCAGGCTACACACCGGAGCTGATGAATATGAAGAAGGAGGTGCAAGAAGTTGTTATTCCAAAAGTGAGAATTGGCGATGTGAGGACACCTCAAACCTTCAATTTATTGGTCTATTTAAAATCCTCGATCGAGTAGGAACTGTGGCCTATAGACTCGTTTTACCGCCAAGTATGACACGTGTTCATAACGTTTTTCACGTATTGAAGTTACAAAATTATGTGGACGACCCGAACCACGTCATTGAGTTAGAACCGGACGAGATAGCCGAAGACTTAACGTACGAGGAGGTACCTGTCAAGATTTTGGATAGGAAGGAGCATGTCCTACGCACGAAGGTCATACCACAAGTTAAATTTTTGTGGAGAAACCATGCTATTGAGGAAATGACCTGGGAGTTGGAAAAGAAATGAAAGCGAGGTATCCTCATCTTTTCGAAACACCAGGTACGTACGTCAGTTTTGAGGATGAAATTTCATAAAGAGGGGAGGTTGTAAGACTCCAAATTATTAATAAATAAAATTTAATTTCCTCTATTTATCATTTTGAAATAGTAAGGGTTGATTTGATTAATGTGGTTAGTTATGGGTAAAATGCGCAAATATTTTAAATAAGCAAATGGTTATAAAATACTCATTGTTGTCGGAGAATATTCGTTTGGTCGTGGAATATTCTTGTTGTCGGGGAATATTCGTACGACGGCGCAGTCTTGTGTGGGCCCCATAACTGAAAGCGATTGGATGAAGAAAACGACAAGTATAAGTTGTTTATAAATAACGGTGTAATTATTACCGTTAACACAGTTGGAATACCCGCTGGTTAAAACACAGTAATACGCGTTGTTGCACAGTAGCACAGATATTGCACCAATTATTAATTCTTATGTAAGAAGGCACTACTCAATAATTGTTACAGTAGTTACTGTTCAGTATTTTATTTTATTGATTCAATAATTGCTGCGATGATATTTTATATTACTGTTGTTTCAATAATTATCAGTACACATTATTTTCCATTATCGAAGCAATAATTCATATTATCCGAAAAATATTATTAAAAAATATTATTGGCAATGTCTAGAAAGTTATGTCTAAGGAGAGGTTTGGTCACATAATTGCGCGCCAGTAAGGAGAAATTCTTATTGGAAAGCCCCCTCTTTCCTGGGAACGGTCTGGTTGCCAGTACTGTGATTTTGTAAAATTATTTGTGAATAATTAATTATTGATATATATGATGAGAAAAATATTCATTTTATGTGGATATAGATGGAGAAAATTTTTAAAGTGATAATTGTTGAAAATTGATATTTTATCTTTTTTGATAAAATAATATTTTATTATATTATTATAATATAATGATATTTTTATAATGAATGTGGTATATATGAGTAAATGAGGAGAAAAAGTATTTTTGTTGCAATAAATACTAAAAACATGTTAAACATGTTGGTGGACCCATTTCTTGACTGAAATTTGATTATAGCCTGTAAAATCACCCGTTTATGGATTTTGGTCAATTTCTGTTTAGAATTTGAAAAAAGTTTCTTCTGCAAAGTTGTAGAGAATTGAATTTCCTATAAAAAGTTGCGAAATTCGAATTTTCTGGTAAAAGGGCTATTTATTATGAATTATTGAAGTTCCGAAGTTCCGAAATAATTGATTTTTGGAAGTTTTAATTATTTTTATTAAGAAAAACAATTTTATTGTTTTGGCACATGTGTGGCTGAAGTTTGGACCAGATTTGTGTGCGTAGGAAATTTGATTATATATATTATTATTATATTAAATTTTCTACTTTGATGTTCTAAGCAATTTTCTATAAATAAGGTGCTTAGGTTAGAATTGAAAATCACACCAGAAACTAAAGATTTCTCTCTCTATAATATCGAGCGTATTTTGTGAGTATTTTAGTACTTTGAGTATTGCTATACGGTGCAAGTTTTTCATCACTATATCCAGTATTCTAGTCAGAAGTACTGTTTTTGCAAGGCAAATGATGTTATTTTCTTCTTAAATGATATTATTTTCTTCAATATCATTATGCCGAAATATTGGTTGGAAATTTTTATCAAATTTGGAACTTTTTCACGTCGGGGTTACTATTTATGAGTTACTATTCATGAGTTACTATTCACAAGTTACTATTCAGGAGTACTATTCACGAAGCGTGATGACGTTTTTTGTGAAATTTCTATCTTTTGGTGTCGGAGTTACTACTCCCGTATACGACACTATTCACGAATACGGCACTATTCACCGAAAAATAAATTTTTTTCTTTTTGTCCAAAATATCTATTCTGGATACTAGCTTTGATTGTATCCATATTTTGATCATTCTTGAATTTTACCCCATTCTGGTTATTTATGAAGCATTTTTGAATGAGAATTGTTCAAAGTACGAATCCTTAATATTTGTTCTTTTGCTTCACTGAATTCGTTTTCTTTAAAATATTTTTTTTCATCATCCTCAGTCCTAAATAATGATATTACTGAATATCTTTGGCCTGTAGTGCAAAGATGAAGTATTTCTTGATGAATATCTTTGGCCCGTAGTGCAAAGATGAACAAGTGTTGAGATGAACATGACCGACTGATTAATATCTTTGGCCCGTAGTGCAAAGATGAACATGTGTTTAGATGAACATGACCAACTGATGAATATCTTTGGCCTGTAGTGCAAAGATGAATATTTGATTCCAAATATATATTGATTGATGTTATAGGGATAAAATATCGACGATGAACTTTTAAATTCATATATAGAAGATAGTAGTTTGAATTCTCTACTTAACTCTTCTAATGAATTATTATTTCCGCTGCGAAGATTGATTTAAAACTGGTTGTCTATTGTATTCAATTAAATTTTTTCCTGTTGAGGACTAACGATAATTTGTTCTATATTATCTTAGTCATAATGTTCTTTACTGGGCTAGTTGAGCTCCTCCTTTTTCTTTTTGTTCCATTTTTCTTCTCAGGAGGTGAGAATATAGCGGAAACTAGTCGGGGTGTGGAGTGATGGTTCAAGATAGTTGTTTTAGTAGTCCTCACTATTTTGTAAAATAGTGTATCAATAATTGTAATGAGGACTTATTTGAGTGTGGATATTGTCTAGATGACAATATTTGTATTTAAACTCACAGTTTTTATGTTGTATTCATAAAGTTATAGTTGTTTCTGTACCATGTATTTGGCGAGTCAGAATGGGTGATGTATACCTATTTTGGGGGCGTCACATATTTTGACAGCGAGAGAATCCTTATTAAAATAAGATTGAGTTTCCTTATTTGGTAGGATAAAGAAGTTTAATTTGGAAAGGAATCTATAAGTCATTAATTGTTGTTATAAGGTGATTCTACAAAGAACTCCTACTCTTAATTGGATTCAGGTAGATATGATATCTATAAATACAACAATAAGGAGAGGAGACATGGGAGGAGAGAGAACACAAGAGATATAACACAAATATACAACTTGTACTCCCAATATTATTATAGTGGATTACTCTCTCTCCCAGGTTTTTCCCAATTGGGTTTCCACTAAAAATTCTTGTGTTCATATTTTATCTCTTTGTTTATGCTTATGTGAATGTATTTCGTGAGTTTGATTTCACAACAACACAATCAACCGTTAGCGCGATTTTGGCTTGCTGTTTTGGGTGATTTCGTCAGGCGTACAAAATTTGGCGTTAACAAGTATGTAAAAATATGAAATTATGTAAATTTTGTTTGATTTGAGGCATTAGAATATTATTTTTATAATAGTGTAAATAATTTATTTATAAGTGTTCGGGAGCATTCTGATGACCTTCACCTGGGCTGAAGGCCCGATATCAGAGGAGTTGTATGAGTTCTTTGGGCCGAAGCCCATGGTGGATTTAGAGGTGTTCGGGTCGGCGTCTGAGTCCTTCTGGGCCGGACCCTCACTTTGGTGGATGTCTTCGGGTTTGGCATCCGAGCCCTTTGAGACGGAGCCTTATCCTGTTGTGTGGTGTTCGAGGTCGGGCCTTCGAGTCCTTTGGGCCGAAGCCTAGACCTGACAGTGGGATAGTTTGGGCCTGTACAGTGGGCCTTCTTGCGTGCAGAGTTGGACGTCCCAATTATAATTAAATATAGTTACTCCAAAGGTAGTGATTAGATTGGATTCTACTTGCATCTTTTAAGGAGATTGTGTTGGACCCAAGTTATGATAACTACCATAGCTAGGAGTCCTTAACCGATTAGGAGAAAGATTCTAAGGCGGTGAGATTATTATAAATACCAGGCCAGAGTTACAATTAAGAGGTAATTCATACTTTTGAGCACTAAACACTTAGCCTCCATTGTTAAAACCTTGTTACAGCCTGTACTCATTCTCACACCAGAGCTATCCCCCGGCGGCACAAGCTATCAAACTTCTGTGTGATCTATTACTGTGCAGGTTCTAGCACATGGATTCTGTGATTGGACGCGCCGGCGAAACTTGGCGTTAACAATAAGTATATATTTCAACAGTTCAGATTTTAATAACTTCTATTGTTATAAAATTATTAATACATAACCCCAAAATAAATGAAATTTTGCGGTAATTTCATATTTTATTAAGTTGATAATCAAATGCTATTGTATTGAAAATGACATAATATAACTTATTTTAAATTGATTTAAGATGCATTTTACTATATATATATTGAAAATATTCGATGACGCTTAAAATTTCAAACGCTTATTGGTCGATAATTTTTTTTTGAAGTTATAGTATCAATCGGGTTTTATACTTCTATCAATTAAAAAAATTATATAATAAATTAGGATAAATAATTTATATGTCGATAAATGTTATTACGAAAGTGAATTTCAACTAACGTGATACTCTAAATAATAAGATAGAATATATTAATTTTGATTAACGTGAAACTCTAAGTAATAAATAAAATATATTAGTATAGGGTTCTTAATTATCTCTTGTATTAATATATTTCCTCCGTCACATATAATATATGATGTTTTAGATAATTTAATTTTTTTTTCAAATTATTTGATGTTTTATATAATATATAGGAGAATAAGCAATAAATTTTTATAAAATTATCCCTCACGGAGAAGTGTTATAGATGAGAGAGATAATATGAGATAAATACATAGTAAAATGTATTATAAATAATTAATACTATATTTAATGATATATAATTATTTTTTAATTCTTGTGCACAATTCTAAAACGTCATATATTCTAAAACGTCATATATTAATTCTTAAAAAATATATAATATTTATTCTAAGTAGAATTTTTATAGAATTAAGTGTTTTTAATGTGATTTAAGTATATATAAAAAATAGGGATTGTACAGACAACCCCCAACATTTCTGATTAATTATATATTTTGTGGGAGTTATTAAAGAAAAAAAAAACCCTAGCATTTCTGATTAATTAAATATCTCTTAAAGGTATAACGGAAATAAAAGAATAATTAAATAGACAATAATTACTTTCCTAATTTTCCCCAAATTTTCTACCCATAAAAGAAAATTAACAAACCTGATATTTTGTAACAAGATTTAAAATCCTTACTTTCCTTTCCACTTCCAAAGCTCAAAAATACAATTATAATTGAGTAATACTATATACACAAATTATTCTACAAATATTTTATAAATTACTGATGTGGTATACTCTATTTCAGCATATTGATCAAAAATTATTTTAATGTAGTCTTCGGCCCCGCATAATATGCTGATGTGGAATATATCACATCACCACTTAGTAAAAAATTTATAGAATAGTTTGCGTATCTAACATTATTCATGATAATTTTTGTTAATTCTTATTTGGCAAAACTATGTATTTCACCACTATACTTAGCAAATTTTATTTAATACACTACTGAACTTTTAATTTTTCGAATTACATTACTGAACTAATTATTATTTTACAATTAAGTCATTCCGTTAAAAATCTTTGACAGATGTTAAAATATTGCTTATGTGGCGCTAATGTGGCAAATATTATTTTTAAAAATATTGCTTACGTGGCGTTAAAAACAGATTATTTTAAAAAAGATTGCTTATGTGGCATAAAAAACAGATTATTTTTTTAAAAACAGAATTTTTTTAAAAAACATATTTTTTAAAAAAATAGAATTTTTTTAAAAACAGAATTCTATAAAAAATATAATTTTTGTAAAAACAGATTTTTTTAAAAAATAGAATTTTTTTTAAAAACGGAACTTTTTTAAAAAACATAATTTTTTAAAAAACAGATTTTTTAAAACAATAGAATTTTTTTAAAAACAAAATTCTATAAAAAATATAATTTTTTTAAAAACAGTTTTTTTTGTAAAACAAAATTTTTAAAAAAATAGAATTTTTAGAAAAACGGAACTTTTTTAAAAAACATAATTTTTTAAAAACAGATTTTGTTAAAAAACAGAATTTTAAAAAAAATAGAAATCTATTTTTTTTAAAATTCCGTTTTTTAAAAAAATTCTTTTTTTAAAAAAAGTATAGTTTTAAAAAAATCTGTTTTTACAAAAAGTATATTTTTTAACAAATCTGTTTTTAAAAAAAGTATATTTGTTTTAAAAAAAGTATATTTTTTAAAAAATATAGAATTATATTTTTTTAAAAAATCTGTTTTTAAAAAAATTCTATTTTTTTAAAAATTTTGTTTATTTAAAAAAATTCTATTTTTTTAAAGTCCTGTTTTTTTAAAAAAATTCTATTTTTTTAAAAAAATCTGTTTTTTTAACAAAATCTGTTTTTTAAAAAATTATGTTTTTTAAAAAAGTTCCGTTTTTCTAAAAATTCTATTTTTTTAAAAATTTTGTTTTTCAAAAAAAAAAACTGTTTTTAAAAAAATTATATTTTTTATAGAATTTTGTTTTTAAAAAAATTCTATTGTTTTAAAAAAATTCTATTGTTTTAAAAAATATTCTGTTTTTTTTAAAAAATTCTATTGTTTTAAAAAATATTCTGTTTTTTTTTAAAAATTCTATTTTTTAAAAAAATTCTGTTTTTTTTAACAAAATTTGTTTTTTAAAAAAGTTCCGTTTTTAAAAAAATTCTATTTTTTTAACAAAATTCTGTTTTTAAAAAAATATATTTTTTTATAGAATTCTGTTTTTAAAAAAATTCTGTATTTTTTAAAAACAATCTGTTTTTAACGCCACATAAGCAATATTTTTTAAAATAATCTGTTTTTAACGCCACATAAGCAATATTTAACACATAAGCAATATTTTTTAAAATAATATTTGCCACGTCAGCGCCACATAAGCAATATTTTAACGCCTGTCAAAGATTTTTAACGGAATGACTTAATTGTAAAATAATAATTAGTTCAGTGATGTAATTCGAAAAAATTAAAAGTTTAGTAGTGTATTAAATAAAACTTGCCAAGTATAGTGGTGAAATACATAGTTTTGCCATTCTTATTTTGTCCTCTTTCTTTCTTTGTATTCCATCCGTCCTAAAAAAATAAACAAAATATATTTTTCACATATTTTAAAAAAAAAGTAGTGTTAGGGGTATCAAATTTTTGGTCTGAAATGATGTGTCCTCATTATAATGGATTGGTAAATATCATATGATTGGCGGATTCGGTTAGCATGGAGTTTATTTTTTGATAAGTTAGTCAATTGGCTAATAGAATGTTGACATACATAGAGTCTCGTCTGCGTGCCAGCACTCTATTGGTCAATTAATTAACTTACCCAAAAATAAACTTCATGCTAACCACTCCCCTTATTGGCTATGCAATAAATTTTAATCAAAATAGTGAATGTTATGTCATTTCAAACCCATTTAAAATCAAAATTTTGAAATCTCTAGCATTATCCATTACAAAAATGAAGTAGAAGAAAAAATTAAAAAAAAATAGTTCTAAATTTATCCATAGTAGCATCATAAAATTATATAAAATAATAATTATTTTTATTTTTTATACTATTTAACTCTATCAAATGACTTATGATGTACTTGTACTTTAACTAATCTTTTCTATAGGCAACAAAAAAAATTATAATTTAAGTCATCTTTTAAGCAGAAGGGGAGTATACTTTATTAAATTACCCCTCATCATGTTCACAATAACATACAACTCAAAGCGTGACAAAATGTTATAGTATAATATTGGACTGAACATTATTGGCATTAAATATGTTATTTGTTTTATCCTCATTGTTGTGATTTTACTATATCTCTATCTTTTTCATTATTTGTTAATTTATAATAACTCGTTATAAAATATAAGATCATTATAAATTATTTGATATCAATTTGAGATATTTTAAATTTTAAAATTGACATAAATTTATTTAATTTTAATTAATACAATGATACATATGATAAATTATATAAAAATTAATATTATTTGAGTTTATTCGACTACTAACATTTGCAGCTTTTTTAGGGATAATGTTTGCAGCCTTTGAATATCTAAACACGTCGTACCATTTTTGGTGTGTTACGTTTAGTTCGAGTCCCAGAGGCTACATTTTTAATTTAAATAAATTGTGTTTGATATAAATTAATACAAATAAAAACACTTTAAAATGACAATTTTTTAAGTGTGTTTGAAATTTTAAACACTTTAAATGTTGTGTAACTAAACATATATTTTGTAACATTTAATATTTCGCAATAATTAATGACTTATATTATCTTAAATTTTAAAAATATGTTAAATTAATTTTTGAAAGTTAATAATAATATTATAATTTTGAGTTAGGCTACTTTTGGTGGGATTCAGTTATCAGCAGTGCAATTCATCTGTAGTGGTTTGAGGATCCAGTTGGTGATTGTGGCAGAATAACAAAGATTATGGGTATGGTGGGTCTGACTGGTTGTTGAAAGGGTGAATGCCTAGCCTACCAAACATGTTTTTTAAGGGTTAAAAATTGCATTAAATCTCATTGAACATGTAAAGATATTCTTCGAATTCTTGTTTAAAATGAAATATTTATTCTATGTAAGTCTTAATTAGATTAGGGAAATAAGAGTTGAGTATTTTATAAATAAAAACTTTATATGGACATAAAAATTAGATATGAGTGTATTTGAATTTTACTTATTTGTATTTTGACCTCTAATAGTGGAATCAGGATCCGCTATGAGGATTTCTCTGTGAGGATCTTGTGAGAGTTTTGTTGTGGGGTTGACAACACATTAAAAATGAGATCAAACGGCTCACAACGTTTTGATAAGAATTTTTTTTACAAGTTGACAGAAAATTAGAAGCCACCAAACGCATTTATTTTTACATATAATTTTTTTAAAATTTTTTGATAAAATTTGTGAGCCGTTGGATCTCTTTTTTAATGTGTTGTCAAGCCCACAACAAAACCTCACAAGATCCTCACAGAGAAATCCTCATAGAGGATCCTGAAATACACCCATGCCCAATTTTCATGTCCACCTAAAAGAGCTCTTTTATAAATAAAATTTTATGTTTAATTGATGTGAGAGAGAAGTGGGAAACACAAGTGACAACCTGGAAAATCGAATTGTCCAGAATTTAAGTTTAAAGAATTAGTTGTTAATAAAATAAATTTTTATTAATAATATTATGTGCTATGTGTTTATTAATCGTTCTAGAACCTAGGATGATTATAAAATGGGACGATTCTGGCTACGAGCTTGATTGATCGAGTAAGAATTTTCAAGACGAAAATAAAAATTTTCTAGGAACAAAAGTATTTCTGAGGAAAAGACGAAATATGCACCATTCACCCGACGAAACCCTAAGGGTTAAGGTTTGAATAACCTAAGCCTTTCCGAGAGTTCGGTTTGTCGAAATGACATTCCGTCTAAAGATTTGACGATAATATGTCGTGAAAAGTTAAGTTAGCCGATAAAAGTTTTTCTTGAAAAACGTACAGAAATCGGACGAAATAAAAACGACGACAAGTATTGTTATGTACTTTTCATTCGTTTAACTACGTTAGGGAAAAACATGAAGAAAAGCGCTTAACATCGAAAAGTATTTTTTTATTTTTTAAAATTTCGAAGAATGCGTAAATATTAATCTGTAAAAGAAAGACGAAATATCCAAAAATATTTGAATTCCGAGAATCGCAGTTTTTAAAACTGTCGGATGAATCCCGAAAGACGGAAGCACGAAGCTTCCAAGAGAAGCTTCATGAATAGTAAGGAGGTGGGAATAGTAACTTTAGGGGAGAAATGACTATTTTGCCTCTAGCTCGTGTGCAAATTTTATCCAACGGGGGAAGATTAATAAGAAAGGTAATCCAAAACCTAGTATAATCTAAATTTTTCTTTAAGTTTTCTATGTTAATGAACATAACTTAATGAAAAAAGAAGTAAAAGATGTTAAGAATGATTTTCATATGGTTGAAATCATGAGAAAATGAAGAAATATGAATTAGAAGTTTAGTTTATAAATTTCTCAAGCAAGTATGAATTTCGTAATGAATTTGAACGATACGAATGAATCATATGAACGATTTGGTGAAATAAGTAAGGAATGATTTTTTATAACACCAAATTCCAAGAAAAAGTAAAATCATAATCAAAGTATTGATTAAAAATGAAGAACGTACGAAGAACGCGAAGAACACACGAAGAACACGGAGAACGTTGTTGATGGACAAATTTAAAACCATCATAGGTAGAACTTGTTGTTGATGAACAAGTTTAAAACCATTACGTATAAGTTAGATGCTTATTACTTGGTTAGGAACGATAGAAACATTCATGAATAACAGATTGAACTTAACTATAACGAAGTTATGGCGAAACTTCGTAAAAGACGAACGAAAAATAGAAACTTTTTAAATGAACCCGAATGTGTAGGGTTTCATAAGAATGTAAGAAACATAGAAAACATGAGTCGTGGACTCAGGAACAAACAAATTTTGAGTTTGGATGACCAAATTACGGACGAACAAACGAGCGAAGAACGTTAATAACGTAAAATGAACTAATAATGAAATTTAAGCCAATTGAATGGAATGTTAACGGATACAGAATGAATTTCTGTTCGAGGGAAGTTAAAGTACGTAAGATATGAAAGAAAATGGCTTTGGAACGACCTCATTCCGAGTTATAATGAAGAAGTTACGAGATTGCAAAGTAGGCGATTCGTACGCATTCCAACACTTAGAAAATAATGTTGAAAAAAAACTGAGTTGTTGAACTGGCGCCGCAGCGCCAGTTTGAACTAGAAAGGAGGCGCCGCAGCGCCAGCTCCGGGCAATAGTTACTGTCGACTTGCGCTACAGCGCCATTAATAACAAAGGAAATGGCGCCGTAGCGTCGGTACAGGGAAAAACCCAGAGAAGAGTTTTTAATTTCTTAACTCCTGGGGGAAGTGTAAGAAAAGATAATGAACATATAGTTCACCTAATGTCACACTTAAATAAGTGATTTAAACCTTTAATGAAGGTTGAACAGAAAGATTGAATGGAATTAAAGGACAAAGAATGTAAAGAATATAAACACAACATAGTTGCGATGAACGATCGATCTTAGCATACAATAAACTTTATGGCTTCGACATTAAGAAAGAATAATGAATGTGGGGTTCATGTAATGGATAACGACTGAAATCAATTAAAACCTTAGGTAAAGGTTGAATTAGAGATTAAAAGATGAACAATGTGAACGTTGAATACGTAAACGATTCTCGTGAATCATATTCGCGTTGTGCGAACGTTCTAAGTATACATTGGTTGTATTGACTTAAACGTTGACAAAGGTAGTAAGTAAGATATGAATTTATCCAGAAAGCCAGAACGAACGGTAATAAGATTAATGAAAGTTCGAATGTGAGTCGGATAGAAATGTTATAATAAAACATAAGCGTAAAACACTTTAGCCGATGTCAGGGTTGAGTGTACACAAATATTAAATGGGCAGAACCTACACACCGTGTATGGTTTGACCGTAAAGTAATGAAGACTAATGATTAAACCTGTGAACGGTGAAGAAACTGAATTAATGACAATGACGTATAACGTTAAGAAGCCATTATAAGATATGAATAAGGTAATGTAAAATGATTAACACTATGTTAGCATAGTATTAACATTAAATGATTGTTCTAAGTATATAAAAGACTGTATGACTTAGATGATAAGGAATAAATCTTGAGGTATGACATTTAGTTGCCAGAAAGCCATAAGGAATAAGAAATCGACTAAACGAACACTATAGGTTTAATGGTTCAGATAAGTTAAGTTAAGTTTAGGTTGTGGTACAATCGTAATCTTTAATGGTTGACATATAGGAGCTGGGCTAAACAATTCTTTCAGAGAGCGGAGGTATATACGAAACTAGCAACCGATCTAACTCGTTGTGAAAGACAGTGTAGATGAGACGGGAAACTAGTTTGTTGGTTGTTTGTTGGAAACCACTCAGAGTACCATATGGACTACTAGTAGAGACTCGATGTGTGCTAAGTCCTAGAAAAGTAATAAGAAAAAGATAAGAATGTAAATCATCAAAGATGATGATCGTATGAGTAAGACATCTCCGTATGTGGTAACACCGTAAAGCAGTAGAAGATTTGTCGCGTAAACTTAGATTGCAAGAACGCGAACCCTAAGAAGTAAATTTAAGTTTAAACCAATGTGTAAGTCAAATATACTTGACTAATTAGTATATGTGCTATTTCCTTATGTGCTATATAGGGATTTCAATGAGCAGTTTTGTGACGCCCCCAAAATAGGTCCACACAACCCATTTTGAGTCACCAGATATCATACTATAAAAATCAAATACAAACTTCATTTATACAACTGTTGAACTGTCGTGCAGGATACGACCACAGTTAAACTGTGAGGTTTAATACAAATGTATGTAACTTTCATGGTGCCTTGACCACAACCTTACAATGGTACCTTACATAAAAGTACAGTCCATAACTGTTTTAGAAATTAAAATCTTTGAAAAGTGCTTAAGAAAACCTTCGTACATGGGAGGCCATGCGTCTAGGTTATGATAGATATCATATGTCCACAGAATTATCCTTGATTGACCCAATAGTCCCCAAAGAAAAACAAGAAGATTTCTATCATCTTCTTTCCAATGGTGAGTCTTCTCTTGACATATAATTATCTCCGTTGTCTCCAAGTGAGAATTATATTTCAAATAAACTCCAAGATTATATAGGTAGTGCTCGTAGATATTGTGAGACCCCATATTTTATGAATAAATATTTAATTTTCTCGAATTATATTTTTGAAAATTATGGTGTGGATTTGATATAATGTTATAGTTGTGGGTAATATTTATAAATTTTGCAAAGTAAGCAAGTTGTTATAAAATATTCGTTTGGTCGGGGAATATTCTTTTTGTCGGGGAATATTCGTACGACGGCACAATCATTGGTGGACCCCACAACAGAATTATTGTCGGATTGATAAAACGACAAAAATACTTTATGAAAATAACGGCGGAGGTGTTACCGTTAAAACTGTTGAACTACTCGGTAGTAAAAGTACAGTAATACGCGTGGTTGCATAGTAGCACACGGTATTGATTATTGATGCTTACGTGAGAAGTCACTCAGCTATACTCAATTATTTCTACAGTAATTGCTGCATCATATCTCTTATATTATTGATTCAATTATTGTCACAGTATCATCTGTATAATATGTTATATTATTTAAACAATAATTGAGACGACAAGTTATAATGATTAATAATTGTTAAAAGATTAATTATGTGTTGATTAAAAAATAAAATGATTTCTGGTAATTTTTATTCAATCCTTGATGTATATAAAGAGTCTATTATGAGACGTTGGTGATAAATTTAATTATTTATGGGGGGCCATATGTCATCATCTAAGAGTCTTTTTCGTAAATAGTAATTACCTTCGTAAATAGTAATTTCTTTTGTAAATAGTAATTACTTTCGTAAATAGTAATTACCTTCGTAAATAGTAATTACCTTCGTAAATAGTAATTACCTTCGTCAATAGTAATTACCTTCGTCAATAGTAGTTACCTTCGTAAATAGTAGTTGTCTCTTCAATATTACCAAGAGTCATTTTGACCATTCTTTAAGACCAAGAGCCACCCTCAGTTTTTCTATAAATAGAAAGCTCATTCCTTCATTATTTCTTACGAATTCACTGAAACTCTAGAGAGAGAAACTATAGAGAGAAAGAAAAAAAGTATTCTGTTACTTCACTTATATCCAGTTCTTCTAAGGTAGGGAATATTATTTGTTGTACTCGTAAGGGGTGTTATTCTTTCTTATTCATGAAGAGAACTGTTGTTATTCCATTTCTTATTATTCTGTTGGAATAACCTGTATACGCGGTCTACCCTATACTTGGTGACATTCTTCTATTATTCTGTCTTTATTATTTTGTCGGAATATCCTATCTGTGCTATACGCCGGACCTGGTTCCATTTTTATTATTCCGTCTTTATTATTCTGTCGGAATATCCTGTCTGTGCTATACGCCGGACCTGGTTCCATCATTTATTATTCCGCATTTATTATTCTGTTGGAACATCCTATCGGTGTGAATTTCACCTGACCTGGTTCTGTTATTAGTATTCTGTTGGAATAACCTGCCTATGCGAAGTACCGCATGCATGGTGATTTCTTTTGTTATTCCATTCTTTATTATACTCAGTTGGTTAAAGTTTTGACTTCTATACTCCATGAAATTAGTAGAATATCCTTGATATTTGCGCTTCATCCAATATCCTTTCATGGAAATATTCTTCTGATCATTCTTGAATTTTACACTACAAAGCAGTATCATGTTGACAATTTGGACGTTAGTAGTTCTTGGACAAATTAATTCTTGAACTTGTTTTATTGAATTCTTATATCATTGTCATAATCCTCATGTTTATGTTATGTTGAAAGTCATCTGTGGCCTGTAGTGCATAGATGGACTTGGTATGATTATGACCAGGGATTATTCGGTATAATCATGACCGTAATGTTACAAATGATGTGAAAATTAAAAGTCCTCATTGGCCCGTAGTGCATTGATGGACAGTTTTTGGTATGATTATGGCCATGGATTCTCTTTGGCCGTAGTGCAAAGATGAATTATTTTATGGCATGATCATGACCATTAATGAATACACAAATATTCTTGGCCGTAGTGCATGAATAATTGTGGTCGTGATACTAAAGAATATCCTTGGCCGTAGTGCAGGGGTGATTCGATGATGTGGAATATTTATTAAGCTGAGTCTCAGCTATAACAATGATGAAAAACCTTTTAAATCATAAAAGATAGTATATTTTATTTTCTACTTGACTCTTTTAATGGATTGCTGGTTCCGCTGCAGTTAAACTTGATGTTTATTATATTTTATCAGTTTAACACTGTCGAAGGCTAATGATAATTTATTCTGCATTATCTTAGTCATAATATTTCTTACTGGGCTAGTTGAGCTCACCCTTTCTTTCAATGTTCTCTTCAGGAAATGAGAATATAGCTAGGACGAGTCGGAGAACGAAGTAATGGTCCAGAGAATAGTATTAGTAGTCCTCACTATTCTGTTAAATAGTGTGACAATAATTGTATTGAGGACTCCTTTTGAGTTTGTATGATCTCTAGTAGACAATAATTGTATTCAAACTCACAGTTATATTTTATCGTATTGTACACGACAGTGATATTAGTAAGTTGTATTTGAATTCTGTACCATGTATCTGGCGACTCAAGATGGGTGATGTATACCTAATTTTGGGGGCGTCACAGATATACTCAGCAAGTGGATGTGCACAACCCTGTCTTATGATAACACGAGGTTGTATGTCATTAGACATCTTGTATGATAGTGGCAAAATACCCTTCCAAAGTTGGGTTCACCTCACCCTATTCGGTTCACCAAAATTAAATATCAAATGACGAATACAATACGACACACTTATCTAATGTTCTCAATAAAATTATTTTCATACTATTTAAGGAGAATCTCAACAGCCATAGACCACCGTTCTATTCTCCTGTTACCCCCGCTCGACCCAGCTACAATCTTATTACCTGAAAGGGATTGTGAAGCAAAAAGGGTGAGCACAACTAGCCCAGTAAAGAATATCATGACTAAAGATAATTTACATCATCAATAGACTTCATCAGTAATAAATCAGAGATTTAGAACATATGGTAGATGATAAAACTTTTCAACCATAGTTGTAGCGAAACGAGCAATCCATTAGAAGAGTCAAATAGACCATCAGATCTATTATCTTCTTCATGTTAAAAGTCCACCAATAATGTTTTATCCCTGTAACATCAATCAACAATTCCTATCCACAATCATATGAATAACTCTTAATCATAATTGTGATTCTAAATTCCTCTTCGCACCTAGGACGAAGATAATTTTCATCACCTTTCTTCACCTGAAACATCAAAAATCATGGTTATACCAAATTACAATTCCTGCTCATAATCATACTAATAAATTCATCTTTACATTACGGCCAAAGATATTCATTAACAATTCATCTTTTCACTACAGGCCAAAGACATACAACTGTATTATAGAAGAGTCAAGTAGAACATGATATCTACTATCTTCTACAAATTAAAAGTGTATTATCAATATGTTATCGCTGAGACTCAGCTTAATAAATAATCCACATCATTGAATCATCCCTACACTACAGCCAAGGATATTCACTAGTATTATGACCACGAATTATCTATACACTACGGACTAAGGATATTCGTGTTTTCAACAATGGACATGATTATACCGAATAATCTCTGGTTATAATCATACCAACAACTGTCCATCAATGCACGTAAGCCAAAGAATAATAAATAATGAAACCAGGTCATGCGTAAATGCACAGACAGGATGTTCCAACAGAATAATAAATAACGGAACCAGGTCATGCGAAAACGCACAGACAGGATGTTCCAACAGAATAATAAATAATGGAATAACAGAAGAATTTCACCATGTATGCGGTACTTCACATAGACAGGTTATTCCAACATAATGATAAAGAATTGAATAACAGAAGAATTTCATCAAGTATAGGGGAGCCCGCGTATATAGGTTATTCTAATAGAATAATAAAGAATGGAATAACAGAAGTTCTCTTCATGAATACAAAAGAATAATACCCCTTACCTTAGAACAAACTGGATATAGGAGTAGTGAAGTAGCAGAATACTTTTCTTCTTTCTCTCTATAGTTTCTCTCTCTAGAGTTTCAGTGAATTCGTAAGAAATAATGAAGGAATGAACTTCTATTTATAGGAGAATGGACTGAATAGTAACTAATTCATGAACGTTCCAGATTGATTTACTTTTAAACGGACGGTCCAGATTGGTTTACTATAAAATATTCTAATAAAACAAAATCTTTTAAATAAAATATCATATATTCTATTTATAATCTAATAAAACGAATAACTTTATAAAAGTATTTTGTTTTATATAAAAAGCTTTTCTATTTTATTACATTAATAATACTAATAAAACAAAACTTCATCATCATTATTATAATTCACACTATTAATCGACCAGGTCATTCCCAGGAAAGAGGGGTCTTTCTAATAAGGATTTCTCCTTATTGACGCGCAATTAGGTGACCAAACCTCTCATTGGCAGAACTTCTAGACATCGTTAATATTATAAATAATAATATTAATAACTTCGCCGTCTCAATTATTGATTTAATAATATATAAAATATCGACAATAATTGAATCAATTAACGTGAGATACTATGCAACAATTACTTAGGCAATAATTGAACAAAACTGAGTGACTTCTCACGTAAGCATCAATAATCAATACCGTGCGCTACTATACAACCACGCGTATTCCTGTACTTTTAACACCGGGTGTTTCAACAGTTGACGATAAAACTTTCGCCGTTATTTTCATAAAATATTTTTGTCGTTTTCTCAATCTGACAATAATTCTGTTGTGGGGTCCACCAATGATTGTGCCGGCGTATGAATATTCACTACAAGAAAAAGGCCTAACAGCGACCAACAATATCAGCGACCGCATATGCGGTCGCTAATATTCGTATTAGCGACCGACATCTGCGACCGTGACTTAATCTAGTTGCTATTATAAATTAGCGACCGCATGCGGTCGCTGAGCAGTCACTAGCACAACTTTGCCTCCCAAAATTTGGCAGGAAATGTTGGCGCCAAGGTTTTTTGCGACCACTATTAATCAGCGACCGCATATGGTCGCTGATATGTCCACATCATTAAAAATTAGCGACCACAAGCAGTCGCTGATGGCGGTCGCTGATTCTCATAAACTTAATCAGACTCAGGTTCACGACATCAGTATAGAGAAGAAAAGAAAAGAGGGAGATACAAACGAGGGAGAAGAGGGAGTAGGGGGAAGAGAAGAAACCACTGTCGCACTGCCGCACCACCGCCGCACCACCACTGCACCATGCCGGTAACCCCCAATTAATATCTAAAGTAAACTTTTAGTTATCCCTTAATCCCTAAATCTTTAAATTAGACCAATTATGCTTTATGTAATTCTATTTTTGTACATTTAAATTAGGTTGTTCTCAATACTCTAGCTGCATTTAAAATTAAATAGTACAATATGACTGTGGGTAAATAATGTTTCTTTTCTGATTATTTTTTTGTAAATTGATAATTTCAATTATACTTCAGTAATGGCGCTTACAGAAGGAGATTTTAAGCGAGCTAATCCCTACCATTCTTCTGTTATACTTATACATTACATGATTTCTTCAGTAATTGATAATTTCTTTAGTAATTGATAATTTCTTCAGTAATTGACAATTTCTGTTATATACACTTCAGTAATTGATAATTTCTTTTGTTATACTCATACACTACATGATTTACTAGTTGCATGCTTAAATTAAATTATTTATGTTTTAGATCTAAGTTGCATATCTTTTAATATTTACAAGGTTACTAATTGATCATGTGTTATTACTTTTTTTGAATGTTTCTTGCTATAATCTCAGTTTCTATCTAGTTTTCAACTGATACTTGGATGAAGATTTTGTTTCTTTTGTAAAATAGAGAATAAATAATTTTCAGATAGCTGTTCATTCTCACAATCTATTATTAAATTATCTAATATCTAATAAAATCAATCACATGGTAGATAATCACATGGTAGCACATAACAGTGGATACAGTACTAGTACTGATTCCTGGCGGTTCCCCCGCTAATCTTCCTATAAATTCCATTCCTAAAACCCCGTAGACTGCTTTGGTTTATCTAGTCTTAATACTGATTGACCCATTGATAAACATAGACCTAGATTGGATCTAGAGTTGTAATGATGTTTTTTTTATATTGATATACGTCCATAGAAAACATATATAAATAAAGGAGGACTCAAAAGTATAGTTTATTTGGTAATCGAGGAACCTGTAGCTACTACATCACAAAACCATCAAAATGTATTTATCAAGTCCAATATTCAGATCATGCCTATATAATATATATATTTTTGGGACATACGTGCCCATGTAGATAGAGAGCCAACAATTGTACTGTTAACTAAAAGCTATAATTTAAGGTCAGTCGTAGTTGAGTTAGTTTTCTAGACATGCTAAAAGCTATAATTTCAAGTTTTCCATTAACTCGACATGAACATAAAGAACACCTAAAGGAAATGAGTATATGTGATGTTATGTTATCTCTTCTCTAAACTTTAAACTTTTAGATATGGACCCTGGAATATATAAAGGCAATGAGTATATGTGATGTTATGTTAATTGCTTATACATTCTTGTTGCTCTTATATGCCTAAAAATGGTCAAGTATGCATGCCCTCGTGCATGTGGATAGTCCATATTATAGGGGAGACTCTGCCGAAATTTTTTCGTTGGTCGGGTAATTTAGACTTGTCCCAATGCTTATGCAGACCATGCATGATGCAATGATTCATATTCTACCCGTAGGAATCTATTGGCTTTAGGTTGGTGTCAATTAAAATATGTAGGATGACATAAAACCATAACAATCATATATATATGTAGGATAACATAAGACCATAACAATCATAACGATCTCAAGCTGTGTAAATTTGTTTTGGCATGTATCCTTATTCAATTCCCGAATAATCATATATATATGATGCACACTCATGTTATATATGTACATATATGGCATTGAGCTAAATTATAAAACTCTAACAAGGGAATACAATAATTCATGTCAACATAGGTACCGTGGTATCGTGGACCTCTATTCAGATCGTAGTTGGATGAGAAGATGAAAGTCAAGTGCCTAGATAGGTGCTACAACAGAATTTAGAGTTGGTTGCCAAGTGTTTCTAGATTATACGTATAGTCACCCGAAATATGTTAATGGTCAGAACAAGATAAGATGTCCTTGTTTGAAGTGTAAAAATGTAAATTATATGGACAGAGATATAGTAAACTATCATTTACTTGTTTCTGGGTTCATGAACAATTACGAAGAATGTTGGTGGGCACATGGGCAGAGAAGAGATAGTGGCAACACACAAGTACACAATCCAGGCAGCAATACCCATCGTATGAATGACATGGTTCATGATATTGCAGGGCCAGATTTTGATTGGGAATAAGGCAGAGAGCAACCTATGAATTCTGATGCCAAAGAATTCTTTAAGTTGTTAGACGAGGGTAGCGAACCGTTGTGGCATGGTTGCACGAAGCACACTACATTGTATGCAGTGGTGACATTACTTAACATCAAGACTGATCACAACATGAGCCATGAGTGTTTTGAGTCACTCTTGAGGGCCATTAAGAGTATGTTGCCTGTCGGTGAAAAATTGCCCGATAACTACTACTATTGTAAAAAAATGTTGAAGAAGTTGGGTCTTGGATATCAAAAAATCGATGCATGTCCGAACGATTGCATGTTATTTTATAAGGAAAATGAACAGAAGACAAAGTGCACGTTTTGCAGTTATGATCGATTTAGGCCTAATAAAGAGGGTGTGACTACAAAAAAGGCGAATATACCTTTTAAGATTTTAAGGTATTTTCCGATTACATCTCGGCTCAAAAGATTGTACATGTCTTCAAGAATAGCTGAACATATGACTTGGCATGCGAAATCTCCAACCAAAGATGGAGAACTGAACCATCCCGCAGATGGGCAGGCTTGGAAAGATTTCAACTTAGCACATCCGGGGTTTGTATTGGAACCTAGAAATGTGAGGCTTGGATTGTCCACTGATGGTTTCAACCCGTTCGGCCACTCAGATGTTCCGTACTCCTGCTGGCCTGTGATTGTTACTCTGTATAACTTGCTTCCTTGGATGTGTATGAAACAGCCGTACTTGTTTTTTTCACTCGTGATTCCTAGTCTCAAGAGTCCTGGAAAGAACCTAGATGTTTACTTGAGACCTCTTATTGACGATTTAAAGGTATTGTGGGAGGATGGAGTACAGACTTGGGATGTTTCCATGAAAACAAATTTCAACCTTAGGTCAGCAGTTATGTGGACCATAAGTGACTTTCCTGCTTATGGTAATTGGGTTTGGCGTGTCTCATAATTGGGTTCGGAGAAGCATCTTTTGGGAACTGCCTTATTGGTCTACAAATTTGATTCGTCATAATGTAGACGTGATGCATATTGAGAAGAATGTGTTCGACAATGTGTTTAACACCGTGATGGGTGTTGCGGGCAAGATAAAAGATAATGATAAGGTACGGTTGGACATGAAAATATTTGTAAGCGTCCTAGATTAGAACTTTATGAATCTACTAATGGTAAGATGGTCAAACCGCATGTAAGGTACACATTGTCCAAAAAGCAGGTTGAAGATGCGTGCACATGAATAAAGTCTCTGAAACTACCAGATGGATATGCGTCAAACATTGCAAGGTGTGTTACAGGCGGGAAATTACAAGGGATGAAGAGTCATGACTGTCATGTGTTCATGGAGAGACCCATGCCTATAGCATTTCGGGACTTGCTTGATAAACCAATATGGGATGCTTTGACTGATCTTAGTCGTTTCTTCAGAGACATATGTTCAAAAACGTTAAATGAAAAGGACATGTCTATACTTGAGAAGAACACCATTGAGATCACGTGTAAGCTTGAAAAAATATTCCCTCTTGGTTTTTTCGATTCTATGGAGCATTTGCAAATCCATCTACCCTATGAAGCTCGTGTTGGTGGCCCAGTTCAATATAGATGGATGTACCCTTTTGAAGAGGGTCATGGGAAACCTTAAGAGGAAGGTAAAGAATAGAGCTTATGTCGAGGGGTCGATATGTGAGGCATATAGTTTTGATGAGATATCTACGTTTGTCTCAGACTATTTTCCCGACGAAGTCTTGACAAAGGCCAATCGAGTCCCGAGACATGATGATGGGGGAAATGTTGAACTAAATGGTCGAATTTCTATATTTGGTTTACTGGGTTGCGCGTATGGAAAAGGAAAACGCATATTCCTTTCTGAGCAAGATTTACATGCTGCGCATACTTACAATCTTCTCAATTGTGAGGAGATTGATGAATTTGTGAGGTATACATGTAAAATTCATATGTATTAGACCTATATCTTAACCTGCAATCTCATATTAATATATGTTAATGTTTATAAAATTGTATAGAACATATGATGATGAGTTAAAAGCAAATCAGCCTGGCATCACTGAAAAAGATATTCAAGTTAGTCGTGATAAAAAATTTGCTCTTTGGCTAAAGGATAAAGTAAGTTAAGTTAATTAAGAATGGAATATATCGTATTAATTTATGAATGTATTTAATTCAATAGAATTTTTGTAGGCTCTTAATGACGGAACGATTCCTCCAAATATACAAGTCCTAGCTATGGGTCCAGACAGGGACCAAGTCATTCACAATGGTTACAAAATAAATGGATGTGAATTTCATACAAAGACATATGCTTGCGGTAAAAGAACAACTAATACTGGAGTGTGTTCAAGGAGATTGTTACAATGAGCTTAGTCATGCCTTTTATGGGGAGTTGGAGGAAATCGTAGAGTTGTCGTACAAGGGCACGTACGGGGGTCATCTTAACTTGTTCAAGTGTCGTTGGTTTGATTCAGAAAAAGGGATACACGTTGACAGACATAGAATCATCGATATTGACCTCCATAGGTCGGCGTACTCCAACAAACCATTTGTTTTACCAACACAAACAATATAAGTATACTACACTCCTAGTCTTGATAGGAAAAGGGATAGAGCGCCTATAGATTGGCAAATTGTAATTCATATTCCAGCGCGCAGTCGTGTCCAAGTAATAGACGGGGATTTCTACCAAGAGGAGATGCTTCATAGACCTCCTGTAATAAATATAGAGGACAACAATGATGTAATCCAGTTAGAGGGTGGAGATGAACCTGATGAATTGGATCCCGAGACAATTATTGTGCCAGATGACAGTGATACTGAGGAAGAGTTATTGATTGACACTGACACAGAATCTGAAGAAGAAGATGGTTATGAATCTCTGATACTTGTACAAAATGATTCTGACTCAGACAACGATTTTCATTAAAATGTATGTTTAGTTTTAATTGTATTACAATGAATTACATATAGGAATGTTCTTTATATCTTTAACATGTTTATGTACCTTTCATTTATAGTTGTCGTAGTTAACTATTTCATACAATTAATAGTCATTATTGTCCTTTTCTTTAAAATGTATGTTTAGTTTTAATTGTATTACATACAATTATATATGTACATGTTCTCTATATCCTTGACATGTTTATGTACCTTTCATTTATAACTCATACTAACATCCTAATTTTTTTACTTATAGATGTCTTCTGAACCAACAGCACAAAAGCGCGGGTTGGGTCGGGGCCCTAATCATGTGCTGAAGGCCCCGGCTAATCCAGATGATCGCATTCTCATACAGATCCGTCCTCCTCCAGAAAGCACGTAAGTTAAACATCGAGTATATATAAGGGTTTAATATTTTCATTGTTATAAATATATTTTAATAT